>CM047811.1:90451585-90874398 GCA_026214975.1 Gentiana macrophylla
TTAAGTCCTTTAATTATGTGTTTTGATATATAAATCGTGATCCATCTATTTGCGTAGATCTAATTCGCTTAGATCTAAGAACCTCGCATCCTTCATGTGGTATCGGAGACAGGTTCCACGATTTATATAGTCATAATCGTAATTAAACGATTTAAATGAGTGGAATTGCATGTAGGTGATATTTTACTTATTATTATGCATTAGTAATTTTTAAATTGCTATGGTTGAAGAGATGGATTGGGGTTGGCATCGTTTTACCTGTTAGATCGATTAGAACTCATATGAACGATGAAAATTCGTTCATATGAGTATAGAAATTATGTAATTTATGTATTATTGCAATTTTAATTTCCAGAAAATAGATCTGTACATTAGCTGTTTAGTTTTTCGTTTTTCCCGTTGTTTGAGCCGTTAAAACGAAGATCCCTCCGGTCAGAATCCAGATTGGAAGTTGATGAACAATCCCACAAATTTTGGTGTCGATCAGAGTCCGTTTGGGTTTCCGTTCGTTGCTGCGAAGTGGCTGCTGTAACAGAAAAACGCAGGATTCACAGAAACCCTAACTGTGACTTCTTCGATTTTCTGGGAACACTTGGACCGTTCAAATTAAAATCCGACCGGTCAGATCGATAATCATGGAGTTTTGGACGTGAGATAAAATTTTCAGGACGATCGGGATTCATCTAGATCCCCAATCGGCCTCGGGAAGTATATGATGCGCTGCTGTGAGAGTCTGTTTCAGCAGCAAGTTGGGTGGCTCACTGAGGAAGATTGACAAGTCAAAGCTCCGATCCAACCGTCCATATTGAAGCCCGAGGAGTGAAGAACAGATCTGGAAAGTTACGTCGCGATCCAAGTTCGTTTGCTTTGCCGATCGTTGAAGATTTTGAACAGCTGCAGATTTTGTTAGAAAGTAGTAAACCCTAGTTAGGGTTTCGTTATTTATTTTCTAATAGGTTAGATACGCGCAACTGTCGGTCCATCTCAAATGTTTATTTTCCGCACTAGTATACATGTGTAGATTGTATGAGTAGAATCGGAAAATTGCCATGACATGCATCATATCATGAATTCCACTCCATATGCATACATGTAGAAATTAATTCGAGGAATTAGTTAGGCATGTATAAAACACACGATTAGTTTTAATTAATTGTTTGATATTAATTAGAAACTAATTAGGTAAAACCGAGGAACACGGGTTTTTCAATCGTCGAGGTTGGGTGATGGATTCTCGGTGAATCCCACTCTGCGAAAGCATAAGGAGTAAAATCCCGAAACCTCGTGGTTAAGGTGTTGGATTCTCGGTGAATTCCACCTTACCTAAGACGCGAGATTACGCTTTTTGTTCCGTAGTGTCTACGTGAAAGTTTGATGTTTAAGGATTGGATAATCACGGGCAAACAGGTTCGAAAGTGGTTTAACCACGGTTGGGTGGTCAACAGTGAGCTACGGCTCAATCGACTTCACCCTCCACGTGTGGCGTTTGCATCGGGTCCGGCAATATCGAGCCATCCGAAGAGCCACTACGGCTCAACGGAGCTCTCCTAGCCTTGACCCGTCCGGCGGCCACATATGTTCTAACGAATAGGTCGGGTGGGCTAGCCCCATAACCGACAAACATTCGGGCCTATGATTTATTGTTCCTTAATGTAACATCAAGTCCAAAAACGTGATCAGAAACCCACCACTTTTTCAAAATATTGAGTGGGAGCGGGAGGCGACAGCCGACCCCACGGCCTCTATCGTTGACACAAGCAACGTGAGAGAATGGTGACGCCTCGTGCGGCTCGGGACCGGCCTCCCTAAGGCCTTCTTCACCGCTATCAAAATTCAAGGCTTGGTCTCCGAAAGGATAGGATTTTGGGTACTCGTCGGGTCACCGACCGACCCTAAGGCGCACACACCTCGGGTCTACCTAAAAATCTGAGACAAAGAGGGTCACACTCATAAAGGGTATTTTTGGTAGTACCTTGGCTGAAAAGGAAAGGTGATTGACGATCACAAATGAGATGTTCGATTCTCAATCTGATCTTCAATATTAATCGAAACCTCTTTGACCTACCCTAAGGCGGCACTGAGGCGTTAGATTAAATCCATGGAACGGTAGGATAGACTACAAGTACTTAGTTTATGTTCCTAAAATTTATTAGTAGTGTATGATTTGGATTTATTTTCCTGCCTATTTTATTTACGACTATATATATCTCTCTAGGATGCTAGACTCGCTAGTGTAAAATTGACTAGTAATGACTTCGTTAAAAGTGGTAAGTAACTAGAACGTTGTACTTATTGTTCTTGCATGCGATTAATTTTTCGGAAGAGATATTTCTCTTGAGCCTTCAAAACTTAAGTGACGTAAATAGGCATGTCATCATCTTGCCACTGCGTCTTGAACGAGAGACAACCGTAGTTAGTTTGAAAGATGATTGGGACGACAAAATTCTTCTAGTGAATTTTAATTGTGTAGTGTTCACACGAGAAATTTTCTAATAGAAAAATTGGAGAATCATAAATTAAAGTGTCGCTAGTTAGGCGGTATTTGGAACCGATAAACTAGTGGGAGCTTTTATCTGTTGTTTTTCTAATTTATTAGAAAATTAGTCCCACCGATAACGCTTTCATTAGACATCCCACGCTTCACGAGTAGTGTCTACTCAATTGAACTGCTAGTTCAAGACTATTTTTTTAAGGAAAGTTGAGAATGGGAAAGAATGTCTATAAGTGTTAATCATCTTAACTAAAGTTTTGAGGCTAAACCGAAAAATTAATTACGTAAAGTATAGGATAAGGAAAGTGATTTCGGATCACTAACCAATGAATCCTTAGCGACTTTCTTAACCGAGTAACTTGACTCGGTGGCTTAGTTCTTTGGAAGAACAATGAAGTCGTGCATTAATAAAGTAACAACGGGCGATAATTTCACTAGAATAGTGGGAGTGATATAAGGAAATGAATTTCGATTCTATCCTTGAATATCACGAAAAAATTTTCTTTACGATTCGTTGAAACAATTGGATTCACTTTCAACTCGATATATTGTTACCTCATAGAAAGTGAATATGACATTTGTAGTACGAATCCGAGACTCGCACTTTTGTTTGATAAAGTCGTAACCACTTAGAATAGCTTGAATAAGTATGTGTAACACATCTAAAACTATTAAAGGTAAAAAGTTTTTCGTATTAAGATAAACGACCTTTCAATATCTATTAATTAGTGCATATATCCTAGAGACAAGACCTCGCTGACCGGCTAAGGGTGATTCCTATCTCCTAGCCTTGGAACACTATCTCAAAGGAACAATGACTAAGTTTCCTTTCAATCGTGAAAGGGTAATAGTTTTGAAGGGTAACATAGCTTGTTCACCATGACCTTCGGGTCTAGTGAGAGATACAAGCTAGTGGGAGATTTTGAGTGGTGACATTCTGTCGATAACTACTACCAAAACACCGGTTGGTTTATCGAAAGAATACGAGGAGGTGTCTCTGATTTTAGCAGAGAATGTAGTATTCCATGCTCGAAATAGGCTATCGATAGTCTTGGGATGATGCTCGGCCCGCCTCCTAGTGGAATGTTTCTCACCGAGGAAGAAACCATGACTTGCCTCGATATAGTTATTAATGTGCTACAATACAATCGTTAAACTCGATTAAGATAATTGGTTGCAAAATAACGGTTAACATTATTATGTAAATCGAGAAGTCTACCTAGAAGATGCCAGTGAATTTATGGATAATGAGTGAATTCGGTTCACACCACTTCCATAAATGTAGGCATTTAGCATTTAATGCTTGAAGGTAGGACTGGAGATTTTGCGCGATACGCTCGATTGTGACTGTTCGTGAAATATCTTAATGGAGACGAGTGAAGGTTGATTAAAAGATTCTTGAGATCGATAGTGACGGTTGAATCGTCACAAGCCTTCCGATAGAATCTATAAGAAACAAACCTTAAACCTTGAGTACGGTTACCCAAAGGTAGTTACTATCTCGATTTAATCGGACCACGCCCAACATTAGTTGTTGGTGATTACAACGATAAATACTACTAGATCGAATGTCAATCCACCCAAGACACAAGTGGGAGTATGGTTTAACCGTTGACCCATTGTGATTTTGTGGACTTTATAATCTCTTTGGGTGATTGATAACCTATGGCTCTTGGTGGGTCAGATAGATTCTCGATTATAGAGGTTGGTTTGATAACCTTAACCCCGTGAATGGAGTTTTGGTACTCTGGGTTATGTTTCACCCTCTTGTAGAACCACCGAGTGTCTCAGCCCCGAAGTGGGAGCAATTGGATCTACACGGAAAAGAGTCGAATGAATAGGAAAGTTTAAACTTTCAGCGCAAAGTTGAGTGGTATAGGGTGATTCTCTCACAAGCAGAGAGTTAACTGACCTTGAACTCTCTCACCACTCGCCTTGCTAGATTTTGTTAGAAGCGGTAAAATAGGGTGATTCCCTGAGACTTTCTTGCCGAACAACGGAATCAATTCATTCGTAAACGTATGGTTTTAGCTAAGAATGAATAACGGATTCGTTACAAAGCGTAAGATAGGGGTGATTCCCTAAGACCTTTTTTATGTAGACTAACGATATCTTAATTCATTCGAAAAGAACCTTTGGTAGAGGCTCTGCCATGACTTATATCCTTTGTGGATTTAAGAGAACCTCTCGGTCATTTAAAAGTCACATGTTTTAAAATATGTGGATTTGACCAAAATATTGATAAGTCTTTTGTAGATCGAATATCAATATTGGTAAAGTAGTAGTATTAGTGTTCATGAATGATGACACTTTGAAACGGTTGGAAACAAAGCATGAGTGTGCTATCTCGAAGTCGGAAATCGACACGCCTAGATTCTCTGGATGAGAGAATTGGACTATATTCTAAGAATTTGATTCGGTCAAATTCACAAGAATGAGTCATTGGCTATCCCACCTATCTTATTGAATAAGATGATTATGCATATACGGTTGCACCATTCATCGAGAGTAGTCCTACCCTACCTCTCAGGAATGATTCTCTAAATCTCCGGATAAAGAGAAAATGGGATAAAGTCTCTCTTGGATAACGGCAAGTCGAGTTATTATAAGTCAATAGTAATCGAATCTTGGATTTGAGCAATAAGTAGCAGTTTTAGTACGTCCTCAAGTATCGTTAGAGAACGAGGAATCATATGCTTGTATATTCAGGTGCAAACTTGAATATGGTTGACTACACTGATTCTGACTTGTAGTCAGATTAAGGATGATCATTAAGTTGATCTCGGGCTCGGTGTTTACTCATAGTGCTTAAAGTTCCTTTTTGGTCCTGGGAGTAATTCCAGTCCGATAAGCCGATATCACTTCATTGTGAAAACAATGAAGAGACAACTTTTGAAGGATCTTCTCGGTCAAAAGAAGTCAAAAGCATATTGAGAGAGAGTACCGCCGATTGGAAGGACCGACTAACGTTTCAATCCTAAAGATCGCCTCTAGTCGACAACCTAGCTAATCGCTGTACCAAGTCGAGTGCTTGGAGGGTACGGCATTGATGGATATGTCTCATCCGCTTTTAGAGCAAGTGGGAGAGTGTTGTGAATAAGATGAGAAAGTGGTGTGCTCTAAAACAATCGTTGCTTGTCATTTCGTGCAAGTGGGAGATTGTTAGTGTAATGCCCAAAGACAATTTGTGTAATTGTTTTTAATGGATGACAGAATTTATCTCACCTTATTACTTGCTTTGTGCTTGTAAATAATACATCTGCTTTGCAAACCCTAAGTATATCAAGATGTAACCGCTTAACTCGAAGTGTATGGCATGCACGTGAGGATTGAGTTAGTGGTGATATACTTAAATCATTAGTCCGTGGTGAACTTAATCGAGTTTAGGGTCTCTTGATTAAAACACCAATAATGCGCCTAAACACCTTAGGGTGTGATAGTCTTATCCGGACTATCGGTAGAGGTACCTACGTGGGGCATTTATATATGATGGCATTCATATAGAAATGGGACCGATTTAATCTGAATTTCCGATATAATTCCGTAATCGAGGAATCTTATTAAATCATTAGATGATCATATATGGATCAACCTTAATCCCGAGGTGATCACGTGGTGCTTTGCTTGTCTCGGGTAGTGTTTGATGTGTTAGTTACGGTTCACTTAAATAATGTGTTCCAAGCCACTTCTCATTGGCACTATCTCCTCGATGAGTGAGTAGTTCCGATTTTCACAGACATGGAATCCATTCCTTCCTCGGGAAGTAGAGACAAATCCCTTATTTGTTAGCCTTAAGAAAGTGATCGATCGGCCGAGTTCACATTTGACTAATTAGCTACTAGTCGATATGTGCACTAATTGATCATTAGGGGTTGATGGTAAATAAGGATAAGATATTCTCGAGTCGGGTTCACGGAGACTTCCCACCGTAATGGACAAATCTATGGAGGGTTAATCCGTATGTAGTGATTATATCGATGGACACTTATTCGCTTCACATGGGTTGAGTATAAGTATACATCTATAATCGGTGGAGTTCGATTTCGGGTTTATGGTGGCGTAATCCCGGAATTAATAATTAATGTGCTTATTCTGCTCGATGAATAATTAATTATTGAGCTACTTGGTTATAGGTCCATGGTCCCGATGTGGCTTCATAATTCGGACAAATAATCTTGTTATTTGGGCCTCGTAAATAATTAATTGGTCGGGCTAATTAATTGATATGCATGGATATTATTTAGTTGGACTAAATAATATTATACACATAAAAGACATTTTATGTGGGCTTTTATACCCTAAAAGTGGCGCCTCCTCCTTTATTAATTATCACAAGAATTATTTTTGTGATGTGGAAAATAAAAGATATTCTTGTTATATGATTGGTTGGATGACTTGTTATTTGATTTCTATTGGTCAATACATGTCACAATTAGTCATTAAGGAAAATATCTTTTATTTTGTTTAATTAATTATTTATTTAATTAATTAAAACTTGGAGGTTAAGGATTTACTCTCCTATAAAAGGAGAGTTATTCCAAGGGTAATTCACATGTGTGAATTTCGACTACTACCACTAAAAGGAGAGAAATAATTAGTTTTCTCATCTAGGGTTTTGTAGAAGAAAAACTCTAAGTTTTTCTTGAGTGTTGCATATCAAGGAGGCTTGAGTATCAAGAAGGGTGTCCACCAACCGCCGTTTGGAGAACACATCGGAAAGTCAAGGGCGTCTCTCCCAAATTTTGGTAACTTGATTTTAACCCCTTGTAGTTTAAGTCCTTTAATTATGTGTTTTGATATATAAATCGTGATCCATCCGCTGCGCGTAGATCTAATTCGTTTAGATCTAAGAACCTGCATCCTTCAGAAGTCTGATGTTCAAAATCTGAAGAACCTTCTTAGTGCTGAATTTGAAATGAAGGATTTGGGTACAGCCAAGAAAATCTTGGGGATGGAGATCTGGAGAGATAGAAGTCAGAAGAAATTGTTCTTGTCTCAGTAGGGTTATGTGCAGAAGATACTGACCAAGTTTGGGATGTCTGCTGCAAAACCAATAGATACTCCTATGGCATCAAATGTTCATTTGTCTGTTTATGCTTCACAGTCAGCTGAAGAGAATCAGTATATGGAAAAAGTTCCCTATGCTAGTGCAGTTGGCAGTATGATAAATGCCATGGTATGCACTAGGCCTGATTTGGCTCAGGCAGTCAGTGTTGTCAGCAGGTTTATGGCTCAACCTGGAAAAGAGCACTAGAAAGCTGTTAAAAGGATATTCAGGTACCCGAGAGGTACAGCTGATGTTGGTCTCATTTATGGAGGTGGTACTGGTCTGGTCACAGGCTAGTGTGATGCTAATTATGCAGGTGATGTTGACAGTAGAAAATCAATGACTGGGTATGTGTTTACATTAGAAATGCAAAGGTCACCGAAAGCTACTCTTCAGTGCTCTGATGAGCCTTATCAACTCTTCAAGCGTAATATATGGCTCTTCATCAAGCAAATGGCTATGAGGGTATCCGGTTGAAGGGGCTAGTCGGTGATTTGGGGTTGCATCGTGCATCGTGATCAGTGAATTATATTGTGATGAATCAAATGCAATATGTTTAGCTAAGAATCAGTTCATCATGAGAGAACCAAGCATATTGATGTCAAGTATCATTTCTTGAGGAATGAGAAGAGGGTTGTGGTGAAGAAGATTGGCACAAAGGAGAATCCTGCTGATGTGTTCACTAAACTGGATTCAGCAGAGTAAGTTCCAACTTTGCCTGGACTTCATGAATATTCACGCCTTATAATCTGCTTTCGAAACTCTACCGAGGCGCGATCGGTGGAGTGGATCTTTGTGGAGATCATCCGGTACAAGTACATCTGGCATTGACGAATGCATCTAGTACAAGTACATCCGGTTATGCAATCTATTTGACTCTAGGGAGAGTTGAAGTCAAGGTGGAGATTTATCAAGAAAGTGACTTAAACTCACATCCGTGGAACTAATCAAGACTCACCAGTGTGTGATGGACAAATGAGAAGTGTATTCAATTATGTGCATCAAGGGGTGTGAGTCTCATCGAGGCTTCGTCAACAGAGTGAAGATCTGCCGAGCACTCGAATACCGCAGGTCCCCCATCTGTTATTTATGTTATGTGACAAACTATACAAATGTCATTAAAAGGAGGACACGTGTAAGGGTATTTATGGCATATCGGACAAAGATTCCTCTGACGGCTAGGGTTTAGTGGATTTGTGCCTATAAATACAGCTTCTTTATATGCGTTGTCTCAGTGTGTGAAATCAGAACTCAAAGGCATAATAATAAAGATCTCTTTTCTGCCCGTGGTTTTTTTATCTCTCTCACTTTGAGAGGAGTTTTCCACGTTAAATCTGTGTTTTTCTTGTTTTCTGTTATCTCCTTTGATTATTTACGTTTGATTGCATCTGTTTCTATTTCTTGCATTTGAAGTTATCTCCATCTGTTATAACAGTGTTCTTTACTTGGAGTTGAAAATTGGAATTGCGTTTCTGAATACATTATTCAGCAAATCACACATTGCAGCGAGGAGTTCTACAAAGATTTAATATATAACTTTGAACTATTATAATTAGTTCATTTTCGATGTCTTATACACTTGCGCAAAGTCTATAATTGATGTCAGACAAAAAAATGTGCTTTCATTTGGAAGGTTTTGTTAGAAAATTAAAACACATAATACGACAGAGGGTCTTTGATTCAAATGGTGACTCGTTTATTTGAATCAGAGACACTCAAAGTATATACCGATGATGTTTTTTCTGAATAATTTTCTTCTTACTTATATTTATAGGCGAAAAATGTTTAATCCAAAATGATGAAAGCCTTCGTGAAACGTTGCAAAGACAACATACATCACTCATCTAACCACGAATAACCGTCAATGCATTTCTTATCTAGTATCTAACAATAAATAACCGTCATCAAGTGCACATAATAGCACATAAGTCAACATTATTAAGCAAGGAACTTAACTAGGGTTTGTGGAAACCATTTCAGAACAGAATTGGGGAGAAAACATAGGAATAGGGAGAGTGAAGAAGATAGGAGGGAAATTGAGAGTTATTGAGATCAAAAGTGAGGTATCAATACAACACACACCACCTTTATACATGTTGGCTCAAAAGGGTTAAGGGACCAACACACACACACACTAGCAAATCTAGACTTACACACAACCACTTTATACTAGCTAGTTCCTAACATCACCTTCCCCTAAAGACCTTGCTTGACGTCCACTAGGAAGGGAAAAAAGAAAGTGTGCCAAGATGAAGTTCCCAAGATGACCTGATCTTCATCCAAATTTTGCCATTTAATCTTCAACTGGACCACAACTCTATTATGTTTTTTTTTGAAAGGTTGTTATGTCTCTTGACATACCTGATTTCCAGCACCTTCTCCAGATATACCACAATCTAACCACCCTGATATGTGATTGGCAAAGAGGCTGATGGCTGGATATCTACTCCAATATATCTCTTAAGAATAGACACATGGAACTCGGGTGGATCTTGGAATCAGAGGGCTGATCAGAGTTTATAAGCAGCTGGTGGGGCCAAAGTACTTGGAGAGTTTCAAGTTCGTCCTCGATGCCACAGAGTTCTGCATGTAGGGTTGCAATTTAAGGAATACATATTCCCTCATACTAAATTCTGTCATTTTTGTGCTGATCAACTTAGAATTTCATTCTTGACTAGGCCTATTCCAGCTGATTCTTGAGCTCCAGTAGGATGATCTGCTTCTGTTTCATGAAATCTTCAACCTTTGTGAATTGTTCTTGTGCAAAAATGCCCAAGTGGCGATGAGTGGGAGGGTATCCATCTAATGCCTCAAATGGATTAATGTTGATAGCAATATGGTAGTTGGAATTATACCAAAGTTCAAATTAATGAGAGCCACTTTTCCCATTTCCTAGGCCTATAGAAGGTCAAACACCTCAAGTACATTTCAATACACTGATTCACATTCTCTGTTTGGCCATTAGTTTGAGGGTGATAGGCTGAACTGTATGATAGCTTCGCCCTTGCTAATTTCATCGGATGGCTCCAAAACTCATAAGTAAAGACTTTATCTATGTCACTCACAATACTGTCTGGGATGCCATGCAACCTGTACACCTCAGCAAAGAAGGTTGATGCCACCAACTCGGTTGTATAACAATTGTCCATAGCAATGAAATGGGAAAACTTACCGTGTCTGTCCACAACCACCATAATCACATTCTTCCCTTTTGATTTAGGCAGGCCCTTCAATGAAGTCCATGCTCAGGTGTGACCAAGCTCTCTTTGGAATTGATAATGGTTGGAGCAACCCTTATCATTTATAATCCAAGATCTTAGACATTTCTGAATCATTTCCTTCACATATTTATGAAGTTTAGGCTAGTATAACAACCTTTTGATCCTACTATATCATGCTCTTACCCTTGAGTGGCCTCACATGGGGCTTGAATGCAGTTTCTCAAGCTACTTCTGCCTTAGATTACCAATTGATCCCTCATAGATTCTGACTTTATATCTTAGGAGATCTTGTTGTTAGGTGTAGTGGGGATTAGGGGTTGTAGCGATCATCAGACCCCTTAGTTTTTCCTCAACAGCTACATCATTTTTATAGCTTGAAGCTACTTCTTGAATCCTAGAAATGGACACTGAACTAATGATGTTTAGCTGACCCTGATCATTATTTTGCCTTGATAAAGGATCTCCCACAATGTTCTCACTGCCCTTCTTATATTCTCTAGTGAAATCTAGGCCCATGAGCTTGGTGACCCATTTCTGTTGTAATGTGGTAGTAGCTCTCTGGTCTAATAAGTATTTCAAACTTTGATGATTAGTCTTTATGACAAAAGGCCTCCCATGAAAGTATTGTATCCATTTTAACAATGCCATAAGAACAACAAGAAATTACTTCTCATAAATGGAAAGTCCCATCTCTTTTGAGTTAAAAGCCCGGCCGAGGTAGGCCATTGGTCTTATGTTCTGCTGCAAAAATGCACCCAGGCCCTTTCCACCAGCATCTGTCTCAATACAGAATGGTGCCTCAAAATCTGAGAGTGTGAGAACTGGGACTGGCACATGGCTTTCTTAAAATCCTCAAATGCCCGGTGTGACTCACTTGACCATTGAAACCCTTCCTTTTCAACATTTCACTATGGGGTTTTGCCAAAATCCCATAGGATGGTAAAATCTTATGTAAAACCTTGTCACCCTCTAAAATCCCTTACTTCAGTAATGTATTTGGGAGTGACCAATTCACCATTGCCTCAATCTTGGATGGGTCATCATAGACTCTTCCCTACTTAATTGTGTGCCTCATATATTCTACCATGTCATGTCCAAAAGAACACATGGACATCTTGGTATAGAAATGGTCTTTCCTTAGAACTTCCTGAACAGCTCTTAATTGGCCCATATGTGTCCTCATATCTGCACTATAGGTCAGTATGTCATCAAAGAAAACCAAGACAATCTTCCTCAAAAAAATGCTAATCAACTCATTCATGTTTCTCTGAAATGTGGCAGGGGCATGGTGAGGCCAAATGACATGATGAAGAATTCAAAGTGGCCATGGTGAGAGACTAAGGCTATTTTCTACACATCCCTTTCCTCCATCAAAATCTGGTGGAAACCAAATCTCAAGTCAATTTTAGTGAACACTCTTGTCTTGCCCAACTCATCCAGATGATCATCAATTTAGAATACGATACATGTCATTTATTGTCGATCATTCAGCTTTCCTATATTCAATGCACCCTCAATGTACCATCTTTCTTCTTGACTAGCGGCGTGGGCGAAGAAAATTGACTATTCTTGTGTTTCACAATCCCTGCTTCAAAGATCTCATCCACAAGCAAATATATATCATCCTTATGATGGTGGGAGTATTTGTATGTCCCGAGCTTGACATGATCAACACCATCTTTAAGGGTAATTGAATGATCATAACCTTTTTCGGGGTAAACCGGTATGTTTTGAAAAGACATCAACTCCACCGGACACTATCGATGCTTGTCCATGTACCATATTAAGACACCCAATCAAAGCTATGGGTTCATTTCGTAAGGCTATCCACCTTATTTTTGCAAATGATCAATTTCTGTTGGCCTTCCTCACGGGATCCTTTCAAAGTAACTTGAACCCCATCCTTGATATAAGATAGACACATGTTGTGAAAAATTAAAGGTATCTCGGACTGTATTTACCCATCCAATCAAACCCCAACACCAAATCACACCTCCGATTTAATCACTATTATATCTTGCTAGAACATAGTACCTCCATGTACCAGGTGATATTAGAACACTTCGGGTAAACTAATAATGACACTCTCATCGGCAATTGTGCACCCATCATCCTTAGCATTCTTCCTCGATCTAGAAATTAGTATGAAGCCCCATTGTCAATCAAGATAACCATTGGTTTCTGAACGCTTAAAATGATACACCATCAACATTTCAACCATTCTAAGCTAAAATTAGTTGTTTTTGCCCATTTATATGAACCATTTGCATTGAATTATCTACGTTGGGTACATGAGTCGAGTATTTGGTATTTTGCATTATTATTCCTAGAATTGGTATTATTTTGTGTGTTATTGGACTATTTTCAGGTAACGAGATCTGGGCCAAGTGTTAAGGACGAATTCTTGAGCGGACTGGATGAAGAATCGGACCTAGGGCATTCCAGAACCCTCCAATTCAAGTGGGCAGAGAAAAAGTACGAAATTGCCCTCACAATTGTGAGAGCGCCGCAAAAAATCGAGCTTCTAAATCAGGTTGTTCGATTACGTGGCGAAATATTTGTGAGGCAAGTAAGATTACCTCTCTTTGGAGTGTCTTTTGATGATACCTCCTTCCGATGGTCTTTGGCCGGATGGTAAATACATTGTTCAAAAAGGCTACGAAATGATTTATTCCTTTGCAGAACTGGAAGAGAACGACCCCCTTTGGAACAAAATTTGGGATCTTAAGGCCCCTTTAGAGGGAATTTTTTTCCTGTGGAAACTCCTACACGAGTCGCTTATCATTTTCGGAAGACATGTTTCTGAAGAAGCTTCTTGTAAGATTTGTGGTTCGGAAGATGAGACCATTCTCCATGCACTGAGGAATTGTCAATGGCCTAAGCAAGTTTTGTGTTTGGAAGATGGAAATACCCCATTTGGACTAGCCGAAAAAATTCGGAGTCAACTCAGTCACGGATTGGATCCGGGTAGATTTCTTGAGATCAAGTGTAACGCCCCTAGACCCCGGGCCGGGTAGCGCTAAATGAGTCATAAATTGTCCGGTCAACTGCTTAGACCGTCGTCCTCGCTTGGTCTAAAAGGGCTAACCTGAGTTGACAAGACTTTTATGTCTCACACTTATATGGTGGTGATGTGCTTCCCCATTTCCAATGTGGGATAACACATTCTCCCCCCTTATAAGGGAATGTCGTTCTCGCCAGGACGGCCAAGACTTGTCCCTGTGGACTTGTCCCAGTTTCGTCCCTACCAGAGGACTCTAGAGGTGGCATGTGGCACTTAGGTTCGTTCAGAGGTGGCTGGCTATGGCACTTAGATCCGCCTCGATAGTCGGCTCAATACCATTCTCAGAACGCCCCGCACACCGGTCTCAGTAGCGCTAAATGAGTCATAAATTGTCTGCAGTCAATCGATTAGACCGTCGCCTTCACTTGGTCAAAAAGGGCTAACCCGAGTTGATAAGACTTTATGTCTCACACTTATATGGGGTGATACGCTCTCCACTTCCAATGTGGGATATCATATCAGTCACTCCTCTTTTGGATCACCTTTTGGAACCACACCTTGCGTGAAATAACTTACGGTATTTGTATGTGGAGGAACAAGACCATCCACGGGAAGCGGAGGCGAGACCACCGGCTACTATTTTTCTTTCAAAAGCGGTAATGCATGCAAAAGAACTTAAATTAGCGTGGTGTATAGATGATGATCGTTAATAGTCGTTATGTTAGGTCCTTTTAGCGTTTGGTGCATGTGATGTATAACCTATGTACCTGTTTGGCTCACTTTTTCAATAAATAAAGTTCTTTGCCAACAACAACAACCAAAAAAAAAAAAAAACAAGATTAGAGGGATTTACCCATGCTATGTCTCCATAGGGTTAGGTTGTAGCTTTTATGTAAATTCCTATTTATAATCAAAAACATATTCCGATGGAAAAGGATAGGAGTAATTCTGCTCCATGAACTCTTTATTATAACAAATTGTCGGATTAGTAATACATATACAAACAAATAAAGTCTAATCTAACGGTATATTTTTAAGCAAGTGTATGCGTCTGAATTTTCCAAAGAATTGTGCCTAAATTGATAAGAGAAGGCCTGTTTTGACACGAAAAGGAGATGATGACAACTTTTTTTTTTTATTTATATTATGAGTTAGTAGTAGTACACTAGAGATGTGTAATTGATGACCATAATTGAATTTTTCTCTAACTTTATTGGTTAGACCTTGTCATCTGATTAAGTTTCAAATACAAGACATCTTCTAAATAAATGCCACTCAAACATCATCAACTTAACAAGTAGAGGAATATGTAAAAGATTGTACGTCTCGCAACCTCATTAATTGAGACTCTTCACCTCATCAACAGATAAGTTGTTGTTTATTATTATTATTATTATTATTATTTGAAACCAACCGAGCCTCCTAAATATACACTACAACAAATTTTGAGTGACTTATCAAAAACAAAATTAAGTAAAACATGAAACGTGAATTACGACCCACCGATCGAGAAAAAAAAACACCTTAAAATTTAAATAAGAAAAAAAAATCAAAGTATTCATAGCAAAAGTGAAGTCAGAGTCTTTGTTAAACGAATAAACTGCTTCACGAATATATTCATATTCGATTCGTTAGTATCTATAATCGTCGTTCTTGATAAATTTAACGGATCATGTTTGAATAATATTTTAAGCTCGTTTCTTAAATGAACGAACACGAACTTACTCGTGAATGTTCGATTATGTTCACGAATCGCTTTTATAGATAAATCAATGTATAACCTAAAACTTTTAATTCATAAGATGATAAGACGCCTACTAATCAAATAGATACTTTCTAGAGTAAATTTATAGAATATTGATAAAGTTGTCATAATGTTTTTTGTAAAACCTCAAAAATCCAATAAGGGAATTGTAAAAGAAGAAATATATTTATTTTTCTATTTAATATTATACCTAGATATTTTTATTAAAAGGATTTTTAATTAATTAGAATTAATGGAAATTAATTAAGAAGTATAAAAGGAAATAACTACCTAATTAATCAATATTAGACAATACGCTCGCTTCAATTACGAAAGAGGGCGATAGCGTTGGAGAAAAAAGAAGAAGTACACGATCTCCAAAATCAAGGTTGATCGGTTGTGGTTTTGTGCGTGCATTTACAGTAGAAGATTTGGATCACCATGGAAGAGGATCGCTTTACAGACAAACGGTTTGTTAAACGGTAAGAATTCCTTTTAGCCTAGTTTAGATTCTCCTATGTTCTTGAGGAAAAGCCTGCGTTTTGATGATTATAGGGTTGTCTAATCGTAGCTCGTATTTGATTATCGTAGGTGAATCGTAGAAGAGTTTGGTGTTGAGGATTTCAACGTTTCGTTCGTTTTGCTTTCAAATTTTGCTTTCGAAAGATCAAAGGTAAGGGGGTGTTCATAAACGGTGTTTGTGTGCGTTTTATGTTGATAAAATTGCAGGTTTGGGGTTGGTATAAGGTTGGACACGTTTGGAGTAAGTTACGGATCGAACTGGGATCGAAAATGGGCTGATTCAAGGTTCAACCGTCAATGTGCACACATGTTGTGTAATGTGAGCACATTGACATCCTAGAAACTTGGAATTTGGCTCTGCTCGACCAATGTGCGCACACTAAAGCACGATGTGAGCACACTCTAGAGGCTGAATGTGAAATTGGAGTTCCATGCAGGTTGATGTGCGCACATTGGAGGGGTAATGTGTGCACATTAACCTAGTTTTCCCTTTTGATGATATTTTTGAATGTTTGATTGGTTTACATGCCTTTGAGGGCATTCCATGTTATTTTACAATGTCTAACATCGACTTCTGGTAGCCTTGGTATCAAATCGCACCACAACTGAGACCCTTTGCGGGGAGAAGGTGGGAGCACCGGAAGGCTTTGTTTAGGCCTTGTGGGACATTGACTTAGTAGTGAATGATTCTTTTACAACATGGTAGGTAGTGTAACTAGTTGTCTAGGACTAGAAGTCCTTAGGGAGCCTTATACGTGAATGAATCAAGTGGTTAGAACTTAACTCGTAAATACATATGTGGAGTCTAAAAGCTAAAACGTCAATATCATTGGTAAGGCACGTTTCTAAATTGAAGCATGGGAATCTTGCAACCCTTTTGAGTTATGTGTCAAGGGACAACATGCAATTCCCACATGGAGACCTAAGTCCATGCCTCTTGAGAAGTGCTTAATTTGTCTTGGTGCATTCTCACCATGCACAAAGTCCTTGATATTGGTGTAACAAACTTATGTGCGTGACGTTATACTATGTGATCTAGTAGAGGGTGAGAGTGATCTCGATTCAACCTATGTGGTAGAGTTTGTAGAATTTAATTGTTATATGTGATATATATCTCTTTATATATTGTATGTAGCCGTTTCTTCTACCCTTTACTAAGTACGTAAGTACTTACCCCTTCTCTTATTTTTGTCCCCACCCGAGAAGGTGATTATCAGGATGACGTTGAGTACGGATATGAGAACGACGACGGTAATGACATAGCTGAGGTTTAAGCTCAAGAGGATGGACATTTATTCTTTTTATGCTTTTATTTAAACAAGTTTTGAGAGACAGTCTGTTAGTATCTCTTCAATTCATTTGGGATGTAATAAGTTAAACAACATTTATTTTCGTTATTTGTCGTTACAGTTTTCCTAGACGTAGATTTTGGGACTTAATGATCCTTTTGATTGTCGTTTGACTTTCTTTTCGAGTAAACTTTTAGATTTAATTTATTCCGCTTTTACTCTGATTGATTGTTACAAGGGGTATGTATATATTAATTTTGATGATTTAAAAGTTAATATATGCATGCCGGGCGTTCTTGACAGATAAGTACTCGGTATCCGAACGGGCGTCACAGCTTGGTATCGTGAGCGAAAGTTCCTATCTTACGTCTAAGTTCGTAGCTTAAGTTGAATTTTATAAGTCTCTTTAGCAGCTTAGCTGACCCTTCCTTCTTGACAATGGCTAAGAAAACGACAAGGAGCACTAGTAAGTTAGTCCGTTAAGCAATCAATCCTTACTGATGAAGTCTTTAAACCAAACCACATCACCTAGGATTAAGTGAAACCCCTCTAAGTAAAGCTTTGGGATCGGAACCTTATGCCTACACCCTTAAGTTGAGGTCCTCTTGGTTGAATATTCTTTACACTCCCATTGTGATATCTCCACTTATTTCTATACCTCAATGTTAAAGTAAAGCCTATGCTTTGGCTTGACCTATTCCCATGAGAGAATGATGTCCGACTCAACTCTACATATCCTCCACTCCCTCTTTTCACTATCGCTTGGTTTGTGTTTACCAAAATTCTTTGACCTTGCTTTGCTCGAGATGGGTTCTACACGAACTCCATATACAATTATACATTTTCCAAGTGCCTCTCACACGTTTCAACTATTAGTGTTAAAGGTCTCTTGCTTTGGCACATAGTATTCATCATCCTCATGGTTGGCTTTATCCAACACGAGTGAATGCCTTTTGTTTCTGTATTTTCCTTTCATGTAAACCCATTTCCCTTGCTCCAAAAAAAATCTGAAAATTTTAATCAAGATAGACCACTATTTTTTGACAATTTCCCTTTTCACATTAACTCGATAATCATTATGGATTGTTCAGAAACTTCATGTTAATCCCAGACACTCTGTCTAGAATTTCTGCAGCATCACTTTCAGTTCTACTTCTGTTTTGAACAGGTTAAACACCTTCAATTGACCGTTATTTTTGATATGTTGCAGACACTCTTTTATCTACAAATTTGCTTTTGGAATTAAGTTCAAATTCATTTTCCTTTGACCGCAATCTGCATTTCAAATCAGTGTTTACTAATCTGGAAATTCTGACAGCTTGTGCATTCGGCAAAAATAATTGTTTTTTATCGACTTCTTCTCATCCAAAAATTCTAATATTTCGCTGTCACCTTGGAAATTCCAGTATCTAAATATTTCCTCTTTTGATTGTGTGCAAAATCCTTTAGGTTTGGGCTGCACAAGTCGATAATATCAGATCCGGAGTAAAATATCTTACACTACAGCCTAAAGGGAGAGTAATAAGTTATGATTGTTATGTTCTAGAAGGTTCCTCGAAGTTGATCTTCTTCTGGGTTAAGTCTTTTAGAAGGATGTTGGGAAGGTTCCTCGAAGTTGATCTTCTTCTGGGTTAAGTCTTTTAGTAAGATGTTGGGAGAGCTAATATTGTGGTTTCTTTTGCATTTATAAACAAGCACCAAGTCGCTGTCTTCCAGCATGCCATGTTTGAAGTTCAAACTTTTTTTAATGCCTTTCTTCGATCATGTCTTCTCTAGTGAATTACTTCCCATTTGATTCCTCACTTGAGATCTTTAATCTCAACAAGTCCTCTCCACTTGATGTCATGAATTACCTCAGAAACCCTTCAGTTGGAAACCTTGCAGTTCCACAGCAAACTTGTGTTGCAGTGATAGAAGCTAAGATCGAAAGAAGTCAAGTGTGCCAGAATTTGTGGATCAGCTGGGAAGTTTCAGCTTCCCGGGTATAGGCCAACAGGATCAAGTTAAGCATGTCATTTCATTGATTGAAAGATTCTAGACAGTGATGAGATCGTGAAGAAGCAAGATGAAGATACGGTTGTTGTCAGTTACAAGCGAGTGGTCAGGATTAAACCATCCAGTGGTCACGTGTTAGATGAAGATGGAAACCTTCAACGTCAAAGTTCGGCTTCGTGTTCTGGATGTGGGAGGTTTGAAGAAACAGTGGTGGATGAAGGCCACACGATAGCAATTACAGTTCACCCCGGAGCAACCAGGATGTGTAGAGAGTTGAAACGGCATTGCCAACCACCTTCTGTGAAGATAGAGTTAGCGGAGTTGCCTATAACACCAACTACCACGCCAGCATCCAGATGCCACATTCTAAGCCCTGTATGGAAGAATGCGTAGAGCGCCAGTGTTTTGGGATGAAGTTGGAGAGACACAGATAACAGGGCCAAATGTAACGCCCCGCTCCCGGATACCGAGCCCTTATCCGGAAGAGAACGTTCGGCGCATATAACATTAAATAAATCCAATAATATACGACAGCCTCTACGTCGTCGTATCAAAATTAAAGCAAACGGAAGCTAAAAAGACTTGGGCAAAACCATAAATGCTACTAAAATAGAATACAAACCGACTATAGCTGAATTGTATAAATTACAACGACAATTCTCCAAAGGTTACAATGTACAATGTCTTGAAAGTACAAACTTGTCTTACAAAATTCTTAACAGAAAGTACAACAAGTTATTTAAGGAATCTACAACATAAACTAGTACAACCTTTAATTGAAAAGTAAAAGAAAGCATCATCAGCACCAACGTCATCAAAACATCATTGAACTCCTCAACAAGCTCAAGGCCAACCTGTTCGTCTTCTCACCCCAAAAGCACACAAAACACCATATGCAATTGAGGTAAGTACAAAGTACTTAGTAAGAGTGAGAAGCTATTGTATACTTCAAGTTTTACAACGTTAAGATTCACATTATTATTTAAGTTATCTTACAAGTGACCGACTCAATCTATGGTTCACTAAGTGCTCATCAACACTTCGTGACTAAGCGTTTCTATCTTAACTTATCTTTGTTACATCATGTTTGCGAGGGCACTACACTTAGTGAGATATGCACTAAGACAAAAGACGCAACCCTATAGAGATAAATCTCTAGCGGTCCCGAGACAGTCATTCCATTTTTTCTGGCCAACCCTAGAGAGCTGACCGGTGAATGTCTATCTCGTTCGTGAGTTTGTCCGGCGGAATGATTACTACTTTATCTGGCGGGTCTAGAATCCGGCAGTGATCATCACCACTTTATCCGGCCAAACCTCGATTGCCGATATTGTACTCGCGCTTATCCAAGCTCTCATGATGTTTAACCTTTATCTAGTCAAATACGTTTATTAAGTGATTAGCTAGCCACCTAGGTTCATTCAGGACAAAAATCTCCATAGTCCCTCTTCTTAGACTCTTAGACTCAAGCTAGAAATTACACAGACATTGATGAATACTAATTCATCAAAGCACAAGCCAATCATACTCTTCCGACGGTCCCGAACTTCAACTCCCTTGAAGAGTACATTCGGTTCGGGAACTAAACGCATCAGAAGCTTAATCAAGGCTTGTTCATGTTCATTTATCTTCTTTATAACATCATTATAAAGTTAGGAACTGATTCCCAACTTGGTACACTTGAAAAGTACTCAAAACAAGCTAAAACAACTTTCTAAAATCTAATGAAAATCTGCACTGCTTTTAATACGTTTGTCAGCCAAAAACTCAACAAAACAACATCAAAACAGCCTCTAAAAGTCTCATAAAGTACTACTAAACACAACAACAACCTTTAAACATATTTCTACAAATATTTCATAACATAAAAACCTTCTAACATCATCTAATCATGTCATCATACAACTAAAGCATACAAAAGAAAGAGTCTCTTACTTGATTGAAGCCACAAACCAAAACTAATCTCTGCAGCACTTAATCAGGCCTCAAACAAGATCTAAAAGATCACAATTAACATGAATTAATTGATGATCAAAGTTTCTAAACAAAGAACTACGAAACAAAACCCTAGAACATGAATTCATGATCCTTTTCATGAATTTACAGCAGAAATTCGACTCCAACATACCTGAGAATCAGACCCAAATTCCGGTATCAAAACGATCCTCGTCTTCTCACTATTCCAGCGGTACTTTCGGATTTCTAAACGGATTCACGGATCAAAAGTTATGCACAAAACCCTAAAACACAAAACATCATGATCTTTTACGATTTTGCAGCAGAAAAAGAGTTAACCATACCTGGGTTATTACCTATAAGAGTATTTTTAGAATAATCTACGCTCTGAGACGGTCGTTTTGACTATTCATGGCTGCAAAACGGAACTACGGATTGGAAGATATAAATTTTTAAAGTTTATTTTCTTCTCCAAAAGAAGAAGTCGACTGCTACTACTTTTCTTTCTCTGCCAAAGTTCGTACAAAGAAATTTTGACCAACTCCTTAGTTAATGGGGAGTTTTTATTTCAAAAAGATACCTACCAATAACTTCCATTAAATATTCACCATAAATAAAAAATTGTTTTTTTTATCAATTTATTTATTTATTTTTTTAAAACAACATTTAAATCCTTATTTCAAATGTAATAAAATCTAAAGTTTTGTTAAAAGACGTTTTTGTCCTTTTTCGAAAAGTCGGGATGTTACATTCTTCCCTCCTCAAAGAAGTTTCGCCCTCGAAACTTGCCAGAACAAACTCCACTTTCATCTTAGATACCAGCTTGCCTATTTCTAGTTCACTTTCAAAAACAAACATTATCTCCAACTGATTGAACCTTAGTATTTTCATCATCAAGACTTCAATGCGTCCATCACAACTAATCTTGTACTTCAGTCCCCAGCACTACTCTAGCTTATTCACACCTTTCATGTACCTTATACTCAATTCTATTAACCTAACTTCTTAAACTTCTCCTATAACACTTTGTCCCAAAAGTCATAAGTCAATCCACTAATTAACAATTAATTTTCTTCTAGGTTCTTCGTCCATTTGTGACCCTTACAGAAGTTTTCATACTTATACGAGGGTTACTTGACCTATACATCCGCCTTACCTTCAAGAAACTAGCTATTAACTTAAGGAACTTCAACTCCGCCTTGTTATCAATCAAGCACTAATCCATCTATAGCACACCCAAACCATAGACATACTTCAATCTTTACTAGTCTTCAAAAAGGAAACCTTATGAACATCTTCGACCAAACTTATAAGACTTTCCCATAGACAAGAAACAACTTTTGACAGTGAGTTTATCAACAACCATAAAAAATTTCCGGTCCAATTGGGAAGATGGAGTTGTAAAAGGATTTATTTTAAGCAAAACACCTACAAGAAATAAAATGTTTATGCATACCCTCACTTTGTTTTCAGAAGAAATATAAGAACGGTTATAAAAGTCTCTCGAGGACTGAAACTACTAAAGAAGGTAGCAATAGGAAATCTTGAGACATGTAACTCAAAAATGAAAGATGGTTTGAACTTGGTTCACATGCACATAGTAAAACATTGTTTAGATAACACAAAATGGATGATATATAAAATTTACCAATATGAGGCCACTTGTGATAAAATCAATAAAACAAAAGTTCTCTGGCTGGGATATTTGTTGCAACCAAAAGATCATTCTATATAACTCATATAGAAAACATTTTCATTTCTCTTGAAGTAATTGGTATGATTGAATGCAAAATAAATTTTTCTTACTTCGCCATTAAAGTTCACAAAATAAATAGGTCTGAAAGTAGAAGGATTTCAAATCTTATTCAAATATGTACATATATATATGATAACAAATTTTTTTTTTTGAAGACGAGTAATATTCTCTCAAAAGGTTTCATGATGAAAATCCAAGTAAATTGGAGAAATGTTGCGAAGAGGTCATGAATGATAACGTGGAAAAGAAGGTAAATGAACTCAGAGAATGCATTTTCTATTTTCTTTCAACAACCGTAGCAGTTTTTTTTTTTTTTTTTTTTTTTTTTTTGAAAACGGGGAACATCTTCTCCAAAGGTTCAATGATAAAGGTAAATCGGAGAAGTGCTTCATGAAGAAATCATAAGTGACGACTAAGTAAAGAAAGCACGAAAGTTTCAAATAATGCATGTTTTCGTGTCGTTTAAGGACTAACACAAGAAGGACTATTGTGAAATCGTCAAAAGGTTTGCATCGAGGATGCAAATGTTCAAAGAGATGAGGATAACCCCTTGTTTAAAAAAAAAAATCAGAAAGCCATTTCTTCCAATTTGAAGAAGGAAGGCTTAAAATAAGACAAAACGACTTAACACTTGTAGAAAAATCTTGTCAAGGAACATTATTAACAAAATAAGTTGCAGGTTAACATTCTTTATCAAACATAACTTTAAAAGGCATGCATGAGACGTAAAAGGGGTTTGACTACTCGCTTATTCAAAAATTTCGTAAGGAAGCAAAATGCAGTACTTTGAAAGTAATTATCGACATGACTTTTGAGCATATGTATCTCTCTCTCTCTCTCTCTCTCTCTCTCTCTCTCTATATATATATATATATATATATATATATATATATATATATATATATATATATATATATATATATATATATATTTCTAAAATAATCTGGAACTATTAAATAACACTTGGGTAAGAAATGGTTGTTCACATATTTTTACTAGAAGGCGAAAAGATATGTAATGAAAAACGGTTGTTCTGAGAAAACTTGATTTTTCAACCGGTTATCCAAAATGGTATAAAATTCTAATAAAATAGTTGAGTCTTTAAACGAAAAGTTTTCTGCACTAAAACATCTTGTAGGGGATGCATTGAAGGTAAACACTAGGATGTAAAGGTGTATTGTCCCGAATTTGCTAAACATGATACAATGAAAGGATATGCAGCAATTGCGGTTCAAATAGTTCAAGGATGAGAAACTTGTTTCCTTAAATCAAGTATTTGACACTATGAAAACATCTTCATGCAAATAAAATGAATCATAAAAAAAAATAAGACGCATCAAAGAATGTACATACTTGGAAAACAAAACTTCGCAATAAAAGGACTTTTACCGAGTTCAAAAAGTTCCAAATGGATGATTTGGTTAGAACATTGGTTACAAATAGTATACATGGGGAAACATTTGAAATTAAGGGTAACCAAGTATGAAACCAAATGATTACAAAATAACACCTCGTCAAAGAAAACGTGGGATTGGAAAGTCAGCATGTAATAGTTTCTCGTCACAGAAGGGTACTAAACCTACAACACTTAATACCTACCTACTAAACTTCTTATTTTTGAATAACAACTAAGTTAAAAGTCTTATGCTACAAAGCCTTCCCAACACCTCTAACCCCACACCTAAACTTCTAGGCGAAAGAATGTTGTCTAGCCTTTCATGAACAAGTACTTAAATGGTTTTAAAAGTTTAGGTACTTACATCAACCATGAAATGATTGACTTGCACAGAACAAGCCAAACTGATTTTGAACATGACGTATAAAGAAAAGTCGTAGGTATACAAGTTTTACATATGCTACTCAAAATTCAGAATTTATGGAAAAGCATTGGTTGGTTAAAATAATTATTTTTCGTCTACTGCTGTAAGCTGCCAAAAATTTCAGAAACTTATAATCTGCTTTGTTTTACAGATTGCACTCAAAACAGAAAGAATTTTCACTTGACTCCAAAACAAAAATTGCAGAGCAAAAAGTTTTCTACAACATATCAAAAATACAAGTCATTTGGAGGTGTTTAGATTATTCAAAACAGATTCATAAGTAAGAGTACCGCTGCAGAATTTTCTGAACAGAGTACCCCTCCTTGTTAAGCAATTTATGAACAATCCAATTTGAAAACTAAGTTGATGTAAAGAGAGAAATTGTAGATAAGACAACTTTCTAAGTGTCTGAAAATTTACAGAATTTTTGAAACATCAGAAAGGATATTACAAGACTTATAGAAACATGAACAAAGTCGTTTACTCGTTTTTGCGTAATACCAAATCATAAAATAAAAGGAATGATTAAATCAAAATGTCGCAATAAGGAAACATTAAATCCTCCAAGAGAAAGAGCAAAGAGAGAAAATTCAAAAGCTCCAAAAGACGATAAGGATTCTATTAAGGATCCTAGGAGAAACAAACATGAGGGCATCACATAAAAAATGTGAGCTAGAACTCAACCTAACCTTCGCCTAAGAAGACTCTTCACTTGGTCTTAGTGCAACTTGACCACGGTCTAAGGATTCTTAGTTTTACGAGGATTTACAACCAAGATTAAGGAAGGTCGGGTAGATTCTAAGAGATCTAAGATACCTTGTCTTAAGAACCGAAGCTTAGGTTAGCAAGGAAACTTCTACGGGTTCCTGCCGTTCTGAAAGATCAAGGAAGTCAGAATGGTTACTAAGTGGTCTCGAGAAGTCTTATCTTAAGAAATGGAGAGATGGAAGCCTAGAAAAGCAAGGAATGCTTCGCTTTGATACCAACTGTAACGCCCCGCTCCCGGATACCGAGCCCTTATCCGGAAGAGAACGTTCGGTGCGTATAACATTAAATAAATCCAATATTATACGCCAGCCTCTACGTCGTCGTATCAAAATTAAAGCAAACGGAAGCTAAAAAGGATCGGGCAAAACCATAAATGCTACTAGAATAGAATACAAACAGACTATAGCTGAATTGTATAAATTACAACGACAATTCTCCAAAGGTTACAACGTACGATGTCTTGAAAGTACAAACTTGTCTTACAAAAGTCTTAACAGAAAGTACAACAAGCTATTTAAGGAATCTACAACATAAACTAGTACAACCTTTAATTGAAAAGTAAAAGAAAGCATCATCAGCACCAACGTCATCAAAACATCATCGAACTCCTCAACAAGCTCAAGGCCAACCTGTTCGTCTTCTCACCCCAAAAGCACACAAAACACCATATGCAATTGAGGTAAGTACAAAGTACTTAGTAAGAGTGAGAAACTATTGTATACTTTAAGTTTTACAACGTTAAGATTCACATTATTATTTAAGTTATCTTTCAAGTGACCGACTCAATCTATGGTTCACTAAGTGCTCATCAACACTTCGTGACTAAGCGTTTCTATCTTAACTTATCTTTGTTATAGCATGTTTGCGAGGGCACTACACTTAGTGAGATATGCACTAAGACAAAAGACGCAACCCTATAGAGATAAATCTCTAGCGGTCCCGAGACAGTCATTCCACTTTGTCTGGCCAACCCTAGAGAGCTGACTGGTGAATGTCTATCTCGTTCGTGAGTTTGTCCGGCGAATGATCACTACTTTATCTGGCGGGTCTAGAATCCGGCAGTGATCATCACCACTTTATCTGGCCAAACCTCAGATTGCCGATATTGTACTGTGCCTATCCAAGCTCTCATGATGTTTAACCTTTTATCTAGTCAAATACGTTTATTAAGTGATTAGCTAGCCACCTAGGTTCATTCAGGGCAAAAAGCTCCCTACTCCCTCTTCTTAGACTCTTAGACTCAAGCTAGCAATTACACGGACATTGATGAATACTAATTCATCAAAGCACAAGCCAATCATACTCTTCCGAAGGTCCCAAACTTCAACTCCCTTGAAGAGTACATTCGGTGCCGGAACTAAACGCATCAGAAGCTTAATGCAAGGCTTGTTCATGTTCATTTATCTGCTTTATAACATCATTATAAAGTTAGGAACTGATTCCCAACTTGGTACACTTGAAAAGTACTCAAAACAAGCTAAAACAACTTTCTAAAACATAATGAAAAATCATGATTGCTTTTAATACGTTTTCCAATAAAAACTCAACAAAACAACATCAAAACAGCCTCTAAAAAGTCTCATAAAGTACTACTAAACACAACAACAACCTTTAAACATATTTCTACAAACAATTCATAACATAAAAACCTTCTAACATCATATAATCATGTCATCATATAACTAAAGCATACAAAAGGTAGAGCCTCTTACTTGATTGAAGCCACAAACCAAAACTAATCTCTGCAGCACTTAAACAGGCCTCAAACAAGATCTAAAAGATCACAATTAACATGAATTAATTGATGATCAAAGCTTCTAAACAAAGAACTACGAAACAAAACCCTAGAACATGAATTCATGATCCTTTTCATGAATTTATCGCATAATTCGACTCCAACATACCTGAGAATCAGACCCAAATTCTGGTATTAATACGATCCTCGCCTCTTCTCACGATTCCAGTGGTACTTTCAGATTTCTAAATGGATTCACGGATCAAAAGTTATGCCCAAAACCCTAAAACACAAAACATCATTATCTTTTACGATTTTGCAGCAGAAAACGAGTTAACCATACCTGGGTTATTACCTGGAAGAGTATTTTTAGAATAATCTACGCTCTGAGACGATCGTTTTGACTATTCATGGTTGCAAAACGGAACTACGGATTGAAAGATATGAATTTTTAAAATTTATTTTCTTATAAAAAAAGTTTCGATCACTACTTACTTTTCTTTCTCTGCCAAAGTTCGTACAAAGAAATTTTGACCAACTCCTTAGTTAATGGGGAGTTTTTATTTCAAAAAGATAACTACCAATAACTCCCATTAAATATTCACCATAAATAAAAAATTGTTTTTTTTTTATCAATTTATTTATTTATTTTTTTAAAACAACATTTAAATCCTTATTTCAAATGTAATAAAATATAAATTTTTGTTAAAAAAAGGTTTTTGCCCTTTTTCGAAAAGTCGGGATGTTACACCAGATGTGGAGTGTTATGTAAAAAATAAAATTATGGTTATCTATCATTCAAATTGATTTACATAAATTTTCTGGTTTATGTACTTTATTGCATTTACGTTGTAATCTCTACTATAATTACTCTTATACCTCTGAAATAACACACCAACAATTTTTCTTATTCTTTATACTTTGTATTTTCTCTGTTGTTAATTTAGTTTTATAATATTTTTAAAGGGTGTTTAAGGTGAGTTTTTAGAGCAATTGTAATAGCTATCCAGTTTAATGAAGTCTTTTTTATCATGAAACCCACAAATTAGATGTGATGTTCGAATTAATTCAAGTTAAGTGTTGTAATGGCTCTAGTAAAATGAAATAAAATTAAAAACATCCGTTAACAAAATAAATAAAAAAATTAAAAAACAAATTTAATTGAATCATAATCAAGCAACATATTTTTAAACATTGTTGATATGATTTTGCAAAAAAAAACATTGTTGATATGATGCGAACTTGGAACTATTTAAATCGTAAAAATGAATTTTATACGATGAAACAAATTATTAACCAATCAAATATATTTGTTTAAAATTAATCAAATAGCTTGGCTCAAGTGGTAAGTGACTTGAGAATGCCTAGGGAGGTCATCGGTTCGATTGTCCTCTGATGCGTCATCTTGAAAGAGCTATTTGCCAGGCCTTACCCCTGAGTAAGAGTCAGACTCTGCAGGCACAACCCGGGCCAAACTCCGGATTAGTCGGAGCAGTGGGTTCCGGATACCGGGAGCTTTAAGAAAAAAATATATTTGTTTAAAATTAGATGGAAGTAGACCTGGCCAACCAAAACCGAAACCGCCTGGACCGCCTGGTTCCGATAATCACCTGGACCGGACCAACTTTTGATTGTTGATATACTTTTGATTATTGGAACCGAAACCGGACCGGAACCGGCGGTTGGAACCGGCCTCGCCAGAACCAGGTGAAACCGGCCGGAACCGGAACCGGAACCGGCCCAACGGCTATTTTTTTTCTCCCAAACACCCCAAAAAAATTCCTATAAATACTACCTCATTCCTACACCAATCTCTCTCAATATTCTACTCATTTCTACTCATTTCTTACATCTTCTATTCATTTCTTTGATTATCAAGTTTGTTTAGTTGTTAAAAACAACAATCAAATTTACTTTACGATACCGAATTTTTGAAGTTGTTCTGATTTAATCGTTACTTCAATTCGGTTTTAGTTATAAGTAAATTTGGTTTTGTATTATATTCAACTAATTTTTTTGCAAGTGTAAAAAAATTTAAATTTTATAATCAAATTTACTTTACTAGACCGAAATTTGAAGTTATTCTGATTTAATCGTTACTTCAATTCGATTTTAGTTATAAGTAAAATTGGTTAGTTAATTTAATTTTTTTATAACCGTTATATGTAATTTAGATTCTGTACAATGTCAAGAAGAGGTGCATCAACACAAGGCAATCGAAATGTTACTTTCGTGATGACACGGTTGTGCGAATCGGATGATCTTCTTTGGTGGCTATAGACCCCAATATTATACAGACCCTGTCACCGGTAATCACATTTCGATTCCTCAGTTCGACACACCTTCAGGTTACAATCAAGATGAATTTGATAGTCATTACGGCGATATAATGTCTCAACCTGGAAATTTTAACATCAACCTTAACGAAGATGAAGATAATGATGAAGTCGACGTTGATGATGATCATGATGTATTTCCGAATGCTTCCCGTCCAAGACGAGGACGTGGTGGGAGTCGGCGTGGTGCTAGTGCTAGTGCTGATCCTACTCCTACTCCCGAGTCAGTCGATTTAGATGGTGGTGAAAGTACCCGATCCAAAGCACAAGAAAAAAGGTTAAGATCGAGAATTTTTACGGAATTTTTCACAAAGGTTCCTCGGACTGATGAAATAGCATTAGCTAACCCCGGAATTTATTTCTTCGGGGTGTGCAATTTTTGTGGCCAAAAATACCAATTTAAACATGCCGGTGGTTATGGAACGATGCCGGTGGTTATATATTTGTTACAATTAATAGAACAACTATAAAAGATTAAAAAAAACCATTTAAAAATAACTATAAAAAAACTACTACTAAAAACACTATAGAAAACTATTAAAAAAACCATAAAAAAAACCCGATAGAAACTATAAAAACCTATTAAAAATAAATATAAAAACCTACTACTTTAACTTAAAAAAAACTATATAAAACTATTAACAAAACTGATGTTGCGCTGAACACCAGATTTGCGGTAACAGTGTTTATCTTGAGGATATGAGGCTGAAATGAATGATTTCTCCGGTGTGGTTAGGGTGGCGAATAAGAACAAGGCTGCCGGATCAGTTTACAAGATGAACAAGTTAATCTGTCGACAAATTGGCAGAGTTTCTGCTTGTATTAGATTTTATAGTTAAAGCTTGAGAGAGAGAGTCCTCTTTTTCTATTACAATGTGATCCCATATATATAGGCTAAAAAGTAAGTCGGTTCACTGTTCATCGATAAGACAACTTAGAATACATAGCTAAGTTAAGCATGCATGCAATACAAGTGTCCTATCTAGCTGTAAAGTGTTGCCAGCTGTAAAGTGTTGCCAGCTGGATTGGCCAGCTGGATAAGCTTGACGAGCAGCGAGTAGCGAGAAGTATATCGGCGGCAAATGGACTCGGTTGTGCCTTAAGTATATAGGTAGGAATCACATGGAGAGAATGGGTCCGCTTATCGTTGGCGGACATGATCCGCCCTCTTGTTGGCGGACATGATCCGCCTATCTTGTTGGCGGATAGGCCCCGGTTTGTAGCTAGCGGTTAGAAGGAGCTTGGTGGCGCCGCCGAAGAAGCTTGGTGGCGGCGACGATCACCGGAGGTAAGCCCATTATCTGTGTTGATGGGCCAAGATTGTAGGCCCAATATGGATGAACAGGCCCCATTCCAATCCGGGTATATCAATGGCCCCTACTGCATTGCTGGCGTGTCCGCCAAGGCGGAGAGTAAATTTGAAGAACCTTTGGTGGAGCTCCTTCGCGATCGCTTGTGATAGAGGCTCTTGACACTGCTTTTATCGAGCTTGAACCGGTGAAAACCACTAGTGATATCTTTGTGCATTTGTAGCGAACAGCTTGGCGCGCCGATAATGTTCTATCGGGCTTGAACGGTGTTGGTGAAAACCACTAGCTATATCTTTGTGCATTTGTAGCGAAACGAGCTTGGCCGCCGATAATGTTCTATCGGGCTTGAACCAGTGTTGGTGAAAACCACTAGCTATATGCTGTGCATTTGTAGCGAACAGGCTTGATCGCCGACAACGTTCTGTCGGACTTACTCAAATGATAACGCTCTATCAAAGGTGTTTTGTTGTGTAAGCCAAAGCGGGCATTGATTGATGCTATTTGCTGAAATAATGTTGGGAGATAGTAATATGGCTGAAGTCGCTTATGCGCGTGATGTGATGCTCGTCGAAGAAAATTGAACGGTTAAAAATGTAAACGGATGTATCGGTACGAAACGTCATGTCACCCACGTGTTCGACACGGCGGTTGGGACCCGAACCGTCCCACTTGCTCGATTGGTGGAGAGAAATCGGTAACCGTTCCCGTCATCATTACATTTGAATTTTGAATCCCAAGCGTCGTTCCCTCAATTCTCCCTCTATAAATAGAGAGTTACCCCAACACTTACGCTTTTCTCCTCTTTCACTTCTAATAAATCCCTCCGCGATAAAGCAAGGAAATTCGGCGATTGTAAGCGATTCCGACGATTGCAAGCGATTCAGGCGAGTGCTCTTTTCACCAAAGCTCAACACTTTATCACCTTTATTATCAATCAAAGTAAATTTCACTCTTTTATTGTTTGTCGATTCGATTATGCTTTTATTTCTCCCATTCTTCTTACAAAATTCATGAATCTTGTGATTCTTGCCTCTGCAATTTTATCTCTTTCGATGAATGCCATGAGCCCGCACCGTTTATGTTTTTACGCAATTTATGGCTCTTTCTCTCATAAGAACCATCGTATGTGCATGCTTTGATTATGGTTTCTTGCTATTTGTTCAAGTACTTGTGTCTATACTTTTGAATATGCATTTTAGGGTTTATCTGGTTTTGAATTTAGGGTATCTTTAAGAACTTGGGGTTTTCTCGCGGATGTGTTGGGGTTTTTGGGAATTTTGTATCTGTTTAAGGAAGATGGAAGGCGAGGTGTCGGGTGTGATTGCTCTCACCTCGACCCGATCTCCATGTCCGGGTGATAAACCGATCCACCTTGCCTTTTTCTTTTTCGAGAATGTCATCGAGCACACACAATCGACGAAGAGGCTAGGGCCGCAGCTGGGTTATGGGTCGGAGGAGGTGAGCATGGAGGATGCTAGCTCTAGCGGTGACGAGGAGGAGATGGAAGAAAATCCAAACCCTGGACCCATTAACATAGAATCGACCAGAGGTCGCAGCTTATTGGTGAGGGCGTTGTGGAGGCGCGAGGTCGAAGATGACGACCAAATGGCACTAAGCAATCTCCTCACCAGATGGAGAGAGTTTTAAACCTGGAGCCGCAAAAAGTAGCGGCAAGATCAAGGAAGCCATGGAAACCGCCGTGGTATCGGAGAAGCCCAAAAATCTCCAAAAATTGTTATACGCAAGAAAACGCGCCAGAGAGCCCGCAAAAAGAGAGGGCGCCAAAAGAAGAAGGTCCGCTGCGGTTGAAAATGAGCTCATGAGAGCAAAACGGGCGGATAGTGAACTTGTAGCCCGATGGAGGGAGTTTAAGGATCGAGAAGATTATACTTCGGCGTTAGCGTCGTTTATATCTCGGCGGACTATCGTTTTGTTAGTATGGGCGCGACCAAAGATGCCATGGACTCGTGGCGAGACCAAAGAAGACTATCTGTGGCTGCATTATGATCATTTTGCGGCGGACTCGCACCTCCCCTTTGATCCATTCTTTGTTACTTTTATGGAAGAGTGAAAGTGATGCCTTGCGACTGAGTTTGGGAGTTGTTCGCGTGGTCATGTCCTTTATTATAATCGATGAGGTTGAGCGGGCGCGAACCGTCCGATGCCGGTGCTTTTATATTTTTATAGTTTCTCCCGGAAGAAGGCGGCGGCCAAATCCAACCGCGTAGTCGATCGAGTCATAGTAGACCCCGCTTGTTATTTGATCTTCCCGACAAGGTGGCGGATTGGGACAAAAGATGTATGAAGGTAGAATCCCGGGTAGGCTGGCCGCTTGAGAAGCTAATGGAGAATTCGGTCAAGACCGATCACTTGAATAAGATAAAACCCAATTTGACGATGATGAGTTTATCTCCGAGTGAAAGACGATTTGGGCTATACTCGTAAAATGAACCTCGAGGCTAGGGCATTTAACGGAGGTTGTTGCTTGGCGTCGCTCACCTATCTTAGACAGCCGGACTTCCTGAAGCAGGTGTCGGCGAACCTTTAGTTGTAGTCGACTCGTTGCCGACCCATCCTGATTGGTACGGCGAGTGTCACCATGGGAGGTTCATGCCTTCTCAGTGCGAAATCTGCGGCGGTTATCCTAATATGCGAGCACCGAGTAGGATTTTTACTTGCATTCCTCTTGCTTTTTTTTTCATAATAGGTCTCTTTTCATATATTCTGGTTGCTAATATATATTTGTTCCCCACAGGTACCATGGATAGATTAGTTCGCCGCAGCCAATTGTCTAAGCAGAAGACCGTCGGTGAGGTGAAAAGAACCGCTGAACTAAAGGGGATCAAAACATCCCTTCCAAAGGTCGACTTACAAACAAACAAGCGGCCGGTGCTTCTGAGCTAAGGTCGTGAAATCATCCCACCGCCAGCTTATAGAGAAAACTGCAGCCAGGGCAAAACTCAAGCGCTACTACTCACAAAACCGCTGCGGGTGATAAGAAGAAAAGGCGCGTTGAAGAGATTGAGCCCGATGGAGACGATAAGCGGCTTGCGAGGTCCCTCCTCTTAAGAAATCCAAAATCGATAAAGGCAAACCTGTGGCGATGACGTGGTATCTCGCTGATACGAAGGTAGTAGTGCCGCTGCCGGAGTCCCTATCGGGCCCAGAGGTTGTCCCGCCGCCTGGTTGGACAAAGAGTTCATGCGGCAACAACCTCTCGACCGCCATGGCGCGCGCTACAATTTCAAGGGGTATCGCGATGTGCCCTCGCCGAGACATTTCGGATGGGGTATCCCTAATGATATCCAGATGGAGGTAGGCGCGGGATAGCGGATGAGGGTTGTCTTTGGCGGATCAAGTTGATCCCGCCCGTGCCTTTCTTGGGAGTATTGAAGATTTGTGGGGCTTATACGGCGCTACGGTGAGCATGGTAAACCTCCTTTCTTGTTCTTGTTTTTCATTCCTTTTATTGTCGCTTTCCTCAAGTCAATATTGACTCATTGTTGGTTTTTCTTCCATTAGGTTGGTACGGCTTGGCACAGATTCGTCAATGATTATAGAAGCACCATAGCCGAAAGTGTCAATGTCGGAAAGAGCCGGTCGAAACTCGTAAAGCTCTTGGGGCCGCAAATGATGTGTCCGCTGGCCGTGGGCGGTTAAACGCAATGATGCAGAGATTGAGAAATCGAGGGCGCGGTGACCGAGACCCGTAAAGTTAACTCGACCTCGTGGAGCGAGGTAAATCTGCTGATCGGGCCATGCAGAGATGAAGCTTAAAGTTACCGAGGCCCAAGATCATTGGGAAGCCGAGCAAGCGGCGTGTACGGATCTGCGGGGCACACACCAAGGATCTAGGCTCAAGTGTTGAAGGTCGGCCAAGGCCGCTTCGATGACGCGGCTTTATGATGGGATATGATCAAGGGTTTTATCATATCGCGAGGTGCGCCCTGGCTCATGACGGCAAGACACCCCGACTTGACGTCCTAGAGGAATGGATTCTCACCCATCCCTTCTCGGATTATCTAAGAGAATTTCATGATCGCATACCTTTTCTCGATATTGAGCTTCAGCTATGTTCCAGAGTGTGATCCTGATTGGGTGGCCTCGCCGTGATTGAGGCGACCGAGAGAGCGTGCGCTTTGGCTACTGTAAGCAAGAGAGAGCGGTGAAGAGGGCGAGCGGGTTGGGGGTGAGGTGAGCAAACCGGCCGAGCCGTTGGTAGAGCCCTCCGTGATCTCGAGACAAATGCTTGTCGATGTCGCATCATTCTCTCCGCGAAGAAAATGTCCATAACGAAGAGATGCGGCCGAGGTTCTTAGATTTCTGGCTCTGTTTTGTAAAACATTATTTCGATTTCGCATATGTATGACTCTTTTCCTTTTCTGCACTTTTGTCCGCACATTTGTCTCTGTAATGTCCAGCTTATAATTTTATTCACAAGTTTGTTTCCTGCCCGTTTTTTATGTATGCTTGCTTTTTGCTCGAATTTATTGTCTAAATTGAGTCCGATGATAACAACATCCGTCCCCCTTGTTTTAGATAAGATTCTAGGTCGATCTTGTGCGGACTCACTCGTATGAGATATGCCCTCTTGAATCTTATCTCAAATAACTTGTTCATTAGGAAGTTGTGCCCAGCGTTAAGTTTTTCAAATTAAGTTTTTGTTGAAAATTCTTCGAGAACAATTCTTTCTTACCCATGCATATTTTTAATAATTTGCATATAAAAAGAGAATGTAAAATCGGGCTTTATTAATTTCGACTCATCCCGCTAGATGAGTAAAGATTACAAGCAAAATAAGAAAGCCTAACCACTCACGTCAGAAACGCGAGAGGATAGCCATATCCCTAGCCGATTTATTACATGTAGTACCTTTTGAGGTTGTCCGCATGCCAAGGTCTATTGAGCTCGTAGCCTTGCCGATTTCGAGGACATAAGTCCCTTTCTTGATCTCTCTTGCGACTTGATAAGGGCTTCCCAATTTGTCGTTAGCTTCCTTTATCGCTCCATACCCGTGGCCTTTCTTTCGAAGAACGAAATCCCCGACTTTAAGTGAGTGGTCGCGGATTCGCTTGTCGTGTTGTTGTTTAGCGATTTGTTTGTAGTTCGCTAATCGATGATAAGTCGCTATTCTTTTTTCCTCCACCAGATCCAAGTCGATCTGCCTGTTTAAAAGATTATTCGCTGATTCGTATAATGCGACCCTGATGCTGGGTAGTGCCATTTCGACTGGAATCATAGCCTCTGATCCATAGGTAAGGGCAAAAGGTGTTTCTCCTGTGGGTGTTTGATCGTGGTGCGAAGTGACGAGTATGGCGGGTAGCTCATCGACCCACCCTCCTCGCTTTCACCTTGTCATCTACGCTTTTCTTAAGCATTTTGATTATTTGTTTATTGCCGGCCTCAGCCTGGCCGTTTCCTTGAGGATAAGCCACGGACGACTGCCAGTGTTTAACTTTGAATTCCTCACAAAGGTCTGAAAAGTCTTTCCTGAATTGTGGGCCGTGATCTGATACTACTGCCCGTGGAATGCCAAAACGTGAAAAAATTTGATCGTGTAAGAAATAACCTGCGGCTTTTGCGGTTATCTTAACCATGGGTTTTGCTTCGATCCACTTTGTGAAATAATCCACAGCTACTATGATAACTTTACATCCGCCTCTTCCTGGTGGAAATGGTCCGATGAGATCGAGCCCCCACATGTCGAAAGGCCAAGGTGCGGTCACGATGCTCGCTCAATGTGATGGTATTCGTGGGATGTCCGCATGTTTCGACACTCTGGACATTCTCGAACTAATTTTTCTCGAGTCTTTAAGAATTGTTGGCCAATAATACCCAGCTGTTATGACCTTCTCGTGCAAAAGAGCGACTAAGCGGGGTGACCTCCACACACTCCTTGGTGAAGTTCGATAAGGATTGTCTTGCTTTCTTCCTCTCGAACACATCGTAATAAAGGCCTTGTTGCGGACCTTCCGTAGAGTATTCCATTGTTTAAGATATACCGGCCGCTCTTTTCTTAAGTGCGCGAATGTTATCCGCTTCCATCGTGCAAGGTGTGCCTGCTTATATAAGTCTGAATCTCATCGATCCAACATATAGTCGGTCTTTGGTGTATCGATTTCCATGATTTGTGCTTCCTCAATGGCGGGTATAGCTAGATACTCTATCATAATTGAAGGGTCTGCAATTTCTTCTTTTAGTGATAATTTTGAGAGATAGTCTGCTCGCTCGTTGTCCTCTCTCCGGATTCTGATGAACTCGCAATACTTGAAGCCGCTTTTGAATCGTCGAACAATCTCACCATATTTCTCGAGAATACCACAGTGTGTGTCATAGTCCCCCGAGATTTGGTTGACGATGAGTTGGGAATCGCAATAGACTTCAACATTTTCCACATTTAGCTCCTTGGCCAGTTTGAGCCCAGCTATGACTGCTTCGTACTCGGCTTGATTATTCGTGGCCGGGAACTCGAACCTTAAAGCTTTTTCGATTTCCTCCGCCGATCCGGGTTCCATCAAAATTACTCCGCCCCACAACCATTTCGGTTAGATGCCCCATCAACATATAAATGCCAACATTGATCTGGTTTACTCTTGCCACAGCTGGCCTCATGGGCTAACGGCGAACTCAGGTTGTGGCGAGCTAAAGCTTGTCTCTACAATAAAATCTGCGCAACTTGACCCTTGATAGCTTTTCGGGCGATATTGTATGTCGAACTCGGTGATTTCGATTGCCCATCTCGAGAAGTCGACCGTAAAGGTCCGGTTTATGCAATATTTGACGAATGGACTATCCGTTAAGACAATTATCGTGTGTGAGGTAAAGTAAGCCCTGAGTTTGCGGGCAAAGAATAACAAGCGAGTAGGCTAATTTTTCAATATTAAAATAGCGGCTCTCCACCGGATCGAGCCTTGCTTACATAATAAACGGGATTTTGGAGGGTTCCAGCCTCCTTGACAAGAACGGCGGCAACAGCCCGGTCTGAAGCCGCTAAATACAAAAACAGCACATCTCCCTCTATAGGGCTAACCAAAAGGGGTGGTTTCCCTAGATATTCTTTTAAAGCTTGAAATGCCTGCGAACACTCTGCGTTCCATGAAAAAGTTTTGTCGCCTCTGAGAATTTTGAAGAAGGGGAGACACCTTTCCGCTGATTTCGATATGAAGCGACCTAGCGCAATGATGCGGCCGTTGAGCCTCTGTACTTCTTTGATGGTAGTAGGCTCTCTCATGTCAATCAAAGCTTGAATTTTTTCTGGATTAGCCTCGATGCCACGACGACTAACCATAAACCCCGTAAATTTGCTGCTGCCACGACACCAAACACACTTGGCCGGATTCACTTCATCGAGTGTTTTCGGACATTATTGAAAGTTTCTTGAAGGTCGCAAGCCGCGTGACCGTCCCTGGGCCGACTTAACAACCATGTCATCTATGTAAGCCTCCATATTTCGCCTTATCTGCGAATCGAAGACCTCGTTGACCATTCACGATAGGTCGAACCCGCATTCTTCAAATTCAAATGGCATCATTTCATAATAATACAATCCTCCAAATGCTCAAAGCCGTTTTTTCTTTGTCGGACTCAGCCATCCGTACTTGATGATACCCAGAATATGCGTCTAAGAAACTTAAAACCTCAAAGCCAGAAATAGAGTCAACTAACCGGTCAATTCGTGGCAGCTGATAAGGATCCTTAGGACATGCTTTGTTGATGTCCGTGAAGTCGACGCACATTCTCCACTTGCCGTTGTGCTTCTTTACCATAACCACATTTGCCAACCAAGTAGGGTAGGCAAGCTCTTTATGATTCCCGCTTGTAGAAGCTTTCCGACCTCTACTTTCACCGCCGCCTCCTTTTACATTGAGAATCGACGCGCTTCATTTGTTGTATCGGCTTGAAAGTAGGGTCGACGTTAAGATGGTGCAGGGCGACGTCTGGTTCGACTCCTCGCATGTCGGTAACCACCCAAGCAAAGGCACTCAAATTCTCTTTGAGTAATTGTATCAATTTTTCCCGCTCGATAGGACTCGGTCGAGCCCCTATCTTTATCTTTTGCTCGGATATTCCTCATTGATGACCACCTCGATCAACTCATCTTCCGCCGTAAAATCGCTCATCTCGACTTGCAATGTTTCACACTCTATTTTGACTCGTTCAGATCGACAACGACTTCGATCATGTCGATGTTCTCCATGTTATATGGTCGTTCGATTCGAATCCTCTTATTCCCTGCTCTCATCTCATGTATGTATATTAGAGACGCGGCGGTTCGGCGATCGACGTTCCGATCCTCGCCCCCAACGTAAAACTTTGCCTCACCGATGCGGAATGGAAGCTACCATCCAAATCGCTTTAAAGCGGGTGTTCCAATTATCATGTTATAATTGGACCAAGATCGACAACTAAAAACATCACCTTTCCGTGCGAAAAGGTGCATAATCTCCCATCTCAGACATCGAGGTCGATGGCCCTTGACTCAGATCTTATGATTGGTAAAGCCCTCAAGGTGCCATTATGCGGTCTCAAATTAGAGTCGAAACCCAACTCTTTGAAGCGCTTGTAATATAGGATATCGCGGCAAGCTCCTCAGATCAACCATCACTCTATTGACACAGCCCGATTGACAACCACCGAGATGCAAAGGCACATATCCTCTGCATTGGTTGAAGTCACCACCACTTCGAGTAAAGGCAAGGGGTCGTTCACTCCTCAAAACTACGAGCTTCTCCACATGTTTGTTGATGAAGCCGATGCGATTCTTAATCTGATTGTTAGAGGAGGAGGCTCGGTTATCATTCTAATGTTCCTATCGAATCGACGAGCTTGTCGATTCCTCCTATCCGGACCACCGGTATCAAGTTTGAGGTGATCATGGTGTCCGCGAGCGAGCAACTTCTCTATTGCTCGCTTGAATTGGATACATTCATCGGTAGTGTGACCCTTATCCCCGTGATAGCCACAAAATTTGGATGCATCGCGGCGCGCGTCGTGAACCATTGGGTATGGTTCGTATTTCGCCTCGATTTCATTCAACACTTGGGAATAGGAAATTCGAGCGGGCGTGAAATGCTCTTCCTTAAATCTTTCGGGTTTCTTAATTTCCTATCCGCCTCTGCGGGTGTCTCTTGGCGGCTACGCCACCCGACCCTCTGCTTGCCTTTGTTGGACGAAGACGCCCTTCGCTTCCCCGCAGCTGCAATGTACTTCCTAGTCGAGCTCAACATTTCTTGTAGGTTCGCCGGTGGTGACAAAGCGAAATAAGACTTCAAGTACCCGGCTTCAACCCCTGCTTTCAAAACTACTCATGACAACGTTATCTGCGCTATACCCCTGGTCACCATACACTTTGTAAAACCGCTCATAATAATCTGCGAGTACCTCACATCGTCGCTTTGTCGGACCTCATGTAGAGTCGATATGCCTTTTTTAGGTCCTCCCACCGACTTGAATTCTCGCTATAAACTTGTTGATCAGTCATCCCATGATAAAATCGATCCAGAGGAAGATCATGGATCCATGATGTCGCCTGATCTTGCATTGATCCCACAAATGCTATACACCAAGCCTCATCGCTAGAGGTACACAAACCGATTCTCGCTTTGAAAAGCGAGATAGCCATCCAGAGGATCTGTTGCTCCGTGGTAGTTTATGAAATTGGGATAGTGAGTTCCTCCCCTTGGAGCCGCTTTCAATATCTTTGGGATGAAGCACACTTGTTCCCACGCCGGAACCGCTTTAACACCCTTTTGTTCCTTTACGTAATTCCTCTATCTCGCTTTTTTTCATGATGCCTATCTCTTCCTGATTTGGGGTTGAGGTGGGAGCGCAACATAACTTTCTTCAACTTCCGAGTCCCCTGTCCTTCCAAGCGGTGCGAACTCGGCGAGTGTTCTTGGTCGCATCGGGTGCACCGCGATCGCCGATCGCGGGCCCCAGCCTACTAAGCGCAGATTTCCTACCCTCTCTAGGATGTGAGGTTGCATGACTACTCTCCTCTATTTCGATCATCGTGGTCGAACCGCTTTTGGAGGAATGAATGTGGGCGAATCTCGGTTTGTGCGGGTTGAGAGGGTTGAATTTACGGATTGACCGAGAGGTAATCCTTCCGCAATGAGTAGTGCATTTCCTTCCCGCATTTCTTCAACATATTCCATGTGCGCTTGCAATGCTATTTTATATGTATCTTGTTGTGGGGAGCTCCCTGGCTAAAATAGCTTCTTGTTCGTTAGTTGGGTTGGACGTCCCGCGATTCCTTTTCCTTGCTTTTCCTAACCGCTTCCTCGTATTTCACGGGCTTTAGTCCTTTCCCGTATGTATGCTCGCATGTCGGTTGTGAGGCGTGGTTGACATCCGCCCCATCCGACATAACCCTTCGCTAGCCTCTCCACGGGCGTGCTCGCTCCACGTGGCGATCCCCGATTGGGTCGCCTTAGCCGTGTTGCGGGTTCATGTTTTTCCCGCCACCATGACTTATGATTTTTGGGCGGGTATTTTTCTCGACTCAGAATATAAGGTAACAATCGCTTTGTATCTCCCAGGCTATTTACAACTAAAAGATGACCGATCTTTCCTTACTCAAGATCCAAACCGCGAAAAATGCGTAAATCAACCTGGGTATTTTATATGGACTCAAATGTGAGTTTGCAATGAAGTTGATGATCTCCTCTGTGCAAGTTGATCGACAGGCTGTAGATGATGATGACTTCGCCTGAGACACCGTGAAATCGTCTTTGTGGTGGAGTAAGTAGCCCTCGAATCTTTGCCGAATGATAATGATTTTCCCGTATCGGAGCCAACGATGTTGCTTGCAACACCAGATTTGCGGTAACAGTGTTTATCTTGAGGATATGAGGTTTGAAATGAATGATTTCTCCGGTGTGGTTAGGGTGGCGAATAAGAACAAGGTCGCGGATCGGGTTTACAAGATGAACAAGTTAATCATTTCGACAAATTGGCGAGTTTCGCTTGTATTAGATTTTATAGTTAAAGCTTGAGAGAGAGAGTCCTCTTTTCTATTACAATGTGATCCCATATATATAGGCTAAAAAGTAAGTCGGTTCACTGCTTCATCGATAAGACAACTTAGAATACATAGCTAAGTTAAGCATGCATGCAATACAAGTGTCCTATCTAGTCAGAGTGTTGCCGCCACCAGAAGTGTTGCCACCGGATTGGCCACCGGATAAGCTTGACGAGCAAAATGAGTAGCGAAGAAGTATATCTCGAGCAAATGCCGACTCGGTTGTGCCTTAAGTATATAGGTAGGAATCACATGGAGAGAATGGGTCCGCTTCTTGTTGGCGGACATGATCCGCCCATCATTTGGCGGACATGATCCGCCTATCTTGTTGGCGGATAGCCCCCGGTTTGTAGCTAAGCGGTTAGAAGGAGCTTGGTGGCGCCGCCGAAAGAAGCTTGGTGGCGACGACCGATCGGAGGTAGAAGCCCATTATCTGTGTTGATAGAAGCCAAGATTGTAGCCCATATGGATGAAACAGCGCCCCATTCCAATCCGGGTATATCAAAACCATAAAACCATATACAAACCTAAGAAATTATATGAAACTATAAAATACAAACACATGTTAATACTATAAAAGATTACAATAAAACAAACATTTAAAAAAAGATTATAAAGAATACAAACAACAATAAAAACCTATAAAGGAACATAGCAACACTACACAAAACTAAAAAAAACTATAAGAAACTATAACAACCTATTAAAAATAACTATAAAAACCTACTACTTTAAACTTTAAAAAAAAAAACTATAGAAAACTATTAACAAAACCATAAAAACCATATACAAACCTAAAAAATTATAAGAAACTATAAAATACAAACACATATATATACTATAAAAGACTAAAAAATAAACAATAAGAACTACGTTCGCTTTGATTTTTTTATATTTGTTGTGCCTCCGACACGATTACATATAAAAAATACGTAGGCAACCGAATTACCGGTATAAGCGTTGAAAAAAATAACACAATTTACATAAACAATAAGAACTACACAATATATCTCACCTAATATTTAATAAAAACAACATTTATAATCAATGTATAATCAACATTTATAATCAACACAATATATCTCACCTATACTTAAAACGACTCAAAAAAACTATAAAAAAAAACTATAAAAGACTTTACAAAAAAAAAGAAAAATTACCACCTTTAAACCTTTACAACAAACTATAAAAGACTAAAAATAAACAATAAGAATATCGTTGCTTTGATTTTTTATATGTGTTATCATCCGACACACGATTACATATAAAAATACGTAAAGAACCGAATTACACGTCATGTTGTTGAAAAAATAACACAATTTTTTAAAATAACATTATTTACAACTAAATAAAATAACACAATATTAATATTATTTTTAAAACCATATAAAAATCTATTTAAAAAATATATATATATTACATTCGCTTTAGTAATTATAGTGAAAAAAATAATAATTTGTTATTGTAGTGAAAATAATAAGTATTATATAAAAATGAAAAGAAAAAAAAATTATGAAATTTTAAAACCGTGGCCGGAACCGTGATCTGAACCGGGAGCAAACCGGGTAAACCGTGGAACCGGCAAAAACCGACAACCGCCGGTTTTGAACAGTAAACCGTCTGTTTTTCAAACCGACGGTTCGTCAAACCGGCTCAAACCGAAACTGTTTGAAACCGCCGGTTCCGATTCCGGTTCCGATACGGTCCGGTTCGTCCATTTGGCCAGGTCTAGATGGAAGCCTGGATTACGATCTTCTTTTAAGTCTATTTTAAAAAAACTATTTAGTGTCTAAAAAAATAAGCCCCCATCTAAATTTAAGGAAACAAATTTTGAGTCATTACGGTTGTTTTAAGGGGGTGCTTATTTAAGTGAGAGTTTAAGGGTGAGAGTTTAAGGTGAGAGTTAAAATGCTTAAAGTTTTATTTTAATTTTAAAAGCTTAAAAATAATAAAAATAAGTTGAAAATCGCTTGGATCACAAGGTAGGGTGTAGTTTCATGAATGTTTTTATTTTAAAGCGTGTAAAAGAGATGTTTTTTCCTTTTAGGGATCATTGTATGTTTTTTATAAATTTTAATGAAAGATCAGGTTCTATACAAAAAAAAAAAAAAAAAAAAAAGAAAAAAAGAATTCTTCAATTAATTTCAATAAATCAATGGTTTTTTTGAGGAAATAATAAATCAATTTTAAAACGGAACTCAAAACCAACGTTACAAAAAGAAGAAGAAGATAAAGGACATTCTTTTTTTTTTTTTTTTTTGAGAGGAAAGTTAAAGGACATTCTTAAGCATTACCTATGGTAACCCTCTCTTCAAAGAAAATTACTACAGTTACTATTGGTGAATAATATTTTCCACACGATTTTATAGTTTTCCTATAACTTATTACCTAATTCAAAACAAATCACTTTTTTTTTTTGACAACTATAGTTCATCTTTAAAACTAATGAAAATACACATATCGCATTTAATCTAATATATTTCATAATTTTCCACAAGATTAATATGGCCAATACTAATGAAAATCCTCATATCCCATTAAATCCAATATAGTATTTCATAATTTTCCACAAGATTAATATAGCCATCTGGATTTCGATAACTGTTTTTAATTTTTTTTTTTAAAAAAGAGAAAAAAAAAAAAAAAAAAAGAAGAAGATTAGGCCGTTACCCACAATCCTGAATTATGGATACGTATTACTAACTTTCAACCTTTAACATGATTTCAATGGCAGAGATATCGAAGAGAAAGCAGAAGAATCAGCCAGCCTTTAAAGTCTCATAACAAGCTCGTCTCCCACGCCTATCTCCCTCCCCCCTTTTTTTTCTCCTCCTGGACTCATTCGTTTCCATAAACAAACAAATTCCAACTTGGAAAAAAAAAAAAAAAAAAAAAAACAGAATTTCCACCCATTAATTTTTGTATGGATTCTTGTGATGACCTGATATGGTGGGAATGGGATGTATTGGTAATGTCCTCCTCTGTTTACTCGTCAGATAAAGACTAGTCATTTCCTTTACGTTTTCTCCCTTCTTCTTTCTTTAATTAAAACTCATCTCCTATTACTACTACTACTTTCGAGATCCCCTATAACAAGAACAATCAATCCCCCCCATCTTTTTCTTTTCTTTTCTTTTTTCTCAAAAATCTATTCTTTTCTTCTTTGAAGTTTCCGTCCTTTGAGTTGTGGTTGTGGTCACTCTTCTTTCTTTTCTATTTCATGCCATTCTTTTTTTGCTTTTTGATCATCTTCACAATTCTTGTGTCTTTGTTTGTTCTCTATCCAGTAAATATAAAAGCTATGGCCATTCAAGCTCAATATCCATCTAATCTTCTTCATGTTCAACAAGGAAAATGCCCATTTGGTAATGTTGGTGTAAAAGCTGACGGCGGTGGTGGTGGCGGACTTATTGCTGATCAAACTGACGCGTTACTCAATTATGCAGGTAAGAACAACAACAAGATTCAAACACAGATTTCTTTAATCTTGTATTAGTAGGAGTTGATTTCATTTTTGTTTTTTTGTTTTTTTTTGGGGTAACAGTTGGGACAAATCAAACAAGAAAAAGAAGAAGAGAAACAGATAGTCCATTAATGTCTACACAACAACAGCCTCATCAATTCTATACTTCACAGAAAAATGTTGTCTCTACCGGTCTTGGCTTAGCTTTTAATGACCATCACCTCCAACAACAACAACAACAACAACAACAGCAGATGCTTCGGCAGCAGCAATACTCTGTTTCCCCTCAATGTTCTACTCATTCTTCTGTTCAACAATCACTGCTTTCTGATGAATTGGACCCCTATATCAAACAACAGCGCAATGAAATCGAACACTTTCTCTTAGCCCAGGTAAAATAAAAATAAAAATAAAAAAATCATCTTTCAATCTTTATTTGTAGTTTTAAGCCAATTTGCTTTTGATTAATTGCAATTGACGTTTATGTGCAGGGTGAGCAATTGCGGAGAGCATTGGCGGAAAAGAGACAGAGGCACTACCGCACGCTGTTGAGTGCGGCGGAAGAGGCCCTCACGAAGAGACTGAAAGAGAAGGAAGCGGAGGTGGGGAAGGCGGTCCGGCGACACGCCGAGTTGGAAGCGAAGATGAATCATCTTAATTTAGAAGCTCAAGCTTGGCAAGCGAGAGCAAGGATGCAAGAGAACTATGCGGCGGCGCTGCAATTACAGCTACAGCAGGCAATCATAGCTGGTGGTGGTGGTGGGCGGGGGCAAGGTGGTGGTGGTGGTGGTGGTGGCGGCTTTGTTCAAGAAGGGGATGAGTATGGTGGTGGTGGTGAAGGAAGCAGCGCAGGAGTAGTTGGTAATGGTGATGCGGAGGATGCGGAGTCTGCTTACATTGACCCGGACCGGGTGGTTATTTCGGGTGGCCCGATTTGCAAGTCCTGCCGGAAGCGAGCTGCGTCTATGGTGTTGCTGCCGTGCCGGCACCTGTGTTTATGTACGGAATGTGACGCCGTTGCTCAGGCATGTCCAGCTTGTCTGACGGTGAGGAGCTCGAGCATTGAGGTCATCATGTCATAGTGTACTGCAAATCTCTCAATCTTTAACATCACTCAACTCGATGTGTATTTCTCAAAAAAAAAAAAAAAAAAAAAAAAACCTCGATGGGTAATATTTGCTCTTTTTGGACTATATGATATCGGAGAAAATCATCTGAAAAATCAAAATAAATTTTGGACAAGGGATGTATATATGAATGAATATATATATTTTTAAAAAGTTATGGCGGTAATTAAGTTTATCAATACATATGAATTGTGTCTTACGATTTTTTTTTTTTTCTGGAAAGACGAAAAGATTTTATTAAAGACGGACTAATGCTGAAAGATACAAACAATGTTGGACAAAATGTCACTTATTGCCCAAGCAACGTCCGGCAAAGAAGAACTAAACACATATGAAATAAACAAACTATACGATTGACTAGTGGGCTAACAAATTTTCTGATAATCCTGACCCGTTCTGTCTCGATCTTAAAATTTTCCTGATGTGATATTTCAAGATTTTTCTGATTCGAAAAATGCGGGAAAGGATCGGGTATAAATCTCAATCCCGTCGGGTTCCCAATCTCGACCCGAATATATATATTGATTGAGTCTAACATGCAGACTTAATTTTTTAAGTCTGCTCAGACTTTTTTTTTTTTTTTTTGAGTTTGAACTACAGACTTTTTTTTTGAGTGTGACCTGCAGGTTTAATTTTTTTTTTTGAGTCTGTCCCGCAGACTTAATTTTTTTTGAGTCTGGCCTGCAGAATTAATTTTTTTTGAGATTGATTTGCAGATTTGATTTTTTGAATCTGATCTACATAATTAATTTTTTTAAGTCTGACCTGCAGACGTAATTTTTTTAAGTCTGACCTGTAGACTTAATTTTTTTAGTCTGACCTTAAGTCCTGCAGACTTAATTTTTTGAGTTTGTTCGGCAGACTTAATTTTTAGAATCCGACCTGCAGACTTAATTTTTTTTTTATTAGTCTGACCTCCATACTTATTTTTTTCGAGTCTGTCCTGCAGACTTAATTTGAGTCTGACCTACACATTTAATTTTTTTTGAGTCTGTCCTACAAACTTAATTTTTTAGTCTGACTTGCAGACTTAATTTTTTTGAGTCTAGTTTGTAGACTTAATGAATTTGGCTGAGTCCGTCTTGCGGAGCTCAGTTTGTCTGTCCTGCAGACTTAATGAATTTGCTGAATCCGTCCTGTGGAACTCAACTTGTCTGTCCTACAGACTTAATAAATTTCACGAGTCCGTCCCATGAGCTTCAGCTTTGTCTCATCTGCAGACTTAATATAACCATTACACATTATGCTAAATGGAATAACTAAAATATTATTGAAACAATGTAAGTCAGGTAACTCGGTGAGTACAACTTTATTGAAATAGAAATTAAAATAACTTATTGAAGTCTAGAACTCTGCCCTAGACAAAGAACTTATGAAGATTGTTGGCATGCCAATTTCATGGAATGGTCCCGCCGGTTATTCTACCAAAGACTTGTTGTGACCGATTTAAAGCGGTTTCTGCTCCTTGCTGAGGCTGGTTAGTGGTGGTGGGATCTGCTGCCACCCCTCCTCCAGCTTTTTGACCACCATCGTTGGCGGTTTCCCCTTGGTTTTTTCTTGTGTTATTCTATTTGGTGGCATGATGATCTTGAATAACTGTCAGTAGGAGACCCTCCTTCTAACGCCAATCGATGATGCTGGTTATCGTCTAAGTGATTATCCGGGCCTTATTTACACTAATGACAATTAATTGAAGAATATGCGCTAAGAACAAGATGTAAAACGGGGGGTGGTTTGTGTGAATTTCAGACTGAGCCTGAGATTATTGAATCTCAAGTTGCCTACGTATCTTGTGTATGAATCAGGAATCAAGTCTCTTCGTAATTCTTGGGATCGTTTATATAGGTGACGTCTCGTCAAGGGCAAGCGTCTATCGTGTCCATTATGGACTCTATTTCGTATTGACCAAGGATTATCTTGTGTCAATTCCTATTATTTATGAGATAATTATAGATATTTTGAATATAGGATCAGAGTCTTAATGACTTGAGATTCTTTCCATTCTTATCTTATAATTTATGCACGTGAGCAATATCGGATAAGGAAGGCTCAGACAGACTTGCGGCGAGCCCTTCCGGACCATCTCGGCCCATCTTACGTGGACCCGAGCTCCTCAGCAACCTAGCTGACATGCGATGGTGCTATTCGGGAGAACGGGTAAGACCTCCCACCCGGGGTTCTGGTCTGCCCTTAGGCATAAAGTGGGGCTCCTGACCCTTAATGCTATGGTTTCTCTGTCTTCACTTACTTGTTAGCCAATATAAAGATGAAACGTGACGAGGCTCACTTCGACCCTAGTCACTGCAACTTGTATGAATGAAAATTAAGGAGTGGGTTATGAAACTCAGTAAAAAAAACATTTCATCAATAAGAACTAACACATGTTATTGGACTAGGACAAGGATCTAATCGATTCTTTCACAAATTGAAATGCATAAGTGCAATAATAAAATGAGTCTTTATCAATACTCGCTAAGACAATAAAAACCAAGAAAAAATATCGCACCATAAAATTAAACCAACTTTACCATGTGTATAATTATCAGTAACTTCATGTATCATTTTTGTTACTATAACTGTGTTGGTTTATGAGTACAACGCCGCATTCATTCGCTCCCAATATGAGAGCTATGACAGACAGAAATATCCACTATTTTTCTAATGTAAACGTGGTTGTTTGGAAATCCTTTATTAATTGTCTTCTTTTTCCACCAAAAAAAAGATTTATATTAACAAAATAACCAAACAAGATTACAACCAAACAACCTCCGGATATAAAGACAGACCGATGGCAGCCTATAGTTGGAAAAAATATAACAAAGAGAAGAAAACAACATGAGAATAAACCATTTTCGCCAAATTATGTCTCATTGTAGACAACTTGATTTGGCAAAATAACAAACGAAAAGGCATCCGCCGTAAATGGATATTTTTCACTACCGGAGAACATCTCCAGTTTAACCTAACAGAATACACTAGCAGCAACTGCCACCGAGAACAGCAAAATCCGAAGACCACGAGCTAGATCCGGCTAACATGGACCAAAGAATTATTGTTAAGATCAAACGCTTACCGTTGTACTAAAACCAATTGGTGCCAGTAAATGCGCTACTTTATTTTCTTATCATTTAAGAGTGTGGGTAATCTGTCCCAACACTTCTCTCGAGTGTTGGCAATTTGTCCAACACTTGCATAATTTTTTTCAAGAGTGTGGGCAATATATCCCAACACCCTCCTCAAGTGTGGGCAATATGTTCCAACACTTGCGCAATATGTTCCAACACTTGCACAATTTTTTAAATAATGTTCCAACCAGGTTCGATCCCATGACCTCGCAATCACTTGCTACCATGTTAAGATCAAGCGCTTCATCAGTTGTACTAAAACCAATTGGTGCCAGAATGCGCTTTTTTTTTCCTTATCATTTAAGAGTGTGAACAATTTGTCCCAACAATTATAATAGGCTTTTTTGAGAAAACACCATCGACTATTGTAGCTTTGCCACCCACCACCATAGTACCGTAAATAAAAGCCCATAAGAAATGACTCTCAATCCCGAATAAGATAAGAGCGTGGTTTCACGAAGCCAAAGAATGACTTCTTGAAGAAACCTTCCTAAAGCCCAACCTCAAACCACCACCAATCTCCACGAAAGACAAGAAAACCATACCAAAACCGTAAGATATGGGATGAAAACTCCACAAAATAACAACAAACGCTTTCTTCTCGACATCCGACATTACCACGAGAGCCGGAAAACCCGCGTGCAGATACACCGACCGTAGAAAAGGAGAAGAAAATGTTGGAAAAAATTGATGCTAAAGAATTTGTCAGACTCAGAAAATCTCCAAGGCACGCAAAGTTTTGTCTTTTAAGAGATGTTTCGTCCCACTCAATTGTCACTTAGGGATCAATCGAAAATCTCTCTCATGATACAATGGAGGTGTTTGATTCAAACAGTGACTTGTTTGAATCAAACCTGAGGACACTTCAGAAATTGGTTCTGATGATGCTGTAAGACTTGTTTAAAATTCGTATGCATACTATGCCTTTTTATAGGCTGAAGGAAGCCCAATTCGAACTGAGGTGTTCCTACACGAAAGGGCAAGGGTTATCACCGTTCGCATGTGGAGGTGCATCGATTCAAATTCAGACGAAAATGCACATCCTTTCATGAACTGATGCATGTATTGGTTCAGGTTGAACCCCGTTTCGTTGCGATAACATTAATTCGTACGGCAACTCGTATGCAAATGATTATTTATGAAAAAAATATCTAACAGAAAATTCTTCTATTGATGGAGCTTACACCCATTGTAGATCTGATTATTATAAACGGAAAGACACAAGATACGAAAAAAGAGCAAAATGGATACCGCTAATAGACCTCCTTTAATAATGTCTTTAAAAAGATACGATAGACTTGTCTTTTGTAATAAATTTGCCATATTACCACAAGATTTAAGTGCCTGGTTGGAAAGAGTCATTTATGATGATGAAATTAAGGAGGTTGAGTGGATGTGTGACGGAGAAAAGGCCCCCGGTCGACGTGGCTTTAATTTTATGTTTTTCATTTTTTTACTAGGATATCTTCACGAAAGTTTTTGTGCTTTTGTGCTTTTGTGCATGAGTTTGAAACGCTAAAGCGATCTTAAAGAATGCGATTCCTCAATCTGTGGCCTTGACTCCAAAGTTGTAGATCCTTAACAATAAAAATATTCGCACCCATTAGTCTAATAGGTTGTCTTTACAAATTGATTGTTAAGATTCGTGGATCGTAGATTAAAGGTTGTTATTCATGAGGTGATTTGGAAAAGTCAATCCGGCTTCACTAAGAGTAATCATATATGGTGTCTTGACTAGGAATGAAGCAGTGGACCATTTATAAGAAAGAGGAAATAAACTTTTTTTTACAAGGCTGATTTTGAAAGAGCATTTGATAGTGTGAACTAGTCTTTTTTGGGGAGGTCGTTAGAAATTTTGGGTTTTGGAGCCAAATGGAGATTTTGGATCATTGGGTGTATATATTTTACTAGGAGCATGTTTGAGACCATACAATGCCTTGTAGAGTTTACAGACAAAGCCTGGCTTGGTGGGATCTTCAAATCCTTCCGGTTGAGACATATAAAGGTTAATGAAGAGGGCCATTCAATACGGCATTATTAATGTCCACTTGATTAATGTATTGGTTCTGAACACAACTATAGTTAGTTGTTGGGGTTGCCAGCAGAGCTGCCTCCGCCATACGTAAGCAAGTTCTACCGAGGCATTGAAAATCATGCATGCGGTATAAGAAAATATTTTAGCACCTTTACTATCATCACCAATTGGTTTTAGTACAATGGTAACCTATCGAGTGAAGTTACGGTTTGAATCCCAAAGAACAACATGCGGTGCGAGAGTGGGTTTGGAAGGTACAGAGGGATTGTTGGGGTTGCCGGCAGCCTTGCCTACCCATGCGTAAGCGCATTCTACCGAGGCGTTGAAAATCAGTGCGATATGAAGAAATATAGTATCATATTTACTATCACCAATTGGTTTTAGTACAAGGTAAGAGCTTGATCCTAATGCTAGTAAAACTCTGATAGTGGAGGACTTATCAAGAAAGCATGAACCATAGTTCGTTCTACCATTTTACCACCACCGGCCTTGTGTTTGAGAATCGTCCCCATCCGCCTCTATTTCAACTTGAAACCACTCACATGTTGCAAACTAGATTTTGATAAGGTGATGGTGGAACCGAGTCCAATGTTTTGTTATAAATGTGAGCTTTATATTTTTCTCCCACGGTCATCTTCCATTCAGAACTAGCCAATGCCTCTGATACACTAGTTGGTTTAATAGTGAATGAGTGACTATTAGATATAGTACCATAGTAGGTTTTTGGTTTGAAGATTCCATTTATGAATATTGTCTGCATTAAGTGAGGTGGTGGCTGGGGTTTTGAAGGAGGTGGTGAAGGTAGGGGTAGGGATGTATGTGGTGTATAAAGAGGGGAAGGATTGGGATCTAGACTGTTAGATGGGGTATGATCTGGGATTGATGGAATCTATATGAAAAGAGGAGAATGAATGAAAAATGGTGTTAGAGCAGAAGAGCTGGAACATCCTCTTCAAGTACATGGGATGTCATTGATGGAGAAGACAGCTCTGCTGGATGATACAATGTAAAAGGAAAAATGGAACCAATAATAGTGGAAGAATCATAAGACACATGTCTGGAAGGACCCTGTGCGAACCCTTCCTATAAAGGAAACTAGAACTTTAAAACCCACAATGTTGGAAACATAAATTCTACCTGGCTTATAAAACGTTTATAACCCCAATGACAAGAACTGAGGCCAAGATTGAGACTTCACTTGGAGTGAAATTGAACTTTAGTGGTTTGAAATTGTTCAAAATAAGGACAATCTGTACAACCAAACACCTTAAACCAGTGATGGAGGAATCGGACCAGTAAGACATTCATGTGGGGATTTGAATTGAAGAAAGTCAGTGGTAAGAGAATTAATAAGAGTGACAACATTTTGAAAGCCGTGCCACCAAAAACTCAGTGGCATGGATGCCTGAGCCGAAAGAGATAATTTTAATTCCACTTATGTTACTCTCAGCCCTAACATTTTGAGCATGGTCACGAGCACAATGGTGCCTAAATATGATACTATGATTAGTAAGAATGGATTCAAAAGATCTACACTCACCCCCAATCTGATTGAACACATTTGATGGTAATGTTATACTGTCTTTCAACCAAAGTTTTAAATTGGAGAAACACTAAAAAATATTCAGATATAGTTTTAAGTGGATAAATCCAAGATAATATAGTATGGTCATCCACAAAATGAATATGATAAGTGTAACCCTCAGGTGGATTTAACAGTAAGTAAGGACCATATAGATCAAGGTGAATAAGCTCAAGAACATAGTTTGCATGAGAATCGGATGATGGGAGTGGGGAAAGGAGTTAGATTTCCCAAATCAACAAGCTTCACAAGAAGAAAGAGTTTCATTAATTTGAACATTACAAGTCTTGAGAATTTGATTCGAAACACTCTAAGAGGGGAGACCTAACCTTCTATGCCAAATATGAGGATCAAGATCTAGCTTTACAAGCTCAACATGCATAACACATCTAGGATTCAATAACTGAGACTGAGCTGATTTGGAGAGAAGGGAGGTCTGTTGTGTCTCGACAACCCGAGTTGGTATGTGGTACATGCCATATTTGAGTGCTCCGTTGAGAAAGGTGTCCTTGTAATTTTGTCCTTAATAAGACAAAAAAGATCCTTAAATTCCACAAGTATAGGGGTTACTGTACATAAGTTCGAATTACTGATAAGATTCTTTGTGATTTTAAGAACATTTAAAATTGTATCAAGAAGTAAAGAAGTGGTTTGTGTGCGTAAATATGATTTGGACAATGTGCTGAATAGCTAAAGAGTCATCATTACGTATTATCGCGTATATTATTACCATTGTAGTTTGAATTCAGATTCAGACTTCCTAAATCAAAGGTCATGTGATTTGTTGCTCCACTGTCAAGATACCAGGCATGATCAACCACAGAGCATGGTGTGGCCACAAGCGCAAATATCTATCTAGGTCTGGGGACATAATTGGAAATGGATCACCAAGACTACTACGAAAGTCAAGATCATCCTACCTGTATGAACATTCTTTCCACACAACCGACATGCCATTCTCATCATTCTATCGTTGGATGTGCCACCTCCCTTGCCTTCTGTTCTACTACATCTAGATGCTCTTATTTCTCTCATAGAGCTGAACAAGATCATTAGGTCTCATATTTGCTCTACCAAAATCAAGTGAAGTGTTAGAATAGGCAAAAGATTAGCATCGTGGGTTGGTTGAGTCATAACAACATACGCTGAGTGATCAAACTTGGATTATATTCTCTCGTGAGACATCAACCGAGACTCGCACTTGATCTAGGTTAAAGGGCATATTCTAGCAAATTTATATTTTACTATGACAACTTCATACTCCTTGTTAAGACCTCTAAGAGTAGCTAGAATAACCTCAGTTCAGAGATAAGATAACTAGAAGCAACCACGTTATCACTATAATACTTCATCAAGGCAAGATACTTAGCCATGTGACTCTATTTCCTTTAGCAGATTTTGTCAAGGCACTCTTATACTCTACCATTCAAGCCTCATATTGGTTATTAAACAAGACCACACGTGTAGGCCAAATCTCAGCTGAAGTAGAACACCCTATTACCTCTACAAGTGCTTGCTCTGTTGTGAAACTCAGGAGCCATCTCATCAGCAGCTGATCAATTGAGTCTCATTCTTCCATGGCTGGGTTAGATAGATGACCTGGGATTTCAGGTAGCCTGGGCTTCGTTCCTACAAGAATCCATTCATCTTGTGACCTTTAACAACATGAAGACCTGTGTATCTCTGTGAGAAGATAATTGTCTCGAGTAAGTTTAAGCTGTGTTTGTCCAGTTCGATGGCCATGGAATAAAGATGTTGTAAGAGGATTAGAAAATGAGTTGCGAGGTCAGAAGGATGAATAATTTTATGGTCTGCTCATCAGGGAAGTGTTGAGGGGTGGAGGATGAAATGTAGAGGTTGCATGTTCACTGTTCATGAACAAGGAGCTAAGTGAAGGTGGCAAATGGTTCCAGAGACCTTGGATTGAGAGGATTAAAGATGGAGGAAATTGGAATCCCAATAACAACTTGGGTTCCTTAAATTGAGATGGTATGAATGCTAGTAACAAGGGCTGCATTATGGATTGAGCTTCATGTTCTAGCTTCAATGGAGGATTCCAACGATGGGGGTGGTTCTACCATTCGAGCCGCATGTGTCTCGCCCGACTCGATACCAAGAACGTAAACTAACATATATTTCTTTAATGATTGAATGAATGAGCCCAGCTCAATACAACACACACCATAAATACAACATTACATAATCTATCTCAAGATTCTTAGTCTATGATAGATTATGAAACTGTAGCTGCATGTGCTCGCCGGCTCTGATATCAAGAACAAAAACTAACAGATATTGTTGGAAAAAATTGAAATTTAAGAATTTGACAGAAAATGTAGAAACTCCAAGGCACGTAAGAACGTTGTCTTATAAGAGTTGTTTAAATCCCACACGATTTGTCACTTAGGGATTCAAATGAAAATCTCTCTCAGGATACAATTGAGGGTGTTTGATTCAAACAGTGACTTGTTTGAATCAAACCCGATGACTCTCACAATTTTGTCTGATGATGCTGTAACTTATGAATGATTCGTTTGCATATGTTGAAAGTACCCCATAAACGAATGGAGGTACTCCTTACACGAAAGGGTAAAGTTCATATCAGTTCGGACAGAAGCATGCAACCCTTACACGAAATGGTAAGTTCATATCAGTTCGGACAAAAGCATGTATCTGAAAATCCGAAAATGCATATCCCTTCATGAACTGATGCAGGCCGAACCCCATTTCATTGCGATAACATTAATTCATGCAACTTCGTATACAAACGATAATCAAAATATTTATTTATAAAGAAATATCGAACATATATTTCATTGATGATCGAATGAATAAGCCCAGCTCAATACAACACACACCATAAATACAACACATACATAATCCATCACAAGGGGAAGTTTTTGTGTAGTGTGTACCTACGTGCGGATACACGCCGTTGCACACTACACACGACACGATTTTATTCTGCACTTAAACTGTATGGTTCTGATCTTTTCATCCGTCATCTCAACTCAAAATATCTACACCACACTAGTATTTTCCATCACAAGATTCTTAGTCTAGGTGGCATAATAAACAGTACTGTCGACACATGTCACCAAAGGTCATTATCTAGATGTAGGGCATATAGATTATATTATATGCTTTCCATTCCTTAAATACATGTAAAAGCATATAAAATACCTACAACTTGTATGTATTATATGGGGGGGACTCCCTGCAAAAGAGTCCATGCGTAATGCTTTCCCACACTTTGACTTAGAAAATATATAATTCGGTTATTACCCGATCAATAGTACAAACTACAAACCTTTCCATTGTTTTTTAACTTTCTCATCTATTCTGTTAGGCAGGGAAGAAACTACTGTTTCCTTCTTATTCAAATATAATAATGCCAACCGCACTGCATTTATAAAAAGAAAATCAATTAATGATAACCCTTGTAGTGTAGGTCACTCGTTTCATTTATAATGGTACCCCATATTGTTTTATGGAGAGACATCATGTCCAAATTAATAAAGTTGTTTTATTCTTAACTATATATTCAAGATTTGAGATGCGATTTTAAATCTGATGAAATTTAATTGATTATATCGAATTAATTCGGATTGATTTGAATTAAGAATATTTTATGAATCCGACTGTTAACAAACGATATTTTTAAAGTGACTATGTTTTTTCTCTGCTGAAAACTTTCTCCTCAATTTATACACACCTCCGTCCTTGTATATATTCTTTTATTTCAATATTCCAAATATGTTGTTTTTCAAATGGAAATATATATGTTTTACTACTTGTTATATAATGGCTCCAAATCCAATACTATCATAAGAAGCTTTGTTGACTTCTTCTTGGTGAATTATATATGTCATCCAAATGTGAATGAATTAGTATAAAATGCATCTCTCTCTCTCTCTCTATTTAAAAAAAAGGGTGCAAGCGTTTATGAAATACTACCTTGCATTACATTAAAATACCATATGATGATTCACAGTAAAGCCAATAATATTTTATTTCTTCATAAATAAATAAAAAAAATAAACCTCACTCCGGGGCCCCTCACTTCTGCTCCACTGGGATGAGTGAAGATGTAATCAAGATCACCAAAGAAATTTCAGAGTCGATAGAACTGCTTACTTTTAACAGAGAGGAATAATTCGCCCCTTGTGGGAATCGAACCTCTAACCTTCCGCTAGGCTGCAATTACGCACCCACGCCCCTTGTCAACTGGGTTATGTCGTGTGGACCTTATTTCTTCATAAAGGTCGTCTCTGGTATGTCTTAATTTTAAAAAGTGACAAGTCATGGTCAAAATGCTTTCTGCTACAGTTTCATAGTCTTTCGTTGCTTTCATGCATTAATTTCTTTTCTTTTCTTTTCTTTTTTTAGAAACATGCATGAATTTTCTAAACATATATCTACTAGCAATATTTGATCTATCACATTACGATTTTTTTATATGAGAGATTATATAATGAAGGAAGTCCAGGTTTAAAATCTTTATAAACAATAGATGGTTCCGTTTGATCGTGGCTGTTTAACTAATATACCCTTTCCTAAAAAAAAACTAATATACCCTATAAAAAAAATTAATATACAGCTTATTACCTAATAATTAATTACTGAATACGTAACAAAGCGGTATAGATTATGTTAGTATTTAATTCATTAATTATGTCATATTTGATAACAGATACTCCCTCAAAAACAAAAACCAAAAAGATAACAGATACAACCCTGTTGTTTTTTTTTTCAGTTTTTTTTTTTTATTCAAGATTCGCACACATGTTTGGCCAAACAGCCATCCAAGACGTGTAACCTCAAAAGTTTTCGGCGAAGCAAAACAAATAAACCATGCCTAAATTGTAAGATGGAATCAAACATTCCCGTTATTAAGGTCGGTTCAAGAGGCCAACAATCAAGTACTCCTCTATATCATGATAGTCGATAGAGTTAATTAAGTGGCCAGACGATATCGCCCATGAACCGAATAATTACCCTTCTTGTCAAAGTGGCAAATTTTCTCATCCATATATATTATGCCCTATTGGAAGAGGAATACTAAGGTTAGTCTGCGTCTTATGCAGATAGAAGGAATTTTAAACCAAGTAATTATTCCAAGCGCGTTTAAGTGCATAGGTAAGTGCCTCCACCTTCGTATCAGGAGGTAGGAAAAAGGAACTCACACGGAACATAGTAGGCAATAATACTCTTCTATTACTAATACTAATCTTACTCTGTACTTTGCTTTTGAAATTATCTCGGCGCAATATCAAAATTACGATATAAAAAAATGAATGAATCATCGACTTTAAAAAAAATGATCGAAAAGGATATAATTAATGTATGCGTTTTATTTATTTATCATAATACAATAAATAAGAGTAAAACAAGAAAAAGTAACTTAAATGTTGTATTGAAAATGATAAGTGTCTCAGATAACATGGAACAAATAGTGAAGTAGTATCTTGTTATGTGTCATATTGAAAGTTATATGTATCATATCTGACAATTAATTGCCTCAAATAAATTGGAATAGATGGAGTATAAACATACAATTTCCGTATAAATAAATCAAAAGTAATGATAATGTCATAACAAAATGACCACAACAAAATGCACAACAAACTTTAGGACCATTGATTACGTTGTGGGACCTATTGATTCAAATAAATCCTAAAAAAAGAAATGGTAAAAAATATTGTTGTGATACTTTGTTATAAATATTTTATGGTGTCACAAACATTTCCCATAAAACAATATAACAATCAACACACTTTTTTTCTTTTGTTGGAATTATCAACACACACTTAATGCTTTAAAATTTATTGTTTCAAGAAAATATTTTCTCAGACTAATATTGTCCTCGTCTAGGTGGGCTTCTATATATTTATACACAGGAGAATGATAAAAAAATAAAAATGAAATGAACAAGTGTAAATGCAAACGATTAAACCCTAACCAGTAGTGCCTCCCACTTCGATCCTACACGAATGCGCTGAGAGAGGTTAATCGAAATAAGTCAGTGGCTTGTTGATTCCCATCATCAAGGCACATATCAATCTGGAATCAACCTCTATTACGGAAATCAAACCGGCCGACTCTCCAAATTTTGCATCCGACCACATTATAACACCCATTTCACCACTGCGCCATATCCAGTGGATAACAAGTGTAAATGCAAGATACTATTACTTGAAGCTAAATAACATGTCCAATTAATTTGTACGGTTCTCGTTGTCTTTTTGGATTTTGGAATTATTATATTATTACAACATAATCCGCTAAACATTATACACCACCCAGATTCAATTTTATGCGCCTGTATTTATGTCCAAAATCGTATTGATGGTTAATTTGGTCAATAAATTTGATGGATTTCAGAATCGACATACTCCCATGGAGGTACGACATTCAGATCTTTCTCAATTGCATGTATACCGTTTAAGAAAACATTTATTTTCATATTACAAACGTAAAATGATGTTTCAAGCTATGATATTATTATTTTTTTGTAGATGATAATATTTGTAGATAATATCATGTAGATAATATAATGTTATGAAGTTAATAAAGCTATGGTTATTAGAATTCAGTGTACCTGTACAATATTTTGATAGGTGATAATCCCTAGTGGGCTTGCTTAGAGAAACGGTGATGGAAATAATGGATCTGAAAGAGTTGTGCAAGTCATGTAATGCCTTTAGATTTTCGGCCTTTCTACCTAAGCTTTAAACACACCCCCCCCCCCACCCCCACAAAAAAAACGGTATCTATTGACACTACGAATTTACTATTGACACATTTTTTTAATATTATTTTTCATTTAATTCCAATACCACATATGTATTCTCTTTTTTTATTTTTTATTTATTTTATTTTATTTTATACTTTCGACACCACACTATGAACGCTTGTGCTTTTAAAAATAACGCTACCACACTATGAACGCTTGTGCTTTTTAAAAATAACGCCGCTGGACCGACGTTATTCATTCGCGACATTTTTAAAACTATAACGCCAATGTCACACGTTATTATCTAAAACTAATGCCGCTGGGTGACGTTTTTTTTTAATAACCTCAGCTGATCATCGACGTTATTTCCTCGCTCAAGGCATCTGCAACCACATTTGCTTTACCCCGGATGGTACCGAATATCCAAGTCATAATCCTTTACTTAACTCTAACCATCTCATTTGCCTTATATTCGCATTTTCTTGAGTAAAGAAATACTTTAAGCTCTTGTGGTCTCGTGAAGATCCTAGCCTTAACTCCGCATAAGTAGTGCCTCCAAATCTTTAGGGCAAACACTACCACGCCAACTCTAGATCATGTGTTGGGTAATTCTTTTCATGCACTTTCAACTGTCTAGATGCATAGGCGATGACTTTTCCTCCTTGCATCAACACGTTGTCCCGAAGCATCAGTATAAACATCGTAGTTATCAAAGATCTCCGGAACCGCAAAAACCGGGTCAGAGTCAACTTCTCCTTCAATGTCCGAAAGCATCTTCGCACTCACCGTCCACTCGAACTTCACATTCTTTTGAGTGAGCCGGGTGAGGGGTGTAGTAGGTATCTTTGAGAAGTCTTGTACAAACTTCCCGTAATAGCCACCAAACGAGAAAACTTCAACCTCAAACTCGTAGTCGGCCCGACCACTTCTCAACTGCTTTAATCTTCGCTGGATCAACTTTAATGCCATCTCCAGAAATGACATGACCCAAGAAACTAACTTGATTCAGCCAAAAGTCACACTTTGAGAACTTAGCATACAACTGGTTCTTTCTCAAAGTATCCAACACTATCCTCAGGTGTTCTTCATTATCTTTCTCATCCCTAAAGTATACTAAGATATCATCTATGAACACTATCACAAACTTGTCCAAGTATGGCATGAAAACACGCTGCATTAAATCCATAAATGCAGATGGATCATTAGTGAATCCAAACGGCGACCAAGAACTCATAATGTCCATACCTCGTACTGAAAGCCGTCTTCAGTATATCTGCTACCTTGATCTTCAATTGGTGATAACCGGACCTAATATCGATCTTGAAAAACACTCTCTTGCCTTGCAACCGATTAAACATATCATCAATCCTCGGTAGTGGTACTTATTCTTGATGGTAAGATTGTTCAAGGCTCAGTAGTCTATACACATCCTCATACTACCATCTTTCTTCTTAACAAATGTAATCTGGGCTCCTGCAAGCAAAGTACTAGGCTGAATTATATTTCTCTCAAGCATATCCTTGCTTGGGCTTTCAACTATTTCAATTCAGCCGGTGCCATTCTATGTGGTGCCTTAGCAATTGGTGCCGCCCTGTATCAACTTGATCTCTAACTCTATTTCTCTATCCGCATGTTTCCCGGTAACTCTTCCGAAAACACTTGGGGTATTCCTTTCATCAGCAGGGTTTCTCTAACTTAGGCTTCGCTTGTTCCACATCCATCTGCAGATAACACGTAGCCTTCACAACCCTTTTGACAAGCTCTTATCGCTTTAATCACAAAATTATCGGATGACGCTTACTAGGCTCGTATACATTACCTTGGTAAGTCTTAGCCGATTTCCCAGTACTTTAAAGGTCACTTCTTTTCCCTACAATCCAAGTGAACATAATTCTCGGATAGCCAATCTATTCCAAGAAGTACATCGAAATCGAAAAATCCAAAACCGTAAAGTCACTTTTACATGTATATGCTCCTACTCGCACACATCCACTTGAGGAATCAACTTGGCTACCTTATAGTTACCTTTCCTAAAAAGGGTTGTTATTTCCAAGGTGTTTCTTAAAGTTTCCATTGGTAAGTTAAGCTTTTAGCTATCTTAGTTGACATAAAGGTGTTAGACGCTCCAGTATCAAACAATGCCAGAATCGCTAAGTTGTCTAATGTTATTGTACCTATGATGTGAATTTATTTATTTAAATACAAATACAACATAATTTAAATCGTTCTATAAAAGTACTCTAATAAGTCAAAATAAACAAAAAAGGTACCTAAAATAACATTATCATCTGGTTCAAATGCATCTCAAGATCCACTCGCAAACACTCGAATCAAGCGACTTGGGCCGCCTTTTCCATTTCCCTGCTTCTGACCACATGTAGACCCCTTTGTCGGACAGGTCTTAGAAAAATGTCCCGACTCTCCGCAGTAGTCGCAACCACCTGCACTAGCCTTACAATCACCTGAGTGATTCCTGTTGCACTTAGGGCAAAGCGGTGCATCGGTTGGAGGTTTACCTGCCACAGGGGCCGTTGTCTTCTTGGCGCTCACGCGGTGCTCTCGATAACCTTGGCTCGTTCAAAGTTTCTTTTGACGCCGATAACAACAGTAGGCTTCTTCCTGAAGGTCTCAACCTCCAAGGCTTTGTTCAGAAGTTCAGCCATATTCCTTGCTGTAAAACCCAAATTACCAGATTGTATCTTGTGGGATAATCCATCTTTGTAAAGTGTCATCTTCCTCTCTTCGACCTTCATAAGCTCAGGGTAAAATCTTCCCAACTCATTGAACTTGTTGGTATACTGAGATACCGTCATATGAACACCCTGCTTAAGTCTTAAGAACTGACTCGCCTTGTCTGCTTGCACTGTTGCTGAAAAAACACTCATTGTAAAACATAGCCTTAAAGCCTTCCCAATCATCACTTTCCCGTTATTACTCTATTGCATCAATCCAAGCTTCAGCTGCACCCAAAAGAAAACCAATTGCCAACTGAGCCATCTCAGATTCAGGGACGTTTATGTTCTTGCAAGCCTTCTCAAAACTTCTTAACCATTCTTCAGCCTTTGAGTGTTCCACATTCCCAATGAAGTCTTGAACTCGGTTCCTTCTCCGCCTTGTGTACCAATCCACTGACGGTGCTTGCTCGAAAGCCGGTCTAACTGGTGGAACTGGTTGGCATCCAAAAGGTATTTGTTGCGGGTAAGGTTGTTGTTGGTACGGTGGTGGTTGATAGAAACCGTAAGGTGGGTAACCAATGCCTTGCAGATGATCAAAACGTGGTGAAGGGGTATAGAGGTCGAGGGTGTGACCTACCGGGTGGTGGATAGAAGGTATGATGTTGCCATGGTGGAAAATCGGTGGATAGGGGTGGCTTACCGGTGGCGGGTAAACACTGATCGGTGGAGGGTAGATGTTGGTTGCTGGGGGTACATAAACTGGTGAAATGTCTCCTATCACAGTGACACGAATGGGTGCTTCCCCGGGTTCACCATAGATGAAGTTGTACCTTGGTTGGGGTCGTGGTCAGGGGCGGCTCCACGAATTTAATGATACGGGTCAGAAATTTGTCATATTTTACAATTACTAAGCGTAATGCTACATATTATAGTTCAATACGGGTCAATAGGGATCAATATATAAAAATAAGAGGGTCGGTACACATATAAAATGTGTATATAAAAAAATTTTCCACTGTAATATTTTTAGCGGGTCGGGTGACCCATTTTGTCATACATAGAGCCGCCCCTTGGTCGTGGTGTTGGATTTTGACGTGGTCGCGGTGACGGGCTCCGCTGAGATAGTGGTGTGGGGGGTCGCAGTATTTTGGGGTGGGGTGTAGCTCGGGTGAGGTGAAGGATTCTGTCTCACAAAGCCGCCTCCTACAACAGGTGTCGGACTCTCACGCCGCACTCCTGAAGCTTCTGCACCAGCTCCGGTTCTAGTGAACACCATCCTGATGATCAAAGAAAAACCAGAACGTTACTAAAAGGTCTAAAGAAATCTTATCTTAAAAGAAAGGAAGCCTAAAAGACGCTTCGCTCTGATACGAACTGTAACGCACCGTTCCCGGACACCGAGTCCTTATCCGGAAAAGAAACGTTCGGCACGTATAAAATAAAATAAATTCCACTTTATACGTAAGCCTATACTACATCGTATCGAGTTAATCAAAACGGAAACAAAGACTCGGGTAATTTTTTTTTCAAACAACCAAGAATAGAAACTCAATGTCTAAAGATAACGAACGTAACATTTATTACATTGAAGAAAACCAAACGAGATCCAAAATGTACGAAAACCTCCATAATCACAACAAAACGCAGAAACCTTAATATCTCTAATCAATTATGAGTCTTTTTATTATTTCAGGCTTCCTCCATTCAGGAATAAATCCTGTAAAAATTTACTATTCCTCATCAAGATATCTTCTTCCCTATGTTCTTATTTCTTCTCTTTCAATGGATTAATTGTGAAAAATGATAAGTTTCAGCTGTTCACTTTTTTAATCATGAATTTGGTACTAGTTGGAAAAGTACTAGTATGGTTATATTATTTTACAATGTGCAAAGTTTACAAACGATCTCTTATTCGAATTTTTTTCGCTTTCACTAAGATTGAAATGCTTTTTATAATTTACATTTTTATTTGTATTTTGTTTGTGATTTGGATGTTGAAATTTTTGGAAATGATTAGGAAGTCATATTATATTTTTTTCATTATATCTTGAATATAATATTATATTTTAAATTATAGTGAATGATGGAGAATGACATAAATATTTCATCAATCGAAAGAAGGCTGACGCTTTTTGAAACTTTTGCATAAAGCGACAAAACTATTTATTCACCGTCGAAATTCACTTGTGTTCAAATTCACCGCTTAAATTCAATTCGAAATTCATTGTCGCAAATTCATTATCGAAATTCACCGATTTTCGGGATTCACAAATAAATTCACCGATTTCGGGATTCACCGAGAGATTCACCGATTTTTTTGGATTCACTATTTGTCCTTCTCGCTATATAAAATTACGCAATTGTCCTTCTCCCTATAAAAATACGTGTATTGTCTCCGTTACTTAAAAATATTCCATCGCGCGCCATTATCCCTAATTTTCCATAAATTATATCTAGTGACCCACCGGTTGAACCAATGATCCACCGGTTGAACCGGTGACCCGGTGACCCAATGTCTTTTTCGGTTGAATGTCCGGTCCGGTTATGATGACTATGAATGCAATGACTAAAAAATTAGTATGATGCAATTAATGCAGTCTTCTATTTAACTTCATACCTAGTATTAAATAATCGTAAATTAAGAAAATTAACAATAAATACTGTTTTGAAAAATGTTCTGTCTTGACTATTTTAAAACAAAACTTTTTGACAACTGATTCAATTATTTCGAATCGTGGAGAGTATTTTTTTTAACTGATCGGATGACCTGTTTCCTTACGTGTGGAGCCGCCCCTGACGTGGTCACACTCGTATCAACGGTCACAAACATTTAGAAAGACTTAGAGTGACAGTAACATTTTGCTATGACTTGTGTATTTTCATGTACCTTTCTATTTTCTTTCATTTCAAGGACGACTTTTTCAAGTCATGATTTTTGCCCAAAAATAATTGGACCTGTTGCTACCTTTTTTTTTTTTTTTTTTTGGGAAGGTGTTCATATCTATTAAAAATGAGAAAACACTTGGACCTGTTCCAAAACGCAAGTTTATTATCATGAATCAGTCATCAGTTAACGCTGCATAAACCAAAATTTTAAAAATGTGTACTATTAATCGGACCTTTTGCACAAGTTATTGGACCTATCATGAATCAGTCGAGCTTGTTCGTTCAGAACAAGAAGAATCGAACACTGATTCTCATAATAAAGTACAATGACATTTACCACTAGGCCGTATCCGATTCTTAGATAAATTTGCTTCACAAAAGATATAAACAAATAATAGTACTAACGTAAGGTCGTGCAAAATCCATGCTTTTTTTCATTAGAAAATCAGTCACATATGGTATAAATTCTAGAATTTCATTTTTTTTATTATTATAAAAAAAATGAAGGAGAATAATTAGTGTCCGCCATACTTCAACACACTCAAAGTCTCAAACCCGAGTTTAGCCCCTTTCAGAGCCGGCCATGATCAAATGCCACGTAGGCCTATGCCTTAAGCCTTTTAAAGATTATTCGTGATAATGTCTAAATTATAAGTTGCATGCTATATATACGCGATATCTGGCTTAAATTGGGTGTTTTCTCCAATAATGCTCAATAACAAGATGAAGAAAATATTGTGTTGTGATTTTGAGCTGAGCCTTAAGTGGCTGCCTATGTACCCTCAGCTTGTAAGGGATCAAGCCCAATTTACGTAGTTCTGGAAGTGAAACTCCCCCTCCTTTGTAATGGAGGTGATGTTTCTATTTATAGAGGTCATGAGCGGCCACCAAGGGGCGGCAGAGGATACCAAGCACCAATGATGATTAATCGGCAGCCGAGAGAGCCGGGCGGGTCGAGAGCCTTGGCGGCCTGAGAGCCTTGACGAGCTGAGAGCCTTTGGCGAGCTGAGAGCCTTGGTGAGATGAGGGCCTTGGCGGCCTGAGAGCCTGGAGGGCTGATAGCCTTTAGAGCTGAGAGCCTTGGCGGCCTGCGGTCCTAGAGGGTTGCGAGCCTTGCGGCTTGAGGGCCTGTGCGTGCCGTTTATTAACTTTGTTGCCAAGTTGTGTTGGCTTTGTTCATGTTGAAGGGTGGCGAGCTGTAGAGGGCGAGCGGTGTCGGCCCTCGTTGCTTTGTATCGAGCTAGCCGCTTGTCGCTTCATTCCTGCTTCGATTTGGCGGGCTTTGCCGATTTTGACATACCGCTTGTTGAGATGTCTCATTGCGAGAGCGATCTATCGAGATAGTGTAAGGATCATTTAGCGTGACTTTCGGCAGAGAGCCGTGCTTAGATAGCTTAACGGAGTTAAGTTACGCCATGCTTGAAAGCGTAAGGCCGCAAATTGAAAAGATTCGCCGTGAGAGTTCCAAATATGATGCCGAGCCGAGTCGAGCTTAAAGAAAATTCGCTCGTGGGTGAATTCCAAATATGATGCCGAGCTGAAGTTAGGCTTATAAAAGATTCGATCGAAGGCGAGTTACAAATATGATGCCGAGCCAGAGTTGGGCTTATAAAAGATTCTCTCAAGGCGAGTTCCAAATATGATGCCGTGATGGTCGTTTTATAGTGCCGATCCGTCGTTTTATGGTGCCGAAATAAGTCGGTGTTATGGTGTCGTGCTATTAAGCGGATGGTCTTTTGGTGTCGCGCTATATAGCGGACGGTCTTATGGTGCCGTGCTATTAAGCAGACGGTCTTTTGGAGAGCGGACGGTCTTATGGCGCCGCGCTATTAAACGGACGGTCTTTTGTTGCCGTGCTATTAAGCGGACGGTCTTATGGCACCGCGCTATTAAGCGGATGGTATTTTGGCATCGCGCTATCCAGCGGACGGTATTTTGGCGCCGCTATTATTGCCGGACGGTCTTAAAGTCGAGGTCAGTGCATGGCCGGACGGACCCTCGATGATGCCTTGCTATCAAGTGGACGGACTTGTTATTGGTGAAGAGAAATCCCATTTTGATGACGAGCCGACTCTCCTGGTTCCAAAATAAAAAGGCTAATCCCGCCACTTTTGGTAGGAGAGTTCCAAAATAAGATAGCTCGACCCGCCACATCCAAAGCAGGTGAGTTCCAAAATAAGATAACTCCACCCGCCGTATCCAATAGGGAGAGCTCCATAAAGTGTAATAATTCAAGTTGTAGGACGAGAATAAAAGCCGATGAGAGCTTGTACACGGAGATCTCAGATCTGGAGAGCTCGATAGCTCATAACCTGGAGTCGCTGGCGAGCTTATATCCGGCGAGCTCATTATGGGTGAGTTCATATCGCACTGGTGAATCTGGTAGATACGATGAAGTTCACACGGGAGACTTGGAGATCATGATGAACTTGATGAAGATCCTGAGACTTGGATGAAGATTCCGATGAAGATCTTGATGAATGTCGGTCGGAAAACAAAAATGGTTGGTTGCAGTCGCTGAAAACCAAAAAATAGTGGAGATCTCACCATTGACGAAGACCTTGAGATCTTTATAAGGATATTGTACATCCTGAGAAAATCTTGTAGATCTCGAGGAAGATCTTCAGTGGATCTGTAGAGTTTGAGATCCTGATAAGATCTTGATGTAGACTTGGAGATCTGTGGATGTATGACGTGTTGAAGACGAGGAGATCTAGATGTAGATCTTGTTGAAGACTTGAGATCTAGTGTAGATATTGTTGAAGACTCAAGATCTCTGATGAATATCTTGTTGAAGACATGGCCGAAAAACAAAAACGGGCGGTTTTAGGTCACTCAAATCTTAGATCCGACCACAAAAATATTGAAAATGTTGATTTCTCGGTAATGGAGCCAACTGATAATGTCGAAATTATCACAGTTGTATTTGCGGTGTTTATGTGGTGGATATCTTGCTTAAAATGGGTGTTTTCTCCAATAATGCTCAATAACAAGATGAAGATCTTGAAGAACAAGATGAAGAAAATGTTGTGTTTGTGATTTTGAGATGAGCATTAAGTGGCTGCTTACGTACCGTCAGCTTGTAAGGGATCAAGCCCAATTTACGTAGTTCTGGAAGTAAAACCCTACTCCTTCGTAATGGAGGTGATGTTGCTATTTATAAAGGCCATGAGCGGGCCAGCTGGCGGGAGCAGGACAGCTGGCGAAAACTGGACAACTGGAAAGCCGACGGGCTTAGAGCCTTGGCAAACTGAGGGCCTTGGCGACCCTAGAGCCTGGAGGGCTGAAAGCCTTGGCGAGCTGAGAGCCTTTGGCGAGCTGAGAGTTTTTGGCGATCTGAGAGCCTTTGGCGGCCTGAGAGCCTTTTGAGTGGCGGTCTGCGAGCCTGGAGGGCTGAGAGCCTTTAGAGCAGAGTGCCTTGGCGGCTTGCAGTCCTGGTGGGTTGCGAGTCTGGCGGCCTGAGGGTTTGTGCGCGTCTTTTATGAACTTTGTTGCCTAGTTGTGTTGACTTTGTTCACGTTTAAGAGTGGCGGGTTGGAGGGGCGAGCGGGTCGGCACCCCAGTGCTTTGTATCGAGCTAGCTGTTCGCTGCTTCATTCCTGTTTCTGGATTTTACGGGCTTTGATGATTTTGACACATTAATCCGTATTTTAAGGCCACAAGTTTCTAAAAATATATTTATTTTAGGCCCTCAAGTTCGATACATAAAATTAAATTTACGGAAATAAAAACTTACAATGAGAAATCAATCCATAATTTGTTTTGTTTTCTAGTTAAGAATACATGTATGATCCAAAGTTGACCAAATGGTACAAAATATACTAAACAAAATACTACCTCCGTCTCTGACAAAAAGTCATTCCCATTTTTGTTTGGACACTTTAGACAATGAAATAATTAATGCATTGTATTTTAAGAATGAATAGACAAATATACCCTTAACTAATCATAAATGCTTGTTTTGGAATATGAAAGGATTATGGAAAATTAAATGTTAAAATAGGGGTATGATTGGAAAAATGTATTTAATGATGTATTGGAAATTTAAATGGACACTTTTTACGACAATTCATTTTTCTCATGATTACACTTTTACGACTTTATGAAGATGTAAGTATAACAGAAAACAAAGTCTAACAAACTTTGTTGCCTGTTAGTGTTTAGCATGTGTTTGTGTGTGTGTTATTATGTGATTGGGCCAAGCGATGGGCTTTGTGGAAACTGGAAATGAAGTCCATCTTATAATGATCTGATCCGTTGTAATTCAGCAGCTGGATGTGACAAAGCCATGTATTCAGACTCGGGTACTAAACCTAGAAACAATTTGTTGTTTCTTGGAACACCATGATACTACAGAGCCACCAATATAAAAACAATACCCAACAACTGAACGTCTATCAACCATATCACAACCCCAACCAACATCTGAAAAACCAATTAAGTTTAGTGACAAGTGTGGGCTGAAATGAAGACCGTGATGAGTTGTTCATTTGACATATCTAAGTAGCCTCTTCAAGGCTTGCCAATGAGTGTGTGAGGGAGCCTGGATAATGCATTTTAAATTACTAATTATTGGGAAACCATTTTTGTTGCCAATATTAATCAATTTATCTTAATAAAAAATCACATTTCTATCCAAAATTAAGGTTAATTTCCATTAATGTGATACAAGCAAAATCAAATTACACAACAGTTTGACATAACATTCATCTTCATCAATGGTTATTGTGGATCTAGATCAATCAATATAGGTCCCACAATAATCAATAGTTTAGATCAAGGGGGAATGAGGGAGAAGGACATAAATATTTCATCAATTGAGTAGAAGGACAGTTTTTTGAAATTTTTGCATAAAGGACAAAACTATTTATTCACTGTCGAAATTCACTTGTGTTCGAAATTCACTGTTTAAATTCAATCGCCAAATTCATTGTCGAAAATTCACTAATTTTCAAAATTCATTGTCGAGATTTACTCGATTTTCGATTCACCGTCGAAATTCAATGATTTCGGGATTCACCGGAAGATTCACCGATTTTCGGATTCACTGCTTGTCCTTCTCGCTATAAAAATTAAGCAGTTGTCCTTCTCCCTATAAAAAATATGTAGTTGTCCTGTTACTTAAAAATATTCCAGATTGTGTCATTATCCCTAATTTTCCATTAGATCAATGTTGTGTCAAATTGTTATGTAATTTGGTTGTGGTTGTATCATGAATTAATTAAATAAGTGTAATGAGTGAAATAATAAAGTGTCCTACGTGTAAAGTTTTGCTAGATTATTCTAGGTATTACGTATTTGTTGTTGAAATAAATGTCCTAAATCCATTCGGGTTGGACCGATCCGACCGGGCCGCAGTCGCTTATAGTCTATTTAGTTCATATAATAACTTTATTATGATTAATAAAACACATTTGTTATTATATATTTTGTTTATCTTCATATTATTGAATATGTATATATAGTAACGTCCTTATTATTAAACTGTGATACAGAAATCATGATAGTGATTATGGTTGATGAGATCTCTAATCGCTTTAATAAGTTTGATACTTAAATGTCTCTCGGTCGCACGTATCACAAACCGACATTGATGGTATGATTAGACTAAAGACGTATGGGATGTCTTCTATCTTATCGAAGATAGGATATATCTCGTCTATCGAAGTGTAGAGACACTTGGCCTGTACGTGGACGTGTATTAGAGAATAGCCCGACCCACTTACATTAAGTGTCGCAGTATGTGGCAGTTGTGTAATTATCTTGAGACCAGAGTCTTCATGACATCACGGTGTGAATTGTCATGCTTTGACACTATTGATGTTTCCCCTAGCCATGGGGCGATCATCCGGTAAAGTGCTCGTGTATGATATTGAAGCACGCGTAGGATACATGTTTGTTCGTCCGGAAATCGCATACCCTATTAGTAGGAGTGAATATCTGAAATGACCTTCTTATAAGGATTGTCTAGCTCTCATGAAACTTTGCAAAGTGGGAGTAAATGAGTTATTCCGAGAGAGCATGATGTCCAGATTATAAGATACAATCGTTGATGTACTGACACTCGAGAAATGATCGTATGGATACTATTACAGCGATAGGATTCTATTTACATGGTAACTGTTTCACATTAAAGGTAGTAGTCATTACTTTTGACTCTTCCGATGATTGGGGGTCACAGTGTGTTGCTAGACGCTATCCCGTGATCGTCGGGTATGAAGGGCATTTTCGTAATTTGCACTTTGTGTCTATGGCCAACATATTCGGAAGCCTATTGGGACACACATAAGAACATCTAGTCGTATTAAAATGCGGTTATAAATGATAGCCAAATAATGAAAGTTTATCTCACTATAAAGTGTTATAGTGATTAAATTAATATGACATTATTTATTTAATATGAATAAATTAAATACAATATATTAATATATTGATTAATTAAAAATATTTCGAAGCCAATTAATTGGTATATGGGGTGCAATACTAAGTGTATAAAGATACACTTGATTGTGCAAATTTGATTAATGATATTATCATATATTAATATTGATATTATTTGATTTTAGAAAATAGATTTATGGTAATAAGATAAAATATTCAATAGTAGATATTGACAATATCTAAGATTTATAAGATATTAAATTAAAAGAGATAAATCAATCAAAGTGATTTTCCTTATTTTATTAGGAAAAAGTTTTCTTTCTTATCAATCTACTAGAAGCTTCTCCTAATCAGATTAGGAGGCATTGGGGCGCCACCTACCCCTATATAAGCAAATGGTTGGCTAGCTTTTTTGTACATCACAATTTCAAGAGTTCATAATTCTTGTGAAAAATAGAGAGCTTCTTTTAGAGTTTTAGAGAGAAAAATGCCGGTCTAGCAACTAGATTTTTCTAGTAGCAATCCAAGGAGGATTCCGGCGAGGAGTTCGTGTGGATATCGATAGAGGCCGGACACGTTGACGGCTCGAGCACACTACTACTCTCTCGCTTATGGGTCTAAGCGCCGACCTTTTAGATCTACCAAGATAACCACCGCCAACTACTTAGCATGTTTATTGTATTAAACGGTCGATCTTGGGATCGAAAATCAAATTTTCTTAAATTCCGCTGCATAGACTAGTTGATTTTCTAACAGTGCTAGCAGAGCAAACTTCGAACTTAAGCAATAAGCACAAATTAAATTGCGATGCAAGATCTAGATTCGTGAAACGATATAAACGAAAAAAATATAATCGATGGGGCTCGGCCGTCGCCGCGCCCCTACCACCGCAATAAATTCACCGGCGCGCGCGGCCGACTTATCGCCGGGTTGATCGATTTTATTTTTCGCTTTGTGATATTTATTGTGCATTGATATCTCCTTTTAATTTTGATTTAATTTGAATAGTTCCAATTAATTAAAATTAAAACTAAATCGCTTAAAATTAATAGTTAATTTTATTTCGATTGAGTCATTTAATTAATTAAATGTTGATTGATTATTTGATTTGATAAGACGCAAGTAGTTAAGTTTAAATTTATCTTTTCATAAGATATTATTGTATGGATTAGATGTCGTAGATATAATGTGATTATATGGACCATGATCGATCATTGACTCACCAATATGATAGATGTGTGTGGTTTACTTTATGTTGGTTTTTCAAATTGTCCTAGGTCAGTTATGTTAACGTGACCTAATTTACTTTCTCGCATTTATTAAATAGATTATTAGGTAACAAGAATGGAGTAGAAGATGGAGGCCAAAGAGAAATAAAGATTCCATTGGTGGTGACGCATTAAAGATCCAATTGGCGGTTGCAGGTACTTTTAGATTGTGACCCGCGGTTTCACTCGCTTGTATTCAAACCGCACTCTGTGGAAAATTCATGATCATACCGGTTATTTTTGTGCGCGCGAATGGTGTATGTTTTACTTTATATTGATAACGTAGAAATATGCATGTTTAGATGAGACCATAATTTAATTGAAATTAATTAAGTGAATTAATTTAAAAATTATTCCCACGACAAAAATTGAAAGTTAAAATTGTCTCCAAATATTATAATGACGGTGATGAGCCCTTGTTCGATCCAACTGATCGACTGCGCCGGAGTTGACCTACCTCGGTATATCGTCGTTATTGAGATATGTCCGCACGAGACCTCGTGAATATTTGGGTTATGATTCGACCAAGTCCTTCGGTGATTGGCTACCGCCGTACCGCCTGACTTTGAGACAAAAGGTTGACTACCACATGAGATGCGGATCACAAATAGTTGACTAGTCAACCATCGGGAGTCGATGTGATGCGCACCGCCGGTGAGTACCTACCTTCGGAATTGCCAAGATTGATCGACCACCGCCGGGAATCGAGGCAACTAGATTGGGTCCAAATTTACTAAGGAATTAATTAAATTCTTGAATGCCAATTGAGAATAGTTGGTTAGTAGAGCAAAACCTAATTAAAATTTTAAAGTGCAATTTTATGGTTTTGTATGCATGAACTTTACTTATACTATATCTACTTTATTGTTGTAGAAATGTCGAACAAATTGAATCTTCGCTTTATCATTGAAAAAACTTGACGAATCGAACTTTTTCAATCGGGAAAGAAACCTCAAAATCGCTTTTGAGACATGAAGGTATTGGCTATGTCTTGACACACACCTTAACTAAGGATCCAAGATGCTACGAATGAAGAATCGGTTAAGAAGCATGCAAAGCAATCGTTTCGAACAATAATGAGGCTACATGCATCATGCTTGCTTCTATGACGCCGAACTTCATAAACAAAGATGAGTCCATGGATTCTCATACCATTATGGCAAACCTGGCGAGCTTTATGCTTCTCGCCTCAGATCGAGAGGTACGAGGTCTCAAGGCACTTTTTCGCTGCAAGATGGCCCGGTTCTCTCGTTGGGTCGCATGTGTTAAAGATGATCGGATATATGAGAGGCTTGAGAAGCTGGGCCATAAGATGGAGTGTGAGTTAAGTGTTGACTTGATTCTGCAATCTCTACTGGATTCTTACTCACTGTTTGTGATGAACTATCATATGAACAAGATTTATTTCTCCCTCGCAGAGTTATTGAACATGCTCAAAACCGCCAAGGCACTGCTATGCGCGGTAAGCAAGTGTCGCTGTGACTTCTTCCAAGGGCAAGAAAAAGGCCCAAAAGAAGACAAAAAAGGCGAAGGAGGCTCCTAAGCCGCAACCTAAGATAGCCAAAGACAAATCCAAGGATGCTTGCTTCCATTGTGGCCAAACTGGTCATTGGAGGAGAAATTGCAAGGCTTTCTTGAGCACCAAAAAGATCAAGCATAATGATGCTTCGACTTCAGGTATGTTTATGATTGAGATCAATATTTATTCTTCTAAGTCTAACAACTGGGTATTAGATACTGTATGTGTGGTTCTCATATTTGTATGGATATGCAGGACTAAGAAGGACTATAGATCCGAGGAAAAGAGGACTCAAGGCTGGGAATGGAGCAAACGCTGTCGCCGAGCCGTAGGAGTTTATTTTCTTTCATTGCCAAGGGCTAGTACTAGAATTAAATAATCATTATTTTGTTCCCGCTTCTACGAAGAGCATTATTTCTATTTCTGCATTGGATGTCGAAGGATTTTCTAGAATAAATGTTGTTCTTTTTCACGTGATGGAATATTTTATGGTACTGGCAAACTTGACAATGTTCTCTACACATTGAATATGAATGTTGATATACTTAAATAAACAATAAGAAGGCTAAAACAAGTGCCTTGAATGAATCGTGATTTGTGGCATTGTAGACTTGGCCATATAAATAAGAATCGCATTTTCAAACTCCATAAAGATGGAATGTTGGATCACTTTGATTAAGAATCATTTTATATATGTGAAGCTTGTTTACTTGGTAAGATGAAATAGTCACCATTTAGTGGCAAAGTGGATAAGATCCAACGAATTGCTTGAGCTTATACATACCGATGTACGCGCCCAATGTCAATTCAAGCCAAATGAGGATACTTTATTTCATCACCTTCACCGATGACCATTCTCAATATGGTTATGTATACTTAATAAAGTATAAGTCCAAGTGATTATGAGAAGTGAAGTGGAGAAACAACTAGGTAAAGAAATAAAGACACTTCGATCCGATCGAGGTGGAGAATACCTAGATGGAGAGTTTCAAGATTACTTAAAGGAGAACGGGATTCTACCGAATGGACTCTACCCGAATGCCTCGTATGAACGGCGCTTCGAGAGGAGAAATCACACTTTTCTAGACACGGTGCGATCCATGACGAGCCACGCAGCTTCTTCCAAAATTGTTTTTGGGTATGCTCTAAAACAATTGAGTCAACATCCTATGAAGTGTTCAAAGGAAAAGGCCAACATTGTGTTACCTAAAACCTCGGGGATGTCCCGCTCACGTGAAACGGACCATGCCTCGACAAATTGGAACATAGATCCGACAAATGTCTTTTGTGGGTTATCCTAAGGAAACTAAAGGGTACCAATTTTACTATCCGGGAGAGCAAAAGTGTTTGTCTTCGTGGATCGCCACTTTCAGAGAAAGAATTTATTCTAGATAGGGTCACAGAGTAAGATTGATCTTGAAGAAATTCAAGAACCACTTGTGGACAACAAATAATTGATGGAAGTAGAGCAAACACCACATACGTATTTAGGTGCAAGCAAACTCTCTAAAACACAGACACCTCAAGATCCACTAGGAATGTCGTGAACCCAAAAGGTACACTAGCATATATCTCATGGAAGATGAGGACCCTAAAATTATGAGGAGGTGTAAATGGGGCATGACAAATAAAAATGGCTAAAGCCATGAATTCTCGAATGGAATCTGTGAAGGACAACCAAGTTTGGAACTTAGTTGATCCGCCATAGATTAGTTCCTATAGATGCAAACGGGTCTTTAAGAGAAAGTCCGACATGGATGGTAATGTGGTTACCTATAATGTTCGGTAAGTTTTAAATTTATTATTTTATCGAACACCCCAAGTGCAAGGCACGCTTGTAGTGGGGTATTACCGGTCATCCAAGGAATCGAATGATGTCGGAAACAAAAATACGCTTAACGATCGTGGATTGTCATGATAAAACTAATAAAACTAATAAAACAAAAAAGATCAAATTAACACTAAATAAACTATTGAATCTAAAATCCAAATTGCTTTGAATAATTACTGACTTTCTTCTTAATGTAACGAGACAGTAGGGCAACAAGGATTCTACCAAACAACCACCACCCAACCAATTTGTGAGATGAATCAAATTTCTTGGTGTGATCTAACTTAAATCCAATAAAATTTCTTTAATCAAATTTATTTGGTTTCTGCTCCTTTCTCAAGTGAAACAAAATTTACAATAAAAGAACATGATCATGAGTTCGCTTCCTAATCTCCTACCCAGCTAACAATAAACTAATCACTCGGAATATCATTAACTAAATCGAATGAAGCGGTTCTATGTAAATTTAATTTCATCAAATTCAAAACAACAATCGCTTCATCGATTTTTCAATCTAACAAAACATACACTCAAACAATTCAAAACATTCGATAAAGAAAATAAATTCAAACTCACTAATAATGCTTATCAAAATCTCCTGGTTGTGGTGATGTTGTAATGGCTTCATCCCGCTGTCTCATCATGAATTGCTTAGCCTTCAATCATCTTCGATCTCCAAAAGAAAATTGAAAGAAATAAACTCATGTTTTTATGTGATGCAAAGCGGCCATGTGTAATAATGTGTTGTATTTTTCTCGGTCTTCTTTCTCGCTCGTATGGTGTCGCTTATATAGAGTTTCGCCGACATAAGGAAGGATCTAGAAAACGCGGCCGATTTTGCAGCCTTCGGGTTCGGTCGATCGAATAGCATGGCTCGGTCGATCGAGCCTACCATTTACGCTGCTTTCACATCGCTGTTTCGTGATACCGTGTTTCCCCACTTCACTCTTTCGACTGCATTTGATTTATCCTCTCTTCAATGCTCCGATTTTCTTCTTTATTTTGAAATCACTTGATTGAATGAGATTAATCTTCTCCATTAATAATATCCCCTCGCATATCTTTTTTAATTTTCGCAAAAAATTGTTGTTACACCGAGACATCGAATAATAATAATAATAAAATGTGTAACAAAAATAACATTTAAACCTCAATATTTCCTCATAATTAAATTATAACCCTCAATAACCATTATAGGAATTTAACGGTTAAAACACGCTTTTCTCATTTATTTCCTTAAAATAAGGTAAATTGTTTAGTGATTAAGCCCAAAATATAGTAAAATATACCCTAAACACCTATAAGGCAATGTCAGTGGCAAAAGGTTATAGTCAAAGACAAAGAGTTGACTATGACAAAACCTTTTCGCCAGTAGCTATGCTAAAGTCCATTAGAATTCTGCTTGCTATTGCAGCATACCAAGATTATGAGATCTAGCAGATGGATGTGAAAACAACGTTTCTTAATGGGAATCAGTCTGAGGAAGTGTACATGACACAACCTGAGGGTTTCACAACCGATGATGCTAGGATGGTGTGCAAGTTGAAAAGATCCATTTATGGATTGAAGCAAGCTTCTTAGAGTTGGAATATTCGTTTTGATTATACAATTAAACAGTATGATTTCATCAAGAACGAAGACGAGTCATGTGTTTACAAGAAGGTTAGTGAGAGTGCCGCTGCTTTCTTAGTACTTTATGTAGATGACATTTTACTCATAGGGAATGATATCCCTATGTTACAGTCGGTTAAAGTTTGGTTATCCGGGAACTTCTCTATGAAGGACTTGGGAGAAGCAGCTTACATTCTAGGAATCAAGATCTATAGAGATAGATCTAAGAGGTTGCTAGGTCTGTCAAAATCCATCTATATAGACAAGATGCTGAAGAGATTCAGCATGGAGCAATCCAAGAGAAAATTGCTGCCCATGTTACTAGGGGTTTACTTGTCGAAAGAAATGTCTCCTAAGACAGAGGAGGAAAGGGCGCAAATGAGTAGGATCCCTTATGCCTCGGCTATTGGGTCCATCATGTACGCCATGTTGTGCACTAGACCAGATGTCTCGTACACTCAAAGTATAACTAGTAGGTACTGCACAAATCCAGTGATGGTCACTGATTGCAACAAGACACGAGACGACTAGTATGTTCCTGGTTTTCGGGAACAATGATTTGGTATTACGAGGTTACATAGATGCCAATTTTCAAACAGACAGGGATGACTTAAAGTCATAGTCTGGATTTGTTTTCACACTTAACATCGGAGCAAAGTGAGCTCAAGAGTTCCAAGCAAGAGACTACCGCAGACTCTACAATGGAAGCCGAGTATATAGTGAGCCTCGGAGGCGGCAAAGGAAGCGCTTTGATGAAGAAGTTCATTATCGAACTTGGTGTTGTTCCTCTATTCAAGGTCCAAATTCCACCAGCATCGTGATAACAATGGGGCAATTGCTCACCAAAGGAACCAAGGTCTCATCGTAAGTCCAAACATGTGCTACGACGCTATCACTTGATTGTAGAGATAGTTGATGTAAGAGATGTAAAGATAGAGAAAGTCCACACGGATGATTACATAGTTGATCCGTTAACCAAGGCATTGTCAAAGGCAAAGCACGAGAAACATGTTCACATGCACGGGCTTATGCATAAGTGGTAATTGGCTTTAGGCCAAGTGGGAGATTGTTGAAATAAAGGTCATAAACCCAATCGGGTTGGACCGATCCTACCGGTCGGGTCGCATATGATTTAGTTCATGTAATAATTTTATTATGATTAATAAAAGCACTTTTGATATTATATATTTTGTTTATCTTCAAATTATTGAATATGTATATATAGTAACGTCCTTCGTATTAAACTGTGATAGAGAAACCATGATAGTGATTATGGTTGATGAGATCTCTAATCGCTTTAATAAGTTTGACAGTTAAATGTCTCTAGTCGTATGTTCTAGATATATAGAAACATTTAATCGATCCAATCCATAATTGATCGCCGATTCGATTCACAAAGACCGATCGATACACTCGATCATGTACAAATGAAGCTACTTAATAAATTCGCATGCGATTTTACCATGATATGATCCACATAAATAACTAATACAACTATGAGAAGGTTGAAGATTTACCTAATTGAAGAGGAATAGTAAATCGACAGAGAGGGAGAAGCCGCAGTCTTCCGGATTGTATCTCCTAATGACGATCGGTGGACGCCGATCCTCGCCAGTATCCTCCTCGAATATGCTCAAGAAAACCTTTTTCCTCGAATATGCTCAAGAAAAACCCTAGGTTTTTCTTTTCTTAATGACTAGAACAAGAAACTAAATTTTCTTTTCTATTTGGTTGAATGTGGCGCAATTTATGATGTAAATTGTGTTAGGAGGAACTCTCTTTATATAGGAAAATAACTAGTCAAGAGAGAGTTATCCTTTCACACTACAATTACCTATTCCCATAAGGAAAATATATTTGCTATAAAATAAGAGATAATTCCCAAAAATCAATCTCTTATCTCTTTCCATTAATTATCTAACAAATAAATAATTAATTAAATACACATGTGACAAAATCTAGGAAAATTTCTTTTTCTAATTGTATCACAAAAATAGGCGCCACATTTGCCATTATTTTAATAGAAAATATCTTTTCTATTTTACATATTATTTACCAAATAAATAATATTGCATATTCATTAAATAGACCAACTATTTAATTTATTTTCGAGGTTCCACAAAACGAGAAAACACTCACGTGTTAGAAGCCAACCCGGGGACCATGGACCTATAACCAGTAGTTACAACAAATCGAATAAAATATTCATCGAACATAATATTTCTACTCAACTTATTAATTCCGGAATTACGCCACCATAAATCCGAAACTGAACTCTATCGATTATAGATATAACTTATTCTCAAAACGTCGAGTCGATAGGTGTCCATTGATATAATCATTACATACAGACTAACCCTCCATAGACTATCCGTAATGAATCGGGATTATTTCCGCGAATCTTCTTCAATAAATATTATCCTTATTTACCATTAACACACTAGTGATCAATTAGTTCATAACCAATACGAACTCCGTAGATCGATCAGTTTCTAGGATTAACATATAAGAGATTGTCTTTCTACCACCCGTAGGAATGAATGGATTCCATATCTCAGGAGACACACACTTCTCACTCATTCCGCATTAGTGCCAACGTGAAAGTGATTCGACCGCGCCTCTGTAGAGATCCTTAACGAACACATCAAACCCTATCTTGAAACAAGTAAAGTCTACAATCACTTCAGATTAAGGTTAATCCATATATGATCATCTTGTGATTTAATAAGATTTCTCAATCACGGAATTATATGAGAAATCTAGATTAAATCGGTCCAAATTATATGACTACATCATATATAAATGCCCCACTTAGACAACCAATGTCGACGGTCCGGATAAAACGGTCATACCATAAAGTGTTCTGGACGCATTAATGGTGGTTTAATCAATAGACCCTATACTTTGATGAAGTTCACCACGGACTAACATTTCAAGTGTATCACCATAAACTTAATCCTCATGGGTGACACACACTAAGTTATATGGCTACATATGATACGACTTGGGGTTTTCAGCAGTGTATTACTTACAAGCACGAAGCAAGTAATAAGATGAGAATAAATTTGTCATTTATTAATTATAAAAACAATTACATAAATTGTCTTTCGGGCGCTACTTCCAACAATCTCCCACTTTCCCGTAAGGACAAGCAACAATTGTCTTTCAGGCACACTACATCTAAAAATCTCCCACTTGCCCGTAAAGACAAGCAATGATTGTTTTTAGAGCACCACACCCTTATTCTATCTATCCACAACATTCTTCCACTTGCTCTAAAGTAGATGAGACATATCTCCCAATTTCATACCCGCCAAGCGCTTATCAGTGACATTAGATGCCACACGACTTTGTAAACTGATCAACAGTTGTCGGCTCGAGGCGCATCTTTTAGACCAAACGCCGCCTCCAGACGGTCTGGTCTGATCAAAGTGGTACTTCTCTCAATATGCTTTTGACCTCTCGTGGATCAAGCGAAGACCATTTACATGAGCCACCTCTAAACTATTTTCACAGTAAAATGGTATCGGCTCACAGAGACCTGGAATCACTTCCCGATCCAACAAAGAACTTCTCAAGCCACACTGCTGTTTTAGTCGCTTCTTAAATCGCCATGTATTCGACTAACACAAATAAATTGGCAAAGGCCGATTACTCCACCTATAGCTCCATCATTATGAGAAACACTGAGCCCGAGATCAATTAACGATCATCCCGACCGATCAGAAGTCGAATCAGTAGTCAACACTACTCAGGTATGCACCTAAATAAAGACGCATATTACTCCTCGTTCTCCGAAGGTACTTGTGGATGCACTATACTGCTGTCCAATGCTCGAATCCAAGATTTGATAGCAATTGACTTTTAATAAACTGACATTCTCTATCCACCAGAGAATCTATTCATTTTTCTATGTATTCAAAGATCTAGAGAATTATTCCGTGAAGGGTTGGATAGGAAACCTCTCGTTGAATCTAGCATGCAAAGAAATGCATCATCATCTTAACCAATAAGATGGATGGGATACTGCCACAACTTGTTCTCAAGAACTCAACCAAATCAATTTCTAAGAATATAGTCTACTTCTCTGATTTCGAGAAGCTTTGGCTCGTCAGTTCTTGACTTCGATACCATACCCATGTTGCTTACAACTCTTTCAAAGTTACCTTGCATTTACACTAACGCTACTTTTACCAATATTGATTCTCCGGTCTACAATAGACTCATCAATATTCCGGTCAAGCCCACATTTTTCAAACATGCGCTTTAATGACTTGAAGGTTTACTTTAATCCACCAATGTATATAAGCAAAGATAAATAATCTGCCATTGGCTTTAAGCTAAAACTCTTTGTTCCAATGAATTCAAGCCCGCTTGTTGGGCAAGAAAGTTTTAGGCATCATCCCTGGTAATCTTTCTCGCTTCCATGTAGTCAAGCAAGGCCGAGTGGTGAGAAAGTTTCAGGCATCACCCCGTTAAACTATCTACTTCTCGTGGAATTACCCCTGACCACTCGGCTTTTCTTAGAAAGATAAACTTTATCATTCAATCCGACTCTTTTACGTAGATCCAATTGTTCCCACTCGGCCTCGAGACACTCAGTGGTTCTACAAGATTGTGAATGTAATCGAGTACCAAAACTCCATTTACAGAATATGACTTTAAACCAACCTCTTATTGTCGTAATCCTATACAAATTCTTCCAAAAGTCCATAGGTTATCAATCACCACCAAGAGATTGTAAAGTTCAGATAATCACAATGAGTCAATGGTTAAACCATACTCCCAATCGATTTGGGTGGTTTGATATTCTGACCGTTCAAGAGTATTTATCAACAGAATCCCCAAAGATCCAATGTTGGATGTGGTCCGATTAAATCGATAGTAACTCCTTGAGTAACTTTACTTCAAGGTCCAAGGTTGTTATTTAAACATCCTTTCAGAAAAGGCCGTGATAAAGGCAACCGCCACTTTCCGATCTTAATAATCTTATAACCAACCTTCACTCATCGATTAAGATATTTCACTAACAATGCACACTATCCAAACGTATGCAAAATCTCCACCCTACCTTCAAGCACTAGTGTTAAATGCATCTATTTGCGTATGGAGTAAATTTACTTCACTCTTTATCCACAAATTCACAAGCATCTTCTAGTAGACTTCTCGGCATTATATAATAATGCAAACCATTTTTTTTTGCAACTAATATCTTAATTGAGTGAAGCAAAGGTAATGTAGCATATCAATAACTATACAAGACAAAACATGGTTTATCCTTTCAAAGGAAATTGTTTCACTGAGGTAGGCTAAGCATCGCCCAAAAAAAACTATGCTTTAGCCTATATATAAGCATGGAATACTCGCTTCTCCGTAATATCGTAGATTCCTTCAAATATTCAGATAAAATAATCGGCGCTTTGAGTAGTCATTAGACAAAATGTCTCATACTCAAAAGCTCCCACTAGCTTGTATCCTTCATAAGACCCCAAGGTCAATATGAACAAGTTGTGATACTTTTTAGCTTTATTACCCTTACCTAATTGAAAGGTTACATAGTCATTTTTCTTTGAGATAGTGTTCTTAGACTCGAGATAGGAATCACCCTTAGCCGCCTTCATATATTATCTTTAGATATATACACTAATCAATAGATGTCAAGAATCATTTATCTAAATACGGAAAATGTTAGAACATTTTATTATGTTTTGATGATGGCCATACTAGCCGTTATAGCAAGCCCGAAATAAGTTAGAAATTTCTCAGATAAGTCTTTACTTAGAGTCCGACATATTGTATAAGTTAAGTCGACAAAGTATTGTACTAGTTGGTAGACGCCAAAGTAAAGCGCATATTCGGCGGCGTGAGGCCACCAAGCACCAAAGCAGAGAAGCAAGTTGAAGACTTAATGGTATGACTAATAACCAAGCTAAGTCCGTGATGACCTTGGATAAGTCTAAGTATATTTCAAGTGATGAAATTCAATGATCAAATATGGTGTACACCGATCTCACCCAAATCAATGATCAAGAAGTACAAAGATTCTCCTTAAAACCAAGTAATGAAGGAAATAGTGAATCGGCAGAGTAAACTAACTTTCGCAAAGTGAAGGCAAAAACAAAGAAGGAAGATCTAAACGGCAAAGTCAGATAGATCACTCGACCGCTCAAAGAACGGCGAAGTAATCCTTATCGTAATGTAATTGAAATACAATGAAAACTCAAAGGATCATGCATTTAATGCACAATCAATAGAGGATCAATCAAGGACGGATTTTCTCGCTATACATTTGAAGAAAATCCGATCATCAAATCAAGAGAATAAAATTAAGGCGGAATCAAGAATAAAATCAAGGATTATTCCCCTCATAAATATAGCCAACGGACGGAATTTCAAATCAAGGATACTCAAGGCTATAAATAGAAGGCATTGACAGATAGATAAAACAACGATTAAGAAAAGCAAAAAGAAGCGTAAACTCTTTCAATTTGAAAAGCCTTCTCCGAACTTACAAGGATTTATCTGAGATCAACTCGCACATCGTAACTACAATTTCATATTTATCACCGAGATTGATCAATCAAGTTTGTGAATCTCATTCACAATAAACCGGCTAAATCAATCAAGTCATCCGAGAAGGAGTTGTGCTTGTGATAGCCAAATGATTTGATCTCAAGCGAGCAAAGAAAGTGATCAATCATCAATCATGCTACTAAGGAGTGATAATCTTGTAGATTGTGAAGCTTGGGAAGCCAAGGACAATCATACTATTGTATCTCAGTGGAAAACAATAGTGAATTCCTCCAATCATCACAGAGAAGAGTGGATTAAGGGATTACACCACCTCGAACCACTATAAGCCTCAGGTCAATTTACTTTCGCAATTTACTTTATCGCATTCATTTAAATTGCCACATTATAATCTATATCTGTGATTGTACAAACTACTTTGAAACAACATAGTAAGAAGGGACTTATCCGCTGCCCAAAAGCTTTTAAATACAAGAAAAGTTTTTGAAACTCCACTATAGTCATTCACTACCCCCATCTGACTATAGTTTTACCCTTCTCTGGGACCAACAATTGGTATCGGAGCAGTGTTCCTAGTATCAGAACCTGTTCAGATCTAATTTCTGGTAACAAGGAGATCACATATTTTCAAAGTAGTTTTCAAATCTGAGCTTTCTATTCATTCACATATAAATCTATTATTTGCACTCATGGATTCCTCAAACTTTATGTCAAAGTACCTGTTTTCAATGTTAATAACTTTGATGAATATAAAACGAGAATGCTATCTCATCATGCAACAACTCATGAGGAGATGTTGGACGTAATCAATGATGGACCAATCATGATCATGATTGTGGTATCCACAGGAGCAGATCAAGGAAAAGAAATAGACAAACCCAAGAAAGATTGGACCAAGGATGACAGGGAGAAGAGCAAATCTAGACTTTGTTGCAAAAGATATGATTTTGAAGACTCTAGATAGCAACATGTTCATGAGAATCAAAGATTGCAAAACAAAGAAAGGAAATGTGGGATTGTTAGTTTTTGATTCTAACCCAATACCATAGCCTTGTGGATATTGGGTTAGAATCAAATATTTTTGTGCAATGTGCTAAGTCATGAAATGTAAAGTTGTTCTAAGGTCTAGAAATCAGTAAGGAGCCTTTTTATGCAATGAATATTATGTTTAGCTAAATCACATTAATACATGTACTTGAGAGTCTAAAGGCTAAAATACATTGTTCTTCGTGAGGCGCTTTTTTGTATCGCTCATGGAACAATTACACCTCCATATGATCAGCTACCAAACGGACACGTGTAACATTCCACATGGTTAATTACCGTGCCCTAAAGTGTTGAGGAAATGTCGTGCTGCATACTCATCTTGCAAAGTGTCATTGGGTCAATGTGTAACAAATGTCTTTGTTGGTTGTGTTTACTAGTGAGACTAGTAGAGGAGAATGAAATGCTTGACATATGTGATATTATTGATATTCATTGTGTTATAATATGTTTAAATTCGGTGTTTCTACTTTACTAAGTATTTTTGTACTTACCCCTTTATTATTGCTTCCACCTCGACAAGGTGATTTGGTGTAGTTGTGTTTGAAATCGTTAAAGAGTGATTCCTTGTTGCAAATTGCTGAAGTTATATTTCTTTTATTTTCGTGTAATTGTAATATAAAATCTTCCATTTTTTTTTGTAATAGATTGAGATGATTGTACTTTAGAATCCTTGAAGGTGGCAACTTATCTATCACTTATATTTTGGCTTTGTCTACTTCCATTCATTTCCTCAAAATCCCGTGACCTAACACAATTCCATCAGTGACCATAAAATGGCACTTCTCCTAGTTAAGTACAAGGTTGGTCTCTTCACATCTCTCTTAAGAACTTTACTCAATTTGTCCAAGCTTTCATCATAGCTATCTCCACAAACAGAGAAATCATCCATAAATATTTCCAAGAAATCTTTCACCATGTCCGCAAATAATGACATCATGCACATCTGGAATACGATTGTACGCGAACATTCCATGTGATTGTACGTGAACATTCCATGTGACATGTGAAAGTGGTTTTCTCTACAAATCCTCCGGGGCAATGTGGATCTGTAATAACTAGAGTACCTATCTAGAAAATAGTAAAAGCATGACCGCTTCAATCTCTATCATTTGGTCAATGAAAGGTAGGGAAAATGATCTTTCCGAGTCGCATCATTCAGCTTTCCTAAAATCAATGCATACTGTGTCCAAGAATTAGTCAAACAAGGATCAACTCATCAAACTCATTTGGTTGGACGGTGAATCCTCCTTTCTTGGGCACCATATGAATCGGCTTACCCATTTACTTTCAAAGAATCGGGAATATGATTCCTATTTCCAGCATCTTTATTATCTCTTCCTTCACAACATCTTTTAATTGTGGCGTCAACCTCTTCTAAGGCTGAGCAACTACCTTATTTCTGGATTCACAGAGATCTTATGCATGCACACCAATGGGCTTATTCCTCAAATCATATATCGCCCACCCAAATGCTCTTTTATGATCCTCAAGATTTCAATAGTTTCTCCTCTTATAAAGGTGATAAGGCTGCAGATATTATCAAGGGTAGAGTATTATATTGCAAGTATATGTACTTTAGATGAGAGGGCAAAGGTTTAAGTGTTAAGTTCTTCGGTGGCTCCTCCAATGACGAATTCAGTATTCTGCCAGTCAACTGCAGATCAAAGAATTTGTGCCATGAAGGTCTATGAATAGGTCCTCCTACATCCACAGAGGATATAAGTTCTAATTCTTGCACATGACCTTCACTCCACCCATGCCAGACTTTCTCCTCCTCATATTCTTCCTCTTTCAACAACAAAGTTTCCGCATTTCAGATCAATCGCCGATTGTCAAGCAAACTTCAAAACGAGCGCCTCGACGTCATCCAACATATAACATGCCTCTCTTTCATCTTGTGTGTAGCATTGTCTTCATCACATTGAAGACCACACTATCATCATTCACTCTTAGGATTAACACACCTTTATGAACGTTTATTAATGTCTTACTCGTCGCTAGGAAAGGTCTTCCTAGGATGAGTGGAACATCTCTATTCACTTCCATATCTAGCACAACAAAGTCTACTAGAACACAAATTTGTCAACCTTAACCAGAACGTCTTCAACAAATCCACACGGTTGTTTCATAGACCTATCAGCCAATTGAAGGGTTATCGATGTCTCGTTCCACTCCTTCAAGCCCAACTTATAAAATATGGAGAGCGGCATCAAATTGACACTTGCTCCCAAATCACATAAGCTTTGTTCAGGCACACTTCTCCAATTGTACATGGTATGAGGAAGCTCCCATGATCTTTACACTTTGGGGGCAGTTTACGTTGCAAAACTTCTGAGCATTCCTCGCTCAGCATACAAATCAAGGCGTTCAACAATTTTCTCTGGTAGAGACTCGCTTTAAAAACTTAGCATACTCGCTTCTACCAAAGTGGATGTTAACTTGCAAATTTTCTGAACATTTTAATAAAATTTTGTAACGATCATCATCATGATTTGGCTTCACTTCTCGTGGATAAGGTAAAGTAGCAGGATTAATATTTACAAGATGTGAGGACTTAATCATACCACCGCAGCAGCCTCGATCGTCTCACGAATCTACAGATTGCTGCGGCGGCGGACTGACGTTGCGCTACTTCTCCTCCCTTGTCGCCGCTTTCGCCGCTTGTCGCCTCCTCGCTTCTTCGTTCCTCTCTAAAAACTAGACTGCATAATTCTTTTCCACTCCTTGTCATAATAGCATTCACGTCCTTCTGGTTCTTTCAATGTTGCTTGGCAATCCTCTTGGAAGACGGGCTGACACTTGTTCGGCAATCTGCCCCACTTGGTGTGACAGATTCTGCACTGATTTACACTGAGCTCGCTCATCGACTTTGTCAGTTGATTGACCATGTCGGTCATAGTTGAGCTCATTTTGTCCATGGTTTCTTCCCAACCACCAGTCTTGTTTGATTGAGGCAGAAAACATCCACTTTGCTTTGCTCTCTCGCCACCATCAAGATTGTTATATCTAAAGCCAGGGTGATCATGAGAACCTGGGCGATATCCACCCAATATGGATTTCCTTGCCTTCCCAAATAAGTTACGTCCTCAGTGTTGGATGTCTCGATTCCTTGGACCTTTTCCACTTGGGCGATGCGATCTTTCATGCCGTCCATCTTTTCATTGATAACTAGCAATTGGTACAAGATTTGTTGAGAAGTGTCTTCTCCAAATACTCCTTCAGCTATTCCACTACCTCAGTCTGATGTGTCCCTCGTTGACTTGTATGTGCAATCTGTTCAAGTTTTTCTTCAACTTCTTTTGGTGATAATAATACGAAAGACCTGTTGCTTGACACATCAACTCTTATTTGCTCACTCGGCCACAATCCATGATAGAAATAATGCATTCTTACGGTCTGTTGGTCCCAGAGAAGGGTAAAAGTATAGTCAGAGAGGGGGTGAATGACTATACTGGAGTTTCAAAAACTTTTCTTGTAATTGAAAGCTTTTGGGCAGTGGATAAATCCCTTCTTTTAATACTGTTTCAAAGTAGGTTATGCAAACACAGATATATGATGCAATAAAATAAGGTGTCAGAAAGTAAAATGTCGAAAGTAAATAGACACAAAAGTGTATAAAGTGGTTCAGTGTGGTGCAATCCCTTAATCCACTCTTCTCCTCGTGATGACAAATTCTTAGCTACACAAGCTTCACAATCTACAAGACTATCACCCCTGGCTACAAAAGCTTCAAAGTGACCCGCCAACACACCGCTTCCTGGAAACTAATCCTTCAAAGAGCCTATCACAAAAGGTGCAACTCCTTCTCGCAATTTCTAATTCAATTGTCCGCAAACCGTGTGAATTGGATTCATAGATTTGTTGATCAATCTCAAAGCTTGATGTGGAATTGTAGCTCGAGCTCTGAAAGTTGACCACTAGATGTGTTCTTTAAATTCGATAGAAGGCTTAGAATTTTGACAGAATTTCTGCTTGTTCTTGTGTATTCCAATCGTTGTTGTATCTGTCAGTCAATGCCTTCTCTTTATAGCCTGGATAATTGATCGGTCTTTCCTAAGTGTCCAACCTCACCGATGCTGTACCGGGTCAATCAGAATCTAGAATTTATGAGTCAAAGTCATATCCCACAGGGAATCTGGTTGAGTACCAAAGTCGGTCTCGTCCCTAGTTTAGGTCAACACAATAATTGAACGTGATGACTTGTCAGATCACTGGTTCTACAAACTAAATATACACAAAAGAAAGATTTAAAACTATATAAAAGTGATTGCCGAGCTATGATCCAATCTAATACTCACAAACCCTAGCTAAGTCCCGAGGTATTCTTGATTCACCTAAATGTTCTCGGTTAAGTAGGTGTCATTTCCTAGCTTTGAGAATGTACATTATTTCAATAATCTACCTCATATGTCAGTTCAATAGTCCGCTTACCGGATTTAACTGACCTCACACGGTCTACGATTCATGAAACGCTCGATAAATCGATATAAAACCTCACACATGAAACCGAATCTGAACAACTCAGTTGGTTTTACAGGGTGATCCTAGAACCCCGGTTCCCGTATCCTCTCACAAAATACATCTATAAAGATGATACGTGTGATACGATTATCGAGTGATCAATTCAACAAGCGTGATAAGAATAAGTTCTAGAACTACGGTAACATCGAGAATCAACAATCAAACATCAAGAACACCACATGAACATGGCTAGGATTCGATTTCGTAGACTATCACATAACTCGACTATCGGGAAATTAGATACTCATTATACTAAGCTAATAACAAGAAATTAAACATAAAGTTAACATATACAAGATTAAAAGCAAGAACAAGAAATGAAGATTTAAATACCAAATTTATTATGCCCTAGAAAATCGAATCTCCGAAATAAATCACAATAACGCTGGGCAGCTATCACCGAGATCCTCCAGATTACAACAATCTACAACTAAACTAGTCTAAGCTACCTAAAAACTAAGCCAAACTAATGAAAAAGATGAAAAAGTTGCAGAAAACGAGTTGGGGAAGAAGATGATAGAGGAGTATTAGATCCAAAATGGGGGTTTTTATAGTGTTTTGGCAGATCTAGACGCTAGGCGTGCGCCTAGGAAAGTTTAGGCGCACGTCTAGGATGCTGAAAACACGGACTAAAACTTTTGGCCAAATTAATCACTAGGCATGCGCCTAGCATTTCTCAAAGCCTACGCCTAGCTGACACACCTTTAGTAAAACGGCCATAAATTTGTGTGTAGACCTCCAAATCGAGTGATTCAAATTTATTTGGAAAGATAATTCAATTGTCTACAACTTTCATGAAGATGTCCAGCCCAGAATATGCATCTAAGGTGGATTAAAATGCAGATAAATGGAAGGTATGGTTGTAGTACCAACAAGTTTTGATCCGCTTTAACGCTTAAGCTTCGGGCACACATTCCAATCCTCGATCTCGCCTTCCGACATCTCGAACACCTAAGTCCTGTACAAAATCACAACAAATACCATACATAACCCCTACAGACACTATGGTGACCTAAAATGTATAGTAAATACAATCGAAAAGACGGAGAATCCCGACATTACGTCCTAGGTCTTGAAATGATAACCAAGGTGTAAATACATCAAAATACAACCAAATGTCTCAGAAAACATATAAAACGAGGTATAAACGGGGTATAATTACATAGTAAATGATAGCCAATTTGACTCTCATCAATAATCCTTGATTTGAAAATCCGTCTGCTGGCTATTTAATGTGGGAATAATTCAATTAATCCTTGATTCCTCCTTGATTATATCCTCCGTGATTTCAGTGATCCGGATTTTATTCAAACGCCTATCATAAAATCCGCCCTGATTGATTCTCGCATTTAATGCTTGATCTTCTTATATTCACACGCTCAATAAGTATGTATGATATACCTTACTCACATGTTCCTTCACTTGTCTCACAGTTATCAATTGAGTAGATCACCAATTAGCCGATATGCTTCTTTCTTTACCGGTATTCCTTACTCACCGATAGAATGTTTACTTCACGTTCACTACTTTCTTTCTTTTTTTGATTTTACAAGAGTACTTGTACATCACTGATCCTTGATTTGTGTGAGATCAGTGTACACCATATTTAAACAATAAATTTCATCACTTTTAATATAACTTAGACTTATCCAAGGTCATCACTGCACTTCCTCGGTTATAAGTCACCCATATGTCTTCATGCTTCTCTGCTGGTACTTGGATGTCTTTACTCTACCGGATTTCTGTTTAACTTAGTCATCCTACCAACTAGTACAATACTTGTCTGACTGAACTTATACAACATGTCAGTCTCTAAGTAAAGACTTATACAGAGATTTCTAACTTATTTCAGGCTTGCTATAACAGCTAGTATGACCATCAACAAAATATAATAAAATGTTCCTAACAATTTCCCCCTTTGATGATGCCAAAACCCTCATAAGTCTGAACATAAGTAAATAATGATTCATATAATAAAGAATAGAACTCAAGAATTTTATTCATCCATAAAGGGCAATAAGATATTTCATTTGAAATTATTCAAGGCAAAATTTTATTCAAAATTACTTTTTCTCTTCAAACTCGATCTCTTTGCATTTGGAGCTTGTGCTTATTGCTATCTTCCCTTTTTGGTAGCAAAACAATTCTTCCGTAATCTTATTTGTTGCCTCGTATACTTGATGAGTGTGTTGAGTCACAGTTATGTGATCCAGATTTCATCCATGGTGTAAATTTACCGTGTATGCTCATTCAAAGGTGTCCCACGGGCCGAGTTGGCCATCACGCTTTTTCTGCCAGGAATTATAGATTTGTTTGGACATGGTAGGGAATTAGATGCCGCAGATTGCAAAGTAAGTCTCCTTGCCTCTCCATCACTTCATCTTGAACTTTGATATGACTGATGAGAGCCTCAAACTTGTGATGCATAGAGGTTTCACTACTCCTCAGTGCAGTTTTGAGATTTTGTCTGCTCAGATATTGCCTTTCACGTCCACAATCACTAGATTGATATCCCGATTGAAAGCTCAGTCTGGATCTTCCTATGCTGGTGCAGAATGAGTAGTTGAAACTATGGTCTGCCCTTTTCTGAATTTAGGTCTAGTTTTGGTCCTTGATTCAGAATTGTGTTGTCCATTGTTTCCTTTCTCATCTTGACTGTTGTAGCCAAGACTAGATCTGGATTCAAACCTTTTTAGGGGTTTGTAAGCCGTGTGTATTAAGTGGTGCAAGGGTGCTCTTAATCGGTAGGAGTTTTTCTCACCGGCTCACAACATCGATGAATGATCATCTACCGCTTATTGATCACTGAGTGTACTTTCTTACTAGTTGATTCAAATTTTTCACCCATCCAGCTTCTTTCTTTAATATTTTATTTTCCTCTCTCATTATCACATTCTAGTTCCGCAATTTCATGATTTATTTGAATTTCTTCAAATTTACTCATGAGATTTTGAATTAGGTTTGTAGAATCTAATGGGAAGATAAAGATTGTGTAGTGGTCGATGTGGATGAATTTGATGAGTATGAACTAGATATTACCTCTATTTCATCAATTTCTTAGCCATAAGGCATGATATGCCCCGTCATTGTCTCGAGCCGTTGATTCACTATCATCCTAATCATTATTAGATGATTCTTCATCCTTTTCACCGCCGGTTTCAAATTTAAGTGCCTTTTGCTCTCGGCTCTTATCTCTTGCTTTGTACTTCTTCTTTCCTCATCTTTGTCTTTTTCTTCGTGACAATCACTTTGAAGTGTCATTTCTTCTTGCAATTGAAACATCCGTATTCATCATCTTTTTCTTGATGTCTTTGCTTGAGCTTGACTTCTTATTTGATGATGAACTTCCTTGAATTGTTTCTTCTTACTAAAACTCACAAAACGCTTAATCAAGAAAGCAATTTGTTCTTTTAGTTCCTGTGTCTTTGTCGCTTGTGTCACCCATTTTGCTTTGTCAAGCGTGCCACCAAAGCAGCACCGCCTTGTGTGCCTCTGCTGGTGCACTGTCTTCATTATTTAGTTCAAATTCATGAGCTTTTAATTGAGACATGAATGTCAAGGTGTCGGTCTTTGCAAGATCTATTGTTCCCTTGAGTACTGATGTGATGATTCTCCATCTTTCTGGTGGACTTCTCAAGATCTTCAAGCAAACTTCTTTTTGAGGATATTTATACCAAGTTGGTGCGCTTCTCTGATGATGCTTGAAAATCTATTGTCCATCTAATCAATGGATTCACCATTCTTCATTTTGAAGTTCTCAAATTTCTGTTTTGCAACAGATAATTTGTTTTCCTTGATTGCTTCAGATCCTTCATTGATGAGTGCCAGTTTGTCCCACATCTCCTTTGCTGTTTTGCAATCTTTGATTATCATGAACATATTACTGTCCAGAGTCTTCAAGATAATATCTTTTGCAACATAATCAAGGTTTGCTCTCTTTCATCATCCTTGGTCCAATCCTTTTGAGTCATTCAATTTGAATTGGTCCATCATTGATAACATCAAGCATTTCCTCACGAGTGGTCGCAAGAAGAGATAACATTCTTATTTTATATTCATCAAAATTATTAACATTGAACATGTACTTTAGACATGAAATTTGAAGAGTCCATAGTCACGTATAAAAGAAAAGTATATTGATAAAGAAGGCACAAATTTAAAACTACTTTGAAAATGTGTGATCTTCTTGTTACTGTAAATCGATCCAACAAAGTTCGATACTAGAACTCGATCCGATATCAACTGTTGGTCCCAGAGAAGGGTAAAAGTATAGTCAGAGGGGGGGGTGAATGACTATACTGGAGTTTCAAAAACTTTTCTTGTAATTGAAAGCTTTTGGGCAGCGGATAAATCCCTTCATTTAATAATCGCTTTCAAAGTAGGTTATGCAAACACAGATATAAGATGCAATAAAATAAGGTGTTGTAAAGTAAAATGCTGAAAGTAAACAGACACACAAGTTTATAGTGGTTCAGGGTGGTGTAATCCCATAATCCACTATTCTCTTGTGATGATCGGAGGAATTCACTATTGGTTTTCACCAATACAATAGTAAGATTGTCCTTGGCTACACAAGCTTCACAATCTACAATACTATCACTCCCTGGCTACAAAAGCTTTAGTGACTTAGTCTTCAACACACTGCTCCTTGGGAACTAATCCTTCAACAGCTATCACAAAAGAAGCAACTCCTTCTCATACTTCTCAGATTCAATTGCTGCAAACTGGTGTGAATTGGATTCAAAGATTGTTGATCAATCTCAGTGCTTTGATGTGAAATTGTAGCTCTGAGTTCTGAGTTGACCACTAGATGTGTTCTTTTAGATTCAGATAGAAGGCTTAGGATTATGACAGAGTTTCTACTTGTTCTTGTGTATTCCAATCGTTGTTGTATCTGTCTGTCAATTCCTGGTATTTATAGCCTTCATAATCCTTGATTTGAAAATCCGTCCGATGGCTATTTAATAGGGGAATAATTCTGAATTAATCCTTGATTCCCCCTTGATTATATCCTCCTTGATTTCAGTGATCCGGATTTTATTCAAAACGTCTATCATAAAATCCGTCTTTGATTGATTCTCGCATTTAATGCTTGATCTTCTTATTTTCACACGCTCAATAAGTATGATGATATACCTTACTTAGTTGTTCCTTCACTTGTCTCATATGTTATCGCTGAGTAGATCTTCTCACTTAGCCGATATGCTTTTTCTTTACGTATTCCTTAATCACCGATAAAATGTTTACTTCACCGTTCAATGCTTTTCTTTCTTTCTTTGATTTTACAAGAGTACTTGTACTTCACCGATCCTTGATTTGTGTGAGATCAATGTACACCATATTTAAACAATGAATTTCTTTTATTGTAATATAACTTCGACTTATCCAAGGGCATCACAGACTTCCCTGGTTATAAGTCAGTCCATATGTGTTCATGTTTCTCTGCTGGTACTTGGTTGTCTTTACTCTGCCGGATTTCTGTTTTACTTAGCCATCCTACCAACTAGTACAATACTTGTCTGAGTGAACTTATACAACATGTCAGACTCTAAGTAAAGACTTATACATAAATTTCTAACTTATTTCAGGCTTGCTATAACAGCTAGTATGGCCATCATCAAAACATAATAAAATGTTCCAAACACGAGCAGAGTGATATCATGGTGAGGGCATTTCCGTTGGGCCTCCTTAAATATTTCCCAAGCCTCTTCAAAAGTTTCGACGGGCTTCTGCTTAAAATTCATGATATCTTGTCTCATTTGCAATGATTTCCCAGATGGGGCAGTACTTGTTCATAAACTTTTGCAAGAGGTCCAGGCAAGATTGATAGATCCTCGCCGCCGAGACAATAACCATATTTTCGCCTTATCTTTCAAAGGTGAATGGAAATAGCTTGAGCTTGATGTTATCTTCAGCACGCTTCACGTGGAAGCGCTGGAACACGCTTCATTGACCTTAAGTAATGTTGATCTTGGTAAATCAAAGATCTTCTTTGTTATGTGGGAAAGTTAAGGTTCTGATTTCGTGGATTTGGCTTGAACCTTATGAAGACCCTATCGGAAACCTTATACCATGGCCTTGTGGATATTTGGTTAGATCCAATATTTTCAGTGCAATGTGCTATGTAATGTAATGTAAAGTTGGTCTAAGGTCTAAAATCAATAAGGAGCATTATGCAATGAATATAGACGGTTAGCTAAATCACTAATGAAAGTCAAATTGGCTATCATTCGATATACCTCGCTTTATGTGTTTCCGTGAGATATTTGGTTGTATTTTGATGCATTATAGACCATGGTTTGTATTTACGAGACCTTGGACGAATGTCGGAACTCTCAATGTTTTAGGTGTTTTTGATGCATTCTCGGTCACCCTTGTGCCCAAAGAGGGATTACGATGGTATTTGTTGTGATTTTGTCTAGAATTGTGTGTTCAACATGTCCGGAAGGCGAGATACGGGATTGAGTGTGTGCCCAAGCTTAGCTCACAACTAGTTTACTTAATAGCTAAGTCTTGTAAGAAAAATTATGTCGGCCATTAATTGAGCCCGTGTAATTTTCTTTCCCATAATAATGGTCTTATAGGAAATTCATTTTTCCTAGGAAATATGCTATTTATTATTTATTGGTTATTTAAAAGGAGTTTTAATCCGATTAAAACTCGGCTTTGATGGACGGCCGAGATTAAAGCAAAACCCTAGGTCATTCGGATTTCGGCCCTCTCTCCACCTATAAAAGTAATGCTTTACTCCATCATAAAGCATATGAAAGAAACCAACACATAATGGTTGTAGGCAAGGAGAGAGATATCAGAATCCTCATCAAGGCGGCTACAACAACGGAGCAGAAGTCGAGTAACAATGGATGTAGGAAACGATCCTGATGATTTCTTCCGCTATTAAGGTACTCTGAATCTATCGTCAATGTTTACATGTGGTATCAGAGCCTACCTATAATATTTGTTATTCGATTTATGAATAATTCTATGATGTCAAGTTGCTTTCAGAAAATCCATGTAAACATTGACGATAGATTCAGAGTAATCGATGAGAGAGACAAATTAATGATCATTATTACGACATTTTACCCCAATATTGATACCACTTTGAGTATTATTGTACCAATTTAAGTCATAATTACTAAGTTTTATCAAAATGTATAAGTAGTAATTATTATATAAGATATCGTATAATTTCATAAAAATATACTAAAACTCATAAAACCTAAATCGTTATAAATAGATATTATCGTTATAAATTTAATAAAACTTATGATTTTGTGGTCGATTTATCGTGGTTTGTGTTTTTGACTCGCTTCGTGGTACGTGTGATGGAAAATCAAGAATTAAAACCAAACAAGAAGAAACGGAAGAAAGATATTTTTCAAGATCCGCCCGAATCGAAAAAACCGCCCGAGCCGAATCTCTCTCGCCACCAAAGACATGGGACTCGTCGTGAGAGAATCAGATCAGAGCACCGCCCGCTGCTGAAAAGACCGCCCGCCGTGCACTACCCCTATAAATACTCCTCACCCATTTGTTCAGATTGCCCTAAAATATATATATATATATCTCTATATATATTTTTCTACTCTCTTTTTTTTTATTTCTTTTATGTTTTGGGCCCATATATATATATATATGTCGATGTATGTATATATATATGCATATGTGTATAAATAAATAGAGAAGTATCGTTGTAATGCTTGGATTTATTATCGAGGATTGTTGTCTCGAAACCGTTGTTACTTACACGAGGATTATGCTCCAATTCAAAGAAGCTTGTAATCGGTAATTTTCTAATGTTATTATGTTTATTATTTCTATCTATTTATATACATATATATATTAGTAGTAGTAATATCTAGCCAAGATATGAATCAATTAGTTAATCTTTTGGTAAAATGAATGATCGACTCGTAATCATGATTAAAACTAATTATAATGAATCTTTTTCTATTTTGCAACGTATTGATAATATATTCGAATGACGAATCAATCATGATGAATACCACATATAACTCCGGCATGTAATCACCGCAGAAGTCGATATATGAGTAAAAATAGAAAACCGGAGGGTAAAATGGCCGCCTGATTAACGGAATCATATTTCCTACCCGGGGCGATTTGTCCTGGAAAGATGAATCTTATTGAAATTTGTACTGTGATCTTAATAATGTTAAAATCACGCTTTAATTGAAACTACACCGCTTGTGTTAAATCGATCCGCTTGACAACCGGAGCCTCTTGAATAACATCGCCGTCTGACGAACGGAATAACCTCTTTTATCCGGGGTAGATTTGTACTGCACTTGCTCGCATCTAAGTAAGATTAGTATGGGGCGCTTGTGGACCTTGGACTCGATGACATTTGACATATGACAATTTCATACGCCGTGTGAGGAGGAGTTGTTTAGCTTAGAGTACACCGGTTCATATATAATTGACCTCCTTGCATCAAGGAAAAGACTCTGTCTCATTTATTAACTAAAAGAGATATTGATTCAAGAATATAATTCTTGGCTAGATCTCAAAATATCTATATATATATTTATATATATATATATATATATATATATATATATATATATATATATATATATATATATATATTTTAATGCTTTACTAACATCTAACTCTAACAATCTAACTACTAGCATAATATAACCCGATAAAATGGTAAAATCATGCGACTTAGATCGAAAGTTAATAATAGCTTCTTGGTGTTTAACCCCACTTAAAAGAATTACCATGTTTTCCCGAGAATACGACCGACTCACCGACTAAGCACTACAATTTGACCCGTACACCGCCGGTTAGGATCTCAGATAGCCTAGGTAATGTCCGCGCCTTTCTCGCGCCGCTTCCAATGTTAGGTTTAGGTCTGTCAAGATTTTGGCGCCGCTGCCGGGAAAACGCCGCTAATTTCTTTCTTTGTGTCTAGGTTACTACTTGTATTAGCTCAAAATTCTCGAGGATAAGTCAACACTCTTCTTATCACATTTCTTTTATTTTCCGTTGGTATCTACCTTCTTTTAGTTACCAATTTTCTTCTTCTACCAATTTCGAGTTATTTTCTATTTTCGATAGTAGAAAGTAAACGCGGTTCGTTTATTTTTGTTGGTACCTACCTATTGGTAAGATACCAATTAAAAAAATAAAAAAAATACACTCGTTAAATACCGAGTGGACTCGGTAATTACCGAGAGAAAAAAAAAATGTGGTTTTTTTTTTATCGATTTCGTGTTATTTTCTATTCGATATTTTCTATTCCACAAGAATTGTCAAATCGAGTTATGAAAACGGCCGAAATCAGTAATGAAACACCATCTGATTCAGGTTTTATCTATTTCAAGTTATTTTTCTATTTTTCGATAGTTGATGACCGTATGGTAAGGCCTCACTCACTCCTTATAGGCCTGATTTAAACACTTACGAAAGGCGCTAAGAGTAGAGAGTAAACGCGGTCATATCACCAGGAAATCCCACCAAGTATCATTTTCAAATCGAAATACGAGAATGATCAAACTAGTGATGAAACACCGAACGAGGGCTTGATCATGCCCAAGGAATATTAATAAATAAAATAAAAATAGAAATAATCGACTGGAAGCAAAGTTGGAAGGAACCAAGTTTGAAAGGGCCAATTCAAACCGAACCTTATCCAAATTTCAACCCAAATTCATCTCGGTTCAACCAGATAAGGCAACACCATATCCAATGCATATTTTGAAGAAAAGGTACAGAATGATGAAACACAGTCATTCGAGGAAGCTTTACCATATTCATCTAATGACAAGGGTAAGGGAGGTATACATTCTATCCCTATTACAAAGATGAAGTTGGATAAAAAGTATGTATGTTTTCTTGACGATTTTAGTAAGGGAGAAGTTTGGGAGTTAATCATGAGAGCGTTGTCTTCAACACTTACAATTCATTGAAATATCCATGCATTACACTAGAATCTTGCTCTTGTGTGTACACTTTGTGTTTTCTTTGTTTTGGATTGTACTAACACGCAGGTAATTGAAGAAGATGACTTTAGCAATAATGTGAAAGCTCGCAAACCTAAAGCTCGAAAATCAAAGGAAAAGATCAAGAATCGTTTGGATTGGTGGGAATTGTCTAACCTCTGTTGGAAACTGGTATTGAAGAAGGATGCGGTGCGCGAGGATGACCCACCACCAAAGGCCTTAAAAATCAAGCACGGTAAAGTCCGCTATAGACTATAAATGTAGTCAATGACGGGTACTATCCTTCCTTTTACTCCTTAAGCATTTATTTTTAGTGGATTATGTGCTTAATTGTTACGTGCTTTTGTGAGTAATTGTTAGAAGTATCCCGCTTTGTTTAGTATATTATATTAGTTAATCCTTATCATTTTGGTCGAGCAAACGACGTTAACTAAAAGCGCTACCGGAGGCAAATTTCCCGTAAAATGTTAAATATAATAAATTACTCATACTTTGATGATACTTTGCGAATACTTCGGATTGATTTTCATTTTGTTTCACCAAGTCTTAGGATGAATGTTTGAATGTCATTAAAAGGGAACGATTAGGTGGTTATCCGAAAATCCCGATGGAGAAAAAGAGAAAAATTCAAATGCGCCATTTCTTGGACTTAGGTTGTTCGAACGATTTGAAATAACCTTGAGGATCCGGGTATAAAAGACTCGTGAGTTAATACTTTGTCATACATTTCATATCATGATCTAGTCTGCTTTAAATTTCAAATAATGTGTGACATGTATTAGTTCAACTATCTGTGGAATATTGTGTGTTTAAATCAATAAAAGTTTATGTGGTGTGTTTATCTACCCTTTTGCATTACAATCACACACTCCACATACTTTTATTTTATTTGCACACACAACGGTCATAACTTTGACCCACCCACCCACCCTTTTTTATCATCCGAGTATTTGTTTTGACTTGCTTTAGTAATTCATTGCTTTCCCAACAACTTTTTTTTACACTCACTTTACATTGATGACAATGTAAGTTCGTAAGTGGGGAGTGGAGTCGTTGGTCTAAAGAATGGAATTAATGTTTATTTTGTATCAATAAATCTTTAGTTTTCGATCTTTTTCGAGCATTATTTAGTTGATTAAAATAAATCAGATAAGGTATATATTTCATGGATTTGAAGATGTAATGATCAATCTGATGTGTATAACCAACGTGAACCGTAAGTGCATTGTAATTCCAAATATATTTGTGTAACATGAATTCCTTCACGTGTAAAGCCTTTGATATTGAAGCGAAAATTTTAAATCAGATCCATTCAAGATCCTAGTGGTTATTCTAGATAATAACAAAGAATTTAGTACCTAACTTTTGAATGTGTACTCGTGAATATCTCAAGGTTTGAATGTGATAGGAAGGATATAAGTTAAAGAAGAATACTAAATTAAGATGAACTATCTATATGTCGGTTGTAGCTACCAATGATTTGAGTGCGAGGAGGCGTATCACGAAATGTCCTATATCACTACGAGGTTTAAAAGCTCCCGATCGCTCGATGATAGTAGTCCAAATAGGGTGTTATCACGAAACGCCCTATTGCCGGGAATGAAGGCATATGCTACAAATGTGAAAAAAATAAAAAATGACAATGGTTGAAAACATAGTTATCTTCCGACTATCCCCAAAGATAAACCGAATGATATGCTTTAGATTATCCTAATAAGTACACGGAAGGACTTTGTGTGGAAATGTTATCGCTTATACCTAGAAAGTCATTAGGACTGCCTCGAATGGATATTTGTGCGCTTGCTTGAATTATTCAAGAGAGGATAGTGGAAATTTAAAAGGCTTGTCACACACACACTGCTATACATTTATATCGAGGTTAACGCCGGTTGTAATTCGAATGGTTGTATTATCTCGGTTGTCCCTTATATCTTATATCTTCATGAATTTATCTCTCATTCAGTTTGTTTTATCGCTTGTTTTGCTCGAGGACTCACCAAAAGCTAAGTGGGGAGTTGTGATGAGAGACAAATTAATGATCATTATTACGACATTTTACCCCAATATTGATACCACTTTGAGTATTATTGTACCAATTTAAGTCATAATTACTAAGTTTTATCAAAATGTATAAGTAGTAATTATTATATAAGATATCGATAATTTCATAAAAATATACTAAAACTCATAAAACCTAAATCGTTATAAATAGATATTATCGTTATAAATTTAATAAAACTTATGATTTTGTGGTCGATTTATCTGTGGTTTGTGTTTTTGACTCGCTTGTGGTAATGCGTGATGGAAAATTGAAGAATTAAAACCAAACAAAGAAGAAACGGAAGAAAGATATTTTTCAAGATCCGCCCGAACCGAAAAACCCGCCCGAGCCGAATCTCTCTCGCCACCAAAGACACGGGGACCGCCAGAGAGAATCAGATCAGAAGCACCGCCCGCTGAAAAAGACTGCCACGCCGGTGCACTACCCCCTATAAATACTCCTCACCCATTTGTTCAGATTGCCCCAAAATATATATATATATCTCTATATATATTTTTCTACCTCTTTCTTTTTTATTTATTTTATGTTTTGGGCCCATAAATATATATATATGTCGATGTATGTATATATATATGCATATGTGTATAAATAAATAGGGAAGTATCGTTGTAATGCTTGGATTTATTATCGAGGATTGTTGTCTCGGAAGCCGTTGTTACTTTCACGAGGATTAGGCTCCAATTCAAAGAAGCTTGTAATCGTAATTTTCTAATGTTATTATGTTTATTATTTCTATCTATTTATATACATATATATATTAGTAGTAGTAATATCTAGCCAAGATATGAATCAATTAGTTAATCTTTTGGTAAAATGAATGATCGACTGTAATCATGATTAAAACTAATTATAATGAATCTTTTTCTATTTTGCAACGTATTGATAATATATTCGAATGACGTAATCAATCATGATGAATACCACATATAACCTGGCGATGTAATCGACCGTGAGAAGTCGTGGATATGAGTAAAAATAGAAAAACCGGAGGGTAAAATGGCCGCCTGATTAACGGAATCCTATTTCCTACCCGGGGCGATTTGTCCCGGAAAGATGAATCTTATTGAAATTTGTACTTAGATCTTAATAATGTTAAAATCACGCTTTAATTGAAACTACACCGCTTGTGTTAAATCGATCCGCTTGACAACCGGAGTCTCTTGAATAACATCGGCCGCCTGACGAACGGAATAACCTCTTTTATCCGGGGTAGATTTGTACTCGGTACTTGTTCGCACTAAGTAAGATTAGCACGGGGCGCTTGTGGACCTTGGACTGATGACATTTGACATATGACAATTTCATACGCCGTGTGAGTGAGAGAGTTGTTTAGCTTAGAGTACACCGGTTCATATATAATTGACCTCCTTGCATCAAGGAAAAGACTGCCTCATTTATTAACTAAAAAGAGATATTGATTCAAGAATATAATTCTTGGCTAGATCTCAAAAATATCTATATATATTCAGATTTATATATATATATATATATATATATATATATATATATATATATATATATATATATATATATATATATATATATATATATTATATATTTAATGTTTTACTAACATCTAACTCTAACAATCTAACTACTAGGATAATCTAACCCGATAAAATGGTAAAACTCATGACTTAGATCGAGTTAATAATAGCTTCTTGGTGTTTAACCCCACTTAAAAGAATTACCATGTTTTCCCCGAGAAATACGACTGACTCACCGTGACTAGCACTACAATTTGACCCGGTACACGCCGGTTAGATCTCAGATAGCCTAGGTAATGTCCGCGCCTTTCCGCGCCGTTTCCAAGGTTAGGTTTAGGTCAGTCAAGTACCTTAATAGCGGAAGAAATCATTAGGATCGTTTCCTACATCCATTGTTACTCGACTTCTGCTCCATTGTTGTAGCCGCCTTGATGAGGATTCTGATATCTCTCTCCTTGCCTACAACCATTATGTGTTGGTTTCTTTCATATGCTTTATGATGGAGTAAAGCATTACTTTTATAGGTGGAGAGAGGGCCGAAATCCGAATAACCTAGGGTTTTGCTTTAATCTCGGCCTTATATCAAAGCCGAGTTTTAATCGGATTAAAACTCCTTTTAAATAACCAATAAATAATAAATAGCATATTTCCTAGGAAAAACGAATTTCCTATAAGACCATTATTATGGGAAAGAAAATTACACGGGCTCAATTAATGGCCGACATAATTTTTCTTACATTCTCCCACTTGGTCGATAGGAACATTCATCAGTGTTTTCCTTTCAAGGATCATAAGACGCGCGTTATATGCTAAACATTTCCATTATTCGGTTAGCGTAAGTGTCATCATTAATCTAGTCACAATGAGAGTCATAAATGTTACACATCATTCTCGCAACATGCTCCTTCTATGTACCACAACATTGACAACCGCCTTAACTCTGTAGACCATTAGCGGAGATTACATAAACGGTCCCATTATGTCTTTGCAAGAGACAATTTCTGTTTTAATATATCCATTCGTAAGGTGTACACAATGGAAAACAGAAAACAATAATGATGTAGAAGAGTGACATTAAGAGCTCAACAAATATCAAACATAAGTATAAATAAATGGCGTAACATGATAATTAGGAGCTATCCTCAAGACTCATTCTTTCAAAGGTCTCTCATATGTCTTGGGGTAGTCCTTTCGTAAATATTTCTGCAACCATAAGATTTGTCAATTTGTGTTTAATGACAAACAATTATCTTCTAACATCTTGCTTCAGTAATTGATATTTAAGGTCCATGTGTTTTGGTCCCTTAGATATCATGTCATGCTTAGAGGATCTATGTCCCTTAGATTGCAGCCTCATAACATGCCACGAACTCTGCTTTCATGGTGGATGAGTAAGTCAACTATGACTTCGGGCTTTTCCGTGATACGGCACTCCATTTGTAAGATACACGTAGCCAAGATTACAAAGTCGGGTGTCGCTTTATCCTCCAAAATTCGAAATCTGAATAACCAAACACCGTGTGGGTTTCAGATTTTCAAGATGTGAGCATGTAATTCCAGCCCTTTAAGTATCTCGTAACTTTCTTATTAGCTTTCCAAAGAGACGTGCCTGGATTTCTTTGAAATCTACCCATCATGCCAACAACATGACTAATGTTAGGTCTTGTATGAACTGTGCATACCAGAATACAATGTGCGTAAGAATGTTTTTCCATTTATTTACGCTCCAACTCATTCTCGTGGAATAATATTAGAACAATAATGGAAGAACATGTCATCATGCCAAATCTTCCCAAAACATTATCAATATAGGCTTTTGAGACAATCCTAAATATTAAGTGCCCTGTCACGGAATATTTCTATCCCTAACACATAGAAAGCCCCGCATAAGTCTTTCATTTCAAAGTTCTTGAAGAGATCGGCCTTGGTTTCATGAAATACACCAAGATCATCACGCCAAATGATAGATCACCAATATACAAAATCAAAAATATGAACACACTCCCACCGATCTCGAGGTATATGTAAGGGTCGATTGTGTTCTCATTGAAACCGAAACAATTATGGTTTCATGAAACTTTAAGTACCAAGTACCTCTCAAGCTTGTTTCACCATATATTGATTTCTTAAGCTTGCGCACTATGTCTTCATGACCGCCAACAATGAAATCTTTAGGGGTGACGATATAGACTTTTTCTTTCAAGTCTACATCCAGAAAGACTGTTTTCACATCCACCTGTTGTAACTCGAGATTATAATGAGCTACTAGTTCCATGATAATTCTAAAGGAGTCTATCCTGGACACAAGAGAAATGTCTCTTTATAATCAATGCCTTCTTTCTCGAATGAAACCTTTGGTAACAAGTCGGCTTTATATCATTCAATATTACCATTACAATGTGTGCTTAGTCTTGAAGACCCATTCAATATTACCATTACCATGACAATGAGAACACAATTGACCCTTGCATATACCTCAAGATCAGTGGGAGTGTGTTCATATTTTTGATTCTGTATATTGGTGATCTATCATTGGCCAAAGAGGATCTTGGTGTATTTCTTCCGCTTATTAAGATCAATCTATCGTCAATGTTTACAAGTCTCAACCTAAAGCACGAAAAAATGGATATGTATCGACATATGTATTTAAACCATGAAATCACATATGATATGCCGTGACTTTATTAAACGGTACTGTGTTAGTAATTATCCAGGCCGGGATAATTATCCAGCCGTAATCGTCACGTGGGATCACTTGGGTCACATTCTCCGTACCATATGCTCTGATGAGGGAGGGCCGCCTCTAATTGCCGACTTGAACAAATATATATGCTATATAGTGCTCTCGTTTCCTTAGCTTAGAGGTGATATATAATATATATATACATAAATTATGTTATAAAAGGGAGCAGCAACAACCTTTCATATATATTTTAGTAGTTTCAGTACTTCTACTTTTCTCTTTTGAAATCTTTGATCGTGCGTTGTTATTTTATAACACATATAGCTTTTCATTGCGTTTGGGTTTGAAGTTTCATCCGGTTTTGTTTATATAGGTATATCTTTTAACTTTCTTTTGTTTGTGTGTATTAATTATATAATGAAATCTTATGCTTTTGTAGCCGTAATGAGTAGCTAATCGTTATATAGCCGAGTTATGCGATAATCTTTGAAATTGAACCCTAGTTTGTTGATTGGGGTGTTCTTGATGCTTTGATTGTTGATTCTCGATGCTACCGTAGTTTTAGAACTTATACATAATCACATTTGTTGAATTGATCACTTGATAATCGTATTACACTTATCGTCTTTATATATGTATTTTTGCGAGAGGGTACGGGAACCGGGGTTCTAGGATCACCCTGTAAACCGACTGAGTTGTTTAGATTCGGTTTCATGTGTGAGATTTATATCAACATTGTTGAGCGTTCCATTGAACGTAGACCGTGTTAGGTCAGTTAAATCCGCCGCCGATTTGTTGAACTCCGATATAGAGAGGTAGATTATTGAAATAATGTCTATTCTCGGAAGTAGGAAACGACACCCTTCGAGTGACATCGAGAACGTTTAGGTAAGTCAAAAACAATTCCGGATTTAGCTATGGTTTGGTAAGTATTAGATTGGATCATAGCTCGGCTATCTCTTTTTTCATAGTTTAAACTCTTTTATTTCATGTATATTTAGTTGTTAGAATCAGTGAATTGACAAATCATCATTTTCAAAGACCGTTTTTTCCTAAACTAAAAACGAGGCCGTCTTTGATACTTAACCAGATTCCCTATGGGATACGACCTTGCTCGCCTTTTATATTACAACCGACTCGGTACCCTGTCGGTTAGAGTTGGCTTAACTATAAACGCCATCAATCACGTTAATACATACTTATGAGTCTAAAGGCTAAAATACATTGCTCTTCGGTTAGGCGTATTTTTTGGTATCGCTTCATGGAACAAATACACCTCTATATGATCAGATACCAAACGGACTCGTGTAACATTCCACATGGTTAATTACCTTGCCCTAAAGTGTTGAGGAAATGTCGTGTTGCATACTCATCATGCAAAGTGTCGTTGGGTCAATGTGTAACAATTTCTTTGTTGGTTGTGTTTACTAGTGAGACTAGTAGAGGAGAATGAAATACTTGACATATGTGATATTATTGATATTCCTTGTGTTATAATATGCTTAAATTCATTAGCTTCTACTTTTACTAAGTATTTTTTTGTACTTACCCATTTAATATTGCTCTCCACCCCGAGAAGGTGATTTAGTGTAGGTTGTGTTCAAATCGTTAAAGTGTGATTCCTGGTTGCAAATTGTTGAAGTTATATTTCTTTTATGTTCTTGTAATAATAGTATAAAATATTTCATTTTCTTTGGTAATAGATTGAGATGATTGTACTTTATGATTGTAAAGCAAGAATTGTAATAGTTGAATGAGTCTTCGATCATTGCGTAATAGTTTTGGGATGTTGTTTTAAGTGCAGCTTGTGTTGCTTTTTGAACGTTTGTAGAATCTTTTAGCTTCCCGAGTCTATGTTTTTGTTTTCCCGTGTTGTTGTATGATGATGATGATGATGATGATGATGATGATGTCAGGCTTACGTATATAATTGATTAATTTCAATTATATACGTATCAGACTTCTTTTTCGGGTTAAGGACTCGGTATCCGAAACAAGGGCGTCACAATGTTGTTGCACACTTTTCTCTAATTTTATGATATAGAGTGATGTGTGTGTTTGAGTTTTTCCTCAGGGTGGTTACAATCAATCCACAAATTATGGTATTTAATGCATTATATACAATTACAACTAATAGCAAATAATTCGGTTTTCTTAATAATTTTTTTTTTACTGAAGATTGCTATTAAATATTATAATAGTCCTACTCTACGAAACACACAAATATGTATATATAACATAAAGTAACATTTAATCTAAAAGCAAGACTGCATAAAGTTAGATTCCATCCTGAAGTAACACTCAATGAAGTAACATTTCTAACATAAAATAATAATTATGTGTGAAGTGTGATTATGTCTTAAATTACCATTTTATCCAAAAATAACACGGCATGAAGTAACATTTCTAACATTTTTATCACTGCATGAGCATTTATAACATAAAGTAGCATTTATTTTTCTTCTTCTTGGAATTGGGTGTCGTGTTCTGCGGTATTTTTTTCTCCTTATGATAGAGGCGTATCAACTTAACAGAGTTGAAGATGGGAAGGTTTTATCTTTTTTTTTTCTTTTCACTTCCGTAACAATTTTTTTACCGCTGGCAGCCGTCCTACTCTGCCGTATTCTTTTTCCCTTAGATGGGGGCATATCACCTTAAAAGCGTTGAAGGTGGAAAGAATTTCACCGACTCTTTGTGTGATTGTAATTTTTTTTTTTAATTTTGAAACTTGCATAAACCGACCTCCAACTATGTATTACGTAGAGGCGGATCTACATTCACCTAAATGGAGTCCGCGGACTCCGCTAAATGATCACGCCGTGGTGTGTAAGGCACGGATTACTAAGCAATTGACTGCGCCTATCGTAGTTGAAAGACTTGCGAAATCAAAGCTTCGAATTCCACAGAGACTTGTAAAAACATGTTTAATCTGGATTGAATGGTCAAAGATACGGTCATTGACTAACTATAGAACAAGGAAGTAAATTATGGTGCCAATAAACACGCAAGAACAAACACAAGTATACTCCTATGAGTTTAGAAAGATTAGTTCTAACAACGAGTGATTAGTTATTCCTCCCATATCATGCATCAATCATCCCCGTTGGTAAATTTTAGATCGTTAATACTACGGTGCTAATCCCAATATTACGCTACTTCCATTGAAAGGACAAAGAGGTGCTTATGCAATTAACCTCCTTCGTTAGTCATTGTATTAATTCACATGCAATATGAATTAGACTAGTCCGCTCAAGACCGAAAACCTCCATAAGAAACTATCGTGGATTGACTAGCACGTTCCTAAGGATCGATCTACAAATTGTCCCGAACTAACACTTCACTTTATCGTCCTTCATATTAATTTACGATGGCATGCAAATAGTTGATCAGGCTACAAACATGTAAATTAAATCATTAATCACCAGAGGTGGCGCCGATTATCATGAATTATGATATACTAGGTATTCAGATCTAGCGATAAAGACCGTCGCAGATCCGAAAAACACAACCACTATTTCATGACTTCTTCACCAACGATTCAGATTTATACAAATATGAGGTAAAATAAACTAACTACTACATAGCAGAACTAATATAAACAATCAAATCATACTAAGCACAAGAAAAGAACGCATGATCTACATCTATAAAGCCGGAAAATCATACCCTCGAAGAACAGTGCAAATCCTCCGTAGATCACTCCCTAGGCGGCGAATCCGTCAGATTCGTGACTAGAACTCATAGAGAAAATAAAAGAACAAAAGAACTTTTATTGAATATAATGTATTTGTCTCGTGGAAAATTGTACATTGAAATTCATGGCTGGTGCCACTTATTTATAGTGCTAAAACCGACTTCATGACACCTAAAAACTACCCCTCGTCCAAGAAAACGCTGTCTCCGAAGCTTCTGGAACTCTCGCGGCTACGGCAACCCTTCACGCGGCTTCAGGGGTATTTTCGTCTTTTTCTTCCTGCCGACTTAACTAAAGGTATTGGAACACCCTAAGTCCGTCTCTTCATCCAATCCGGCCCATAACTCGTCCAAACACTCGGCCCAACTCTCATTTCCTGAAATAGCCCAATAGCACACGAAATAATATCGAATCGGGGAAAATAAACGTTAGATGAAAATTACTCGACTCATTAACCCAACATATGACATGCACTTCAAATGGCTCATATAAATGGTCGAAAACAACTACTTTTAGCTCAGAATGGGTGAAATGTTGATGTTGTAAGGTGTATTATTTTGAGCGTCATCACTAAAATTAAGAATAGTTTATATTTTATTTATAGAAAATATTTCGGACCCCGTGAAAAAAAATATTTATTTTGTTAAATATTTACGGACCTCACAGAACAAATTACTGAATTCACCACTGATTTTAGTCGTTACAAATTACAACTGCAGCCCACAAGTGCATAGTCATCATGGGAGTGGGTCCTCTCAAGTATTTAAGTGTCCAGTGGATTTGTTTTTACACATTATTGAAATAATAAATACACGGTTAAATAATTTTCATATTTTAGGTGTATGGTTAGATTACTTCTACTTGAAAGAATATTTCCTCTATTACTTAAGAGGATCCTATTCCTAGTCATCTTAAATAAACCCAATGTAAAGAAAAGAGCGCACATGGCGCACTAATTAGCTTTCCCATACCTCCATAACTAAAAGGAAACACATGTCATTAAATATTTAATGGTAATTAAAGGTTTAAATATATAATGATTTTAAAACGTAGGACCATGCATCTTGGCACCGCATGTGTGTCATCTTCTGGCTTAGAGAATCTTCAAAGTTGCAGAAAAGGAAACATTGTTGGAGATATAATAATCAGAGGCTCACAGCACTTAAGGTTAAGTTTATCAATTATATATAATTAAACATATTTTGCTTTGGTGATATGCCGGAAAAAGAGTTGATATGAAATGATTACGTATAAAAAAGCTTTTTCTTTTCAGCTTTCAAGTTTTGTTTTTTTCTCATAAAGTTGTAGATGCCAAAGCTTAAGCATGCGCATATTAAGGAGAAAAAAACATGGAATATTTTTAACTTAGAATAGAAAACTCTTTTTTTCTAAATATACTAGAAAGTGATAGCTTATTTTTATTTTTTTTAAGAAGAAGAAGAAAGTAGTTCTATCTCTGTAGTTTGATGACATGACACAACAACAAAAATTCAGTGACACTCTATAAGATAGCTAGAAAAATACATATGTAAATATTAGTCGCAATATAATTTGCATTGACGTCATACTTAATAATACTATATGAATTATATTGATTTTGTTTTTACCTTTACCAAATTAAGAAGAAGAAATACAATTCCCCCTTAATCCTCAAGTTTCAAGAAGTGGATATGATCAAATTCAAATGAGAGTATTTCTGTCGATGGGGGTCAATATAGTAATTAAACAGAAAAATAGATTTAGCTGGATTTTCTTGAGATTCAAGCCTACATTTTCAACGACCGATGACAATTTTTCATACCTACAGGCTGTGGAAAGTGAATCTAAATTCACCTTTCTAAAACAATCAAAAGTGACAATTAGGGTTTGAACTGAAAAGGAAAAACGCAGAGAGAATAGGGGAAGAACATTCCCGATCTTATTTTTCTGATGATTGTTATTTACAAACAGATAATATAACTTATATATTTTCCTATTGCCCTATTACAGATTGCCACGTGGCTTGCCAAAACAAAAAACATTAATACATAATATGAAAGGAAAAAAAAGACGGTAGTACTTATTACTACTATTATAATACCCCCTTTAAGATGGACTTGGTGACGTGTAGATGTCTTTCATGTTGAATGAGTCAAGCAAGGAGTGAAAAAGTGGCCCATCTAATGCTTTTGTAAAGACATCTGCAAGCTATTCCAAAGTAGGTACAGAAACTAACTGAATCAGTCCATCTTGAAGCTTTTATCGCACAATGTGACAATCAATCTCAATATGTTTTGTACGCTCGTGGAAGACCGGGTTACGAGCCAAGTATTTAGCACTTACGTTGTCACAATGCAAAGAGATAGGTCTTGGAAAAGGCTGCTGAAAGTCTTGAGCTAGGTAGCACAACCATTGTATTTCACAAATAGTGATGCAAAAGACTGGTATTCGGCCTCTGTGGAACTTCGAAACCGTTGTCTATTTTTTTACTTCCAAGAAACCAAGGATCACCAATAAATATACAATACCACAATGCTTCTTCTTGTATCTTTGCAAGCCCAATCAATCCGAATCAAAAAAGCACTCAAACGGACCGGATTATCGGCAGGATAAAATGTACCTTTCCTGGTGCACTTTTGATGTATCTAAGTACATGTTGAGCTGCATGAAAAGGGTGCATTGTCGGGGCATCTAAAAATTGGCTCAATTGTTGGGTGGCAAAGCGATGTCGTGTCTAGTGATTGTCAAATACAGAAGTATTCCAACCAGACTACGGTAAAGTGTATTATCAGGCAACAATTCAGGATCCCCATGGAAAAGGGCAATTTTTGGCTTTATGGGTGTGGCAGCACCCTTACAATCCAACATATTGAAGGTTTCTAACAAGCTAAGGGCATATTTCCTTTGTGATATTACTAAACCAGAACTGGACCTGGAAATTTCAAGGCCCAAGAAAAATTTCAAAGTCCTCAGGTCCTTGATCTTAAAGAGCTCATGAAGATAATCTTTCAACTCCTGTATAAGAGACATGTTGTTCCCAGCTAACACTATGTCATCTACATAAGCAAGGGCAATCAAAAAATCTGCACCATTTATCTTGATGAACAGTTCTGATCATGAGTAGACTGTCTATATCCCAAATTCTGAAGTGCTGAAGTCAATTTGTGATTCCATTGATGGCTAGCTTGTTTTAAACCATAGAGTGACTTCCTTAGCCTACAAACTTGTTTGGGGTTTAAAGTTTTGAAGCCTGGGGGTAGCTTCATGTAGACCTCTTCACTCAAATCACCATGGAGGAATGCATTGTTCACATCCAATTGGTGTAAAAACCATCCCTTTGAAGCTGCTAGTGCTAACAAACTACGGATAGTGGTAACTTTTGCAACAGGTGAGATGTTTCTTCATAGTCAATCCCTTGGGTTTGAGTGTAACCTTTTGCATCTAGCCTAGCTTTGTAGCGTTCTATTGTCCAATCTGAATTATACTTGACCTTAAAGACCCATTTACACCCAATTGGTTTCAAGCCTATGGGTAAATCTACCACGTCCTAGGTATGTGTGGACTCAAGTGCACTGATTTCTTGCTTCATGGCCTCTTGCCATTTAGGACATAACACTGCATGATTATAGGTATGTGGTTCTAGTATCTTGTCTAAGGCAGCCACAAAGACTGAGTGAGAGTCACTGAGTACAAGAAAGAACTATCTCTAAAGTGTTAGGTGATGTACTTTTTTGTGTCTGGGCACAAACAAAGTCTTGCAAACGTGCTGGTGGTTTTCTGGAACAAACAGGCCTAGTATGTATAGGAGGATCAGGTGCTAACTAATCAGGGATAGAATGTGAAATAGCATCTAAGTCTGTGTTGGGAGTTAAGGTAGTTTATGTGTCAAGATTGGGTGAATAAGAGGGGTCTGAATCATGTTCGGTGTTTGCATATGAATCAAAAAAACTGGAATCAGAATATGCAGGCATGGAAAGTGAAGAAGTATATGTGTAGTGCTGAAGGCCTTGTGCAAAAGGGAAAGTGAGCTCATGAACAATCACATCTCTTGAAATGAAAATTTCTTTGGTTAGAAGGTCAAGTAGTATGTATCCCATGGTGGTATTAGACATTCCTAAATTCACACAGGATTTTGCCCTAGTGTCAAACTTGCTCTTATCCCTGGTCAGACTAGAGGCAAAAACTAAACACCCAAAGACTCTTAAACGTTTGAGGTCTGGTGTTCTACCATGTAGCTTCTCATAAGGTGTAGAATCAGCTAATAAGGGAGTGGGTGTGATGTTGATAAGCTTTATTGCATGAACAATGCAGTTGCCCCAATGGGCAATAGGCAAGTGCCCTTGGAATAGCAAAGCCCTAGCCACGTTGAGGATATGTTGATGTTACCTCTCCACCACTCCATTTTGTTGTGGTGTAGAAACACAACTCTCTTGGTGAATAATCCCTTTGTTCTCATAGAACTCTGGCCACCTAAACTTTGCCCCATTATCCGTCCTTAACACCGTTATGTTAACATTAAGCCGTGTTTTCACATAAGCACAGAAACTCTGGATCAATGGTCTAACCTCTGCTTTACTCTTCAACAAAAAAAACCCAGGTATAATGGCTATAATCATCAACTATTGTCATAAAGTAGTACTGACTATACACATGCCTGTAGGGGCCCTACAGGTCCATATGAACAAGATCAAAACAATGATTTAAGAAAGTTTCAATCAAAGGAAAAGACAGTCGTTCCATTCTTGCATGGGGACAAACAAAACAAACACTTTCAGGCAAAAAATACATCATTACATAGCTTTTTAACTACACCCATACATTGCTGTGACATGTGCCCCAACCTCAAATGCCAAAGCATGTCTTTCTTAGGGGGTACATGCAGAACACTACTAGAACTACTACATACAACTTTATTTAACTTGGACTGCCTGCCACTGTTGCTTCAAGATGTAGTAGATAAAGGGCAGCTCTTTTCTCAGCTATACCAATCATCTGCCCATTGGTCCTGTCATGTATACAACACAGTCCATCCATAAAAACAACAATGAGTGCTCTGTTTGTTGTCAATTTTCCCAAAGACATCAGGTTATAGGAAAAACTAGGCACAAATAGGACACCATGTAAGATCAAGTTCCCTAACAACATGACATTTCCTATGTGAGTTACTTGGACTGACTCTCCATTGGGCAAATTTACTGTCACACCACATACCTTATTTATACTTTCAAACACATCTATGCAACATGCCACATGGTCTGTTGCACCATAGTCTAAAATCCAAGAGTTTAGGACCTTACCTTCTATGTCATGATCTTCCTACTTGAAAATTGTTGTCATCACACTAGTTTGGTTAACAGCTGGCTGCACCTTATCATCGAAGTTCATTTGATCCAGAAACTTTGTCAGTTTCTGAAGCTGCTGAGTGGTCAAACCAATACCAGATTCTAAAGTTTTGCTATATTCTGACTTGTAAACTGACTGCACACTTGTGTTCTCTTCACCTTCAACCAGATTTATCCTCTTCTTTGGCTTCCATCCAGGAGGTTAACCATTCTTCTTATAACAGTTTTCTATGGTGTGGCCAATAAAACCACAGAAGGTGCATTGTCCCTTGCGGTTGGAGTTGTTCTCCTGACCTCCTTCCCATCTAAATTGACTTTTCTCTCCTCCAAAACCAGAAGCATGTCCTCTATCATTTCCATAACCAGATTATCCCCTTCCATTACTGCTTTCTGCATTAGACGTGTTCACAAACACAGTTGGTTGCACATGTTGTGGATGAGTAGCTGTGTATTCCACTTGTCTCTCATACTGGATACACATGGCAAAAGCTTCAGTAATGTTTGGAAAAGGCTTCATTAAGAACACTTGTGACCTAACCAGTGCGGAAGTCTCATTCAATCCGTTCATGAATCTGATTACATATTCAAATTCTATGTAATCTACGAAGGTAGGTATAACCTTACATGTACACTTGACCACACATTCACAGCTCGGAATCGGTTTCAGAATAATGATCTCATCCATTACAGGCTTCAATTGAGCAAAATATTCAGTAACAGAGAGGTTACCTTGCCTTATCTGACTGATCTCCTCCAAAAGATCCGATAAAAGGAAGAAATCGATGTTAGAGTACCTTCTGCGCAAATCTTCCCAAATGTCGCGTGCTGTGTCCAACTAGAGTATAGTCCTTTGAATCGGTGCAGTAACGGTCTTGATTTATCCACGACATAATAGTCATGTCGCATTGCTCCCACCGGAAAGCCAATCTCTCATCAGCAGTAGGTTTTGGCAGCGTTCCATCAACAAAACCTAGTTTATTCTTTGAAATCAACACCATTCTCATTGCTCTGCTCCATGAGTGGTAGTTCTGACCGTCCAGTGGTGGATCTACAAGAATCAGTGCATGATTCTCTTTCGGATGTAGAAAATAGGGGCTCGAAGTCTCGATTCTCGAATCTGTCGTTCCACCGCCATTGGTTCATAAATGCGAAAAAGACAACTGAAACTGAAAGAAAAGTGCAACAAATCTCAATCGAAGGTTCCTAAACCTTCTCTGATACCATGTGAAAAGTGAATCTAAATTCACCTTTCTAAAACAATCAAAACTGACAATTAGGGTTTGAACTGAAAAGGAAAAACACAGAGAGAATTGGGGAAGAACATTCCCGATCCTATATTTCTGATGATTGTTATTTACAAACAGAAAATATAACTCATATATTTTCCGATTGCCTAATTACAGATTTCCACGTGGCTTGCCAAAACAAAAAGACATTAATACATAATATGAAAGAAACAAAATAGTACTTATTACTACTATTCTAATATTATACCATTCTTTATTTCAAACAAAATTTTGTGTTATTATTTGCACCACATCGATTCTTTTAATGTATCATATATTATTGTTGCACCATGCACACTAATAATATCACAATATCGAAAGAAGCCGTTTTTGAATATAGACCTGACTTTATATTGATTCTACGGTTATGCACTTGTAATATGATACAAATAAATGCATCATAGAATTTATGTGTTGTTTATTATTAAAGTTGAATTGTTCCTGCCAGACCAATAACACATTATTGTTTTTCAAACTTCTCAAGAAAAGAAGGTGCCAGAATGTTGTGATCAGTTTTTTTTTTTTCTTCTATGAAGTATACATTTTGTGATTAAAAGAGCCAAATACTCTTAATTGTCTGACGTGACCTATTCAACTCTGGCGTTAGGGCTAACTGAATTAATTATATTTAAGAACTTTTTAATTACTATATTTCTTTTTTTAAGGAAAAAAAAACAATGAATTAATTTTTTTTTAAAACCACGATCAATTTTATTTAAGCATAAGAGTAGTCACAACGGCTTAGTCTTCCACGGTGTGAAAAGGATGTAGTATCACATATTTTCTCCTATAGCTCAATTAAGCACATTGTGGTGATACATAGTATGGGAGCTGAAGTGGTTCTATACACATCCACTCTCACATTTTTTTTTCTTTAAGTGTGGTAACATGAGCAATAGTAGTAAACAAATGTGTTGCATTAAAATATTAATAAATGTGTGTCAGTTTTTTGTTCACAATACAACCACATCCACTTTGCCATAGTGGATACTCTAAGTGGGAAAATCGCAAGTCCTTTACATCCCTAGAGAAACAAAAGTGCGGGCAGCAACAAACAAAAGTAAGCAAATAAATTTACAAATTATTCACTAATGGCTCGTTTGTTTGACGGGAATGGAAAGGAAATAAGTGATATCCCATTCCATTCACACGTTGGCTCCATGCTAGTCGAAGTTACTTTGCTCATTTTATTGACTCGGAAATGAACACGTCCCCTCAAAAAAAGAAATGAACAGGTGAAGGGGGTCTTCTTATCTGAATCATGAACAAGTTTGTTCTTCCAATGTCAGATGCCATAGCATTAATCATGAAAAATATAACTTCAACTGTTCGCTTTATGCAGATTATTGTTAACCCAGTCGCAGGGAGAGGAAGTTGAGAAGAAGGCTCTCCAATCGTACGTTCATTAGGATTACATTGGTCCAAACAACTTAGGGCCAAGCACAATCCCTTAAAGCATGAAGCACAGTTTCTATTTGACGAGGGTCGGACTTGTCCTTGCCACGTGTCACTCAAAGAGTAGCGGAGTAATAAATGAAGATAGAGAAATGGAACGGTAGTAAAGGGCCAGGAGCCCCATCTAAGGCCTGAGGGCAGACCTAAACCCCAAGGGGGAGATCGGTCTTGTGCTCCCCAGATCACCGCGGGACGGCTGGATCACAACGGAACTCGGCTAAGTGCGATCATGGACCAAACGGTCTAGGAGGCTCGACGCAGGTCGGCCGGAGCCTTCCTTATCTATAATTGGCCTACTTCCAACATGGAAAGAATATTGGGTCATAAATACTCCGATCCTGGCATTCAAGCATGTCCATAATTATCTCTAAATCAACGGGATAGACGCGGAATACTAATCCTTAGGGGTTAAGAAAAATGAGTCCTTGTTGGACAAGAAACTAGACGAGATGTCCTCTATTTAAGCAATCCCTAAGGAATCACGAGAGACTTGATTCCTGAATTATCAGAGGATACATAAGAAACTTAAGATTTATATCTCAGGCTCAGTCTAAATCACCTTACAAAAACCATTCCTTTTTTTCATATTTTCGGTCTTGATCAATTTTCCCTAGAATAAATTAGGCCCGGATCATTCATAGACAACATTCAGAATCGTCAATTGGAGCTAGAATGAAGGCCTTTTTTACTGACAACTGTTCAAGATCCTCAATCATGCCACCTAAAACACGCAAACAAACAGATGTGGAAAAAGCCCAAGGCGTTCAACACACGGATGGGGGAGAAGCATCGGACACCAACTCTGGCACCCAAACTCAACATAAAGAAACTACACTAGATCCAACTCATCAGGAACTGTTAGACCAATTGGTGGCCATGGATGCGGCTACCCGACAGGCTATCCTCCAGGCAGCCACCCAAGATGAGGACCTGGAGGAGGAGACACAAGACAAAACCCTTACGCCAAACCCTCAACAAGGTAAACAGGATGATCAGTCATCCACGTCAAATCTCGGGAGAAAGCCCCTTGATCTTCGAGCACTATATGCGGCTAGGGTAGAACTCGACGTCATAATGGGAAAAAGATTGAACAAACTATCATTCGTATCCCCATTCATGGAGCATGTTGAAAACTTTCCCAGACCAGCGAAATTCAAGGTGCACAAGCCCGAACCATATGATGGGTCCAAGGACCCCCAAGATCACCTCTTTCAGTACCTAACGCATATGAACCTAGACTATGCTCCAGATGATATAAAGTGCAAAGCTTTCCATACACTACTCACGGGTAGGGCCTGAGAGTGGTTCAGAAAAATCCCCGCTCGGTCGATCTCCGACTTTCATACACTGGGTAAGATGTTCATTAGTGCATTCATCACGGCTAAACCGTTCCAAAGGAACGCAACGCACCTCCTCACCATCAAATAGAAGAGAGAAGAAATAGTGCTACAATACTTCAAAAGATTCAACAATGAGTCCCGGCAAGTCCGAGACGCTGACGAACATCTCTTAGTCACTTTTTTTGTAGCAGGACTACGGGAAGGAAGGTTATATGCCAAACTGGCAAACTCCCTCGGTCAATGGAGGAGTGTGTAGATGTGGCATACAAGCATTGCCAGGGAGAAGAGGAAAATCGTCTGAAACACGAATCAGAGAAATGAGACTCCAACAAGGGCAAGATAGAGGAAATATCTAACAAGAAGAGAAAGCCGGTCTGGGTCCGTATGACGGCACTCGTTACTGATCAGCTCGGAAAAAAAAGGGCTTTTCAAGAAGGGATTTATCCCTCTGAACAGGTCGCACGAGCCTGTTCTTGCCATTATGGAAAGAAATGGTTTGGCCCGAACTCTACCTTCGATGAGAGGACCTTTAGAGAAAGGGACCAGAGTTAGTTTTGCACGTACCACAGATACGTAGGCCATGATTCAGTGAGATGCAAAGCACTGCATCGAGACATTAACGCAGCAATTATGGAAGGAAAATTGTACGAGGTCATAGATCGGTCTTAAAACCCGGAGCCCAATGGAAGAAGAGACTTCAGACGGTGAAATTATAGTCAAGACAGATGTGCAAGATGAGCACCAACGCAGAAGGGGCCGATCTCCGGATCCAGATCGGCAGTTTGATAACCGTCCGATCAATACGATCATGGTAGTCTGAGCAACCAATCACAGAAAACGGATGAGGGCAGTAGCAGGTGTACTGGCACCGTATCCAACAAAAGACAATGATTATCTGAGGAAGTGACCTATGGCCCTAGAGATTCGCTTTCTCTATTTATAAACAAAAATGGATCGGTGATTGAAGTAGTGGTAAATCGGCACTTAGTGAAGCAGATTTGCAAAGATACAGGAAGCGTAGTAAACGTCCTCTACTACTCTGTCTTCCAGGAGATGAACTTAAAAGATTTTGAGCAGACACCTGTTTCGGCTCCATTGTTCGGCTTAGCCGGACCTCTATTTCATCCGGTGGGGATGGTCAGATTAGCCACCACCTTTGTCAAAGAACCTCAGGGCAGGAACCTTATGGTAAACTATGTTGTGGTCTCAAGGCCCCATCTTCGTATAACATTATAATGGGCAGGCCAGCCTTGATCGACCTCCGAGCTGCGATCTCACCAGCTCATATCAACTTGAAATTCCCCGCAGTTGACGGTTCATAGAAATCAAATGTGACGTTGAAGCAGCCAGGAGTTGCTACACGGCCACCGTTAATGTAAAAATGCTGGTACAACAAGTTTTTATTGAAGAGTTGCTCCCAAAAGATGAGGAAACGTGGTCCTCAGAAGACAAGGTTGAGGAAGTCAGCCTTTGGGAAAATCAAGCTGACTTAATAGTAAAGATCGGAATATGGATCCCAGATCGGTAGAAGAAGCCTCTTATCGACTTGCTTAGGGAATTTTGAGATGTGTTTGTGTGGAAGACTGACGATATGCCAGGTCTATCCCCGAACTTGGGTTTGCACAAGCTAAACCTAGATCCGAGCAGGAAGTCTGTTCGGCAAAAGAAGAGACATTTCGCTCAAGAGAGAATCGCCGCAATTGAGAAGGAAGTAACAAAGTTGTTTCAAGCGAACATTATCAGGGAAATTGTGTATTCAGACTAGTTAGCAAACCCAGTCTTAGTCAAGAAACTAGATGGAAGCTGGAGGATGTGCGTGGATTTCACTGACCTCAACAAGGCATGTCCTAGGGACTGTTATGCCTTGCTGAAAATCGATAGGTTTGTACATTCAACGGTGGGTTTTGAAGTGCTTGCCTTTCTAGATGCGTATAAGGGTTATCACCATATCGCCATTGATCCTGAAGATGCAGAAAAAACTTCGTTCACCATGGAATTCGGCACCTACTGCTACATTACTATGCCATTTGGCCTTAAAAATGCAGGTGCAACGTATCAAAAGGCGGTAAACAAAATATTCAAGTCACAGATCAGCAGATGTATGGAGGTATATGCGGATGACCTCCTAATCAAGAGCAGGTCTCTTGATCAGTATTTACTTGATGTTAAGGAAGTTTTTGAGGTACTCAGGCAGACCCAGATGAAGCTCAACCCAAAGAAGTTTACCTTTGAGGTCAGATCGAGCAAGTTCCTAGGCTACATGGTCTCAAAAGAAGGGGAAAAAAAGCCAACCCAGATAAGATAGTGTTGAAATAGTGTCCTAAACCCAATCGGGTTGGACCGGATCCGACCGGGTCGAATCATTTCTACTATTTCTTTATGGTTATACATATATATATAATAAATGGCTTTTCTGTTGTCATATATTTGTTCTTTTAAAGAACCAATTATGGATTGTTATATGATAACGTCCTTAGTATTAAACTGTGATTGAGGAACCATGATAGTCGATTATGGTTGATGAGATCTCTAATCACTTTAATAAATTTGATACTTAAATGTCTCTAGGCTTATGTACTATTAAACAGGGCAATGATAGTACAAACAGGCTAGCACGTATTAGATGTCTTATGTCTTTAAGGGCGGGGATAGATCTCGTCTATCGAAGTGTAGAGACACTTGGACCGTACGTGGACGTGTATTAGAGAATGTGTACGTTAGACTGACCCACTTACACTATTAAATATCACACTATGTGACGGTTGTGTAATTATCCTTAGGACCAGAGTCTACACGGAATCACGGTGTGGATTGTCATGCTTTGACACTATTTAGGTTTCCCCTAGCCATGGGGAGATAATGCGGTAGTGATTGGGTGTGATGCAGAAGCATGCGGAGTATATATTTTTGGTCGTCCGGGAATCGCATACCCTATCAGTAGGAGTGAATATCCGAAAGGGTCTTCTTATAAAGAATGTCTTACTCTCGTGAATCTTTGCAAAGTGGAAGTAAATGAGTTACTTCGAGAGAATAGGATATCCAGATTATAAGATACGGTCGTTGATGTTTGACACTCGACGTACGACCGTATGGATATTATTACAGCGATAGGATTCTATTTACACGGTAACTGTTTCACATGAAAGGTAGTAGTCATTGCATTTCACACTTCCGATGATTGGGGGTCACGGTGTGTTGCTAGACGCTATCCCGTGATAGTTATGTATGAAGGGCATTTTCGTAATTTGCACTTTGTGCCTACGGCCAACATATTCGGAAGCATATCGGGTCACACACATAAGAACATCTAGCCAGATTAAAATGCGGTTATAGTGATAACCAAATAATGAAAGTTTTATCTCGACTAAAGTATTATAGTGATAAATTAATATGGTGGTATTTATTTATTATGAATAAATATAATACAAGATATTAATTAGTTATTAAATTAAATATGTATATAGATACATATATTTCGAAATATATATACATGTATATATGATATACATGTATTTTGTGAATTAATTAATCATAGCATTATATTAGTTAAAGAATATTCCGGATGCCAATTTATGGCTAAAAGGGGCTCCACTTTCTAGTGTATTAAATACATTTGGATTATGCAATTTAATTAATTGTATTACCTTATATTAATATATGCATATTTGGAATATGCGTGTGTATGTATTTGAGATATGTGCACATGTGCAATTTGATATATATTTATGGTAATGAGATAAAGATAGTCAATATTAAATATTGACAAATATCATAAAAATATTTAATATAGAATATTAATTTAAATGATATAAATCAATCAAATGTATTTTTATTATTTTATTAGAAAAATATTTTCTTTCTCCCCAATCTACTAGGAAGCTTCTCCCAGTCAGATTGAGATTACATAGGGGCGCAGGTCACCTTATAAAAGGGAGGCTTGACTAGCTCTTTTGGTCATCACAATTCCAAGAGACTAATAGTTTCTTGTGAAAAATAGAGAGCTTCGGGAGAGAGATTTGTGAGAGAGAAAAGGTCGGTCTAGCAACCGAGTTTTTCTGGTAGAAATCCATGATGGGATTCCGGTGAGTTGTTCGTGTGGATCACCGGTAGAGGCTGAACGCTTGGGCGGCTTCATGCAGAAACTACAACCGTAGACAGTGTCGATCCAATTGGATCAACCAAGGTATTCTTTTGTCTACTTATTTTATGTTTGTTGCTTAAACGAAGTCGATCTTGGGAAAAAGGAAATCAAAATTTTGAATTCCGCTGCGTTCCCGCGTTGATTTCCTAACAGTGATATCGGAGCGAGCTTCGAGCTTAAGCAATATGCATGTTAATTTGTGTAGTTAATTTTATCGTTTAAATCACGTAATTAAAAGATGAAAGATTTTAGATTCGCAAAACGATACACGAAAAGAAAAAAAAAAAAAAAAGGGAGATCGGGTGATGCTCGGCCGACTGGCGGCGGCACCACCACCGTACGGCGGTCGGCGGCAACCTCATGGCTGTCGGCTGGCAGCTGCTCGGCGAGTCTCTTCCTTTTGTTATGTGTATTTTGTGATTCAATATGGTTCATTGTTGTGATTGATATCTTTTGTTTGGTTGATGTCATGTGGCTAATTAATGTTTCAAATAGTTTGGACCATTGGGATGCCACATGGTATTATTCGGTAAATATGATTTGCCTTTAAATAATCTAGGCCATTCCAAATTTTGTTTGGTATAGCTGCAGCCTTTTTCAAATATTTGATTTTGAAAAGCGCTTGCTTTACGCCACTTTTCAAAATTTTGATTTTGGAAAGGCTAGAGTTGGTGCTTTTAGTTTAGAAACCAAAAGCGCATCCTTATGATTAGGAATCAAAAGAAAAGAAACAAAAGAGACTTAATTTTCATTTTTAATTTATCTTTGGAATAGTTTTAATTGATTAATATTAAAATTGAAATCGCTTTTAAATTAACCGTTAATTTATTTTGATTAAAATCATTTAATTAATTAAATGTTAATTAGTTAATTGATTGGATAAAACTATTTGATTGATTAAACGTTAATCGATTAATTAATACGCAAGTAGTTAAATTTTAATTTGTCTTTTTCATAAGATATTATTGTATGAATTAGATGTGTAGATATAATATAATTATATGGATCCCGATTGATCATTGACTCGACCGATAGGATAGATCTGTATGATTTAATTTTTCTGTTTGTTTAAAAATTGTCCTAGGCAATTATGAAGAACGTGACCTAGTTTATTTTCTGCATTTATCTCATTCCCGTTAGCTCCCCCTTCCCCGGTGTCTGGCGGTGTATTTATTTTATTAGATAGAATTTTATGTAACAAGAATGGAGTAGAAGAAAAAGACCAAAGAAAGAATAATAAAGATCCCATTAGAGATGGCGCATTAAAGATCTTATTGGCGGTTGCAGCTACACTTAGATTGTGACCCGCGGTTTCGTCAGTTTGTATTCGAGACCGCACCTAGGAAAAACCCATGATCATACCGGTTACTTGAGAGTAGTTGACGAGTTGGAGCAAAATCATAATCCAAAAGACAATTTTTTGATTTTACATGTATAAACAACAACACTCTTTTATCTTTATTTTATGTTGTAGTTTTAACAAACTTTTATATTTATTTTTTTTATTCTCGATTAGTAAAACCAAATTATGATTGTTACCTTTTGAGAAACGTTTTCAAATATGGTTAAGTAATTTTAATCATTTTAAATAAACAATGATACGAGTAACCCCGTTATAGTAGTTAGAGACAAGGAGACTGCATATTTGATGCAGTTCTCCAAGACTTTAATTATTAATGAAAAACGGAAGCTCACGATATGATTGAATCACTTAAAATGAGTTTCAACGAATTAATTGTTGGAAGTAGCGCCCGAAAGACAATTTATGTAATTGTTATTATAATTAATAAATGACAGATTTATTCTCATCTTATTATTTGCTTCGTGCTTATAAGTAATACACCGCTAAAAACCCTAAGTCTTATCATATGTAGCCATATAGCTTAGTGTGTGTCACACGTGAGGATTAAATTTACGGTGATACATTTGAACTATTAGTGTTAAGGGTGAAATTATATGATTTATAACGTTATACTTTATAATGTTTTCCCCTATATTCGTATTAATTGCATGGGAATTAAGTGTTTAAAGGAATTATTAAGCAAATAATATTTTTAATGAGTTAATCGCAAAGTTGGTGAATTTATATGTTTTAATTAGGATTTTATGTTTATTGGAATTATGTTACGCTTTGCGGTGTTTTTGATGTCATGTAGGTACTTGTTTGAGGCTAAATTGATGATCAAATGTTGATAAAACTCGAGCTAAATCAAGATAGAGGAGATAATGATGAGTTGGATTGAGAAGGAAAAGAGATAGAGTTGAAGAAATCCGTTTTTGATCGAAGATGGACTGGCGTCCAGATCAGGCGAACGAGCGTCCACCTTGCAGCAACCCTGGACGGGCGTTTGAAGAACTTAAACGGGCGTCCAGAAGGAAAATTTAATACAGAGAGTTTGGATGCTGAGAAGACTGGCGTTCACCTCCGTTCAGAAGCTGCTGGACGAGCGTCCAAGATAGTGGACGGGCGTCCAAGCACCGCCTTAGCCTAAACCGACCTAAAAATCTATAAATAGACGCGATTTCTCAAACCCTAGACACACAATTTCGAACCTAAACCCTGTGGAGCAGCTTGGCTGCGTTTTATTCTATTTTCTTCCAGTTTATGCAATTAGATTCATAGATTAGATTAGCTACTTTTCATGTCTTTTTATTCATCAATTTCAAGTCTCACGAAGATGATAAGAGGCTAGACCTCTTTTGAACGAGTGGTGTGAAGCCTATCCGTCAACTATTCAGATTCGAATCGTGATTGTTTTGTGAGTTCTTTAATACAAGTTGTTTCTTTTATCATGTTTACATTGTTTATTGCGAATTATATCGAAAGATGTTTGCTTTTGTGTTTGTTTTATGTGATGAAAATCATGTTAACTTTAGAACACCATGATAAAAGAGTAGATCTTTAATCTATAAAACGAAAGTTAATAGGTTAGATTTCTAGGTTAGAGGCGTTAGAGTTTCCACCTTTGTTTTGAAAAGCGTTAATCAGAAATCGAAAGATAAAGATTGATAGGAGAACCATCTAAGAAATTAGAGGTCGTTACTTAGATAAGGCAAATCACAACTTGATTATAATCACGAAATAATCTGAATAGGATCTGAATGTTGATAGGATAGGTGGATCAACTGCTTAGCTCGTTTGTTATAACTTGATTCAAATCTCTTGAAACTTGAATTGTTTAGCTTTAGTTTACTTTTTCTCGCACTCTAGTTTAGTTAGTTTATCGCTTTCAATCTTTCCTAGCATTGGATTAATCTCCTCCGCTTAGTTACTTTTATGCAATATTTGTTTAGGTTAGTTTTAGTGACAATAATTAGTTAAAAACAAAAGCTAGGGTTCACAAATACTGGATTCCCGTAAGATCGACCCGGCATTAGCCTCCATACTACGATCCTTGCACTTGAGGTTAACCGGTTTATTACTTGTTGTTTTGTATAGATAAAATCCGGGACAACTAGTCCGTGGTGAACTTAATCAAAGTATGTGGTCTATTGATTAAACCACCATTAATGCACCCAGAACACTTTATGATGTGACCGTCTTATCCGGACCGTCGACGTTGGTTGCTAAGTGGGGAATTTATATATGATGAGAGTCATATAGGACTGGACCGATTTAATCTGCATTTCTCATATAATTCCGTGATTGAGAAATCTTATTAAATCACAAGATGATCATATATGGATTAACCTTAATCTTGAAGCGATTGCAGACGCCTGCTTGTTTCAAGATAGGGTTTGACGTGTTCGTTAAGGATTGCTAAGAGGAGCGGTCCGAATCACTTTCACGTTGGCACTATTCTGGAATGAGTGAGGAGTGTGTGTCTCACATATATGGAATCCATTACTTCATGCGGGAAGTAGAAAGACAATCATCTTATTTGTTGATACTAGAAACTGATCGATCGGCCGAGTTCATATTGGTTATGAACTAATTGATCACTAGTGGGTTAATGGTAAATAATGATAAGATGTAGTGAAGAAGGTTTTCGGAAATAATCTCGCTTCGTTACGGATAGTCTATGGAGGGTTACTCTGTATGTAATGATTTTATAAATCGACACCTATTGACTCGACTTTCTAAGAATAAGTTATATCTATAATCAATAGAGTTTAGTTTCGGATTTATGGTGACGTAATTCCGGAATTAATAAGTTAAGTAGAAATATTCTGTTCGATGAATATTTTATTCAATTTATTGTAGCTACTGGTTATAGGTCCATGGTCCCAGGGTTGGCTCCTAACACGCGAGTGATTCTCATTTTGTGGAACCTCGAGAATAAATTAAATAGTTGGTCTATTTAATTAATATGCAATATTATTTATTTGGTAAATAATATGTAATATAGAAAAGACATTTTCTATTATCCCAAATGGCTTAAAAATGGTGCCATATTTTTTTAGTTATGGGAAAAGAAATTTTCTCCTAATTAATTATAATGTGGGTAATATAATTATTTATGTGTTAAATAATTATAAATAAAAAATTTGTTTTTTATTGGATAAATAGGAAATTTGTTTTCCTATTGGATAAAAGTTTTATTTTCCTAAAAGGAAAAGATAAATTGTGTGTAAAAGATAAAGTCTCAAATTATTAGTTATTTTTCCAATAAAAAGAGAGTTTCTCCTGACACAAAATTGGAACAAAAAACAAACGCCATTTTAAACAAAAAGTGACACAGTTCTTTTGAATAAAAAAGAGAGAAATTTTGTTTTCTTGTCTTAGCCATTAGGAGAAGAAAAACTAGGGTTTTGCTTAGGCATATTCAAGGAGGTTCTACTACGAGGATTGATGTCCACCAGTCGTCGCTTGGAGATACAACTCGGAAGATCACGGCTTCTCTCCGGTTGGGTAAATCTTAAGCCTTCTTGTAGATTATTAATTATTATGTGAATCATGTCGTGATAAAATCATAAACGAATTTCGATTCGTAGCTTCCGCTGTGCATGATCGAGTGTCTCGATCATTGCTGCGAATCAGATCTGACGATCTAATTATGGATCGGATCCGGATTCGGGTTTTTATATATCCAGCATTAATCATATATTGGATAGGATCCAATATGATCATTTTGTCATACGATGACAATTAATTCAAACGTTGAATAAGAATGACCGCATCGAATTTTGGAAAGGTTGTTTTCAAAATTATAAGATTTAAGTATTGACGTAATTTTTTAATCATTGCTTAAAGGTTAATTAAATAGTCAATGTTTTGAATACGATTCAAAAGGTTGAATAAACTATTTAATAAATTTTAGATTTTCTTTATGAAAGGAATTAAAGACATAGCTCTTGTGATCTTTCTTAAGCCTTATGAAGACTATATTAAGAAATATTTACAAGTGCTTGAAGGATTAAAAAGAAAGTTAGGGCATGTGCTTAAAATAAGAAATCTTATCGAAGTCTTTATTCTAGGCAAGTGTGTTCAGATAAACCCATCTAAGTTTAAGTCAACTCTTAAATATATGATATCTTACGAGTATGATTAAAATTAGAAGGATTAAATACGGAATACACAAAGATACGGAAAAGTGAAGCAAATGTTTTGCCATTTTTGTTTTGTATTCTGAGTCTAGTAAACTGATAAAGGAACTAAATAAATGTTATCATGTTCCGGTTCTTATGAAAAACATATTTTCAATTAGATGTTAGGATTTAATGGACAAATTCAATTGTAAGGAATAAATGTTATCCCGATAAAGTTGAATGGTCAATAAATCTGACATACTAGATTGGTGTCACTATATAGTTGATATATGTGATGCAATCTCAACTAAATGTTTATATGGCTGTTATCCTTGATATTTTGTGGTTGCTCTAGACAAAGTCTACGTGGAAGAGAATCGTATAGTCAAATGTCATTCTGATGATGTTTGAACCGCGTGATTATGAATCATGTAGATAATGCGTATCTTATCTAAAGATGACTAAAATACCCCTTTTATGAAAAGGTTATAAAATCTAGAAAGTTTTCTAAAGCCTAAACATACCGATGTTTGTTGGCTTAATGCCACGAATAATTGTTTATTAATCTCTATGACTAATTTTGGAATAGTTGAATGTACTTGGTGAAGTACAACAATTCGGAAAGCCCAAAAAGTTCGAGCTAGTACGAATATGAGATTGATGAGCTATTTAGGAATTAATCTCCAATTGGATTGAAGCAATTAATACCTGAAGGGTGTTCCAGAAGTCGTCTGAAATAGAATCAGATTCTCCCTTGAAGGATACCATCTTTGGGATAAGCAATTAGATTGTGTTCCTAAAATAGAAATAATATTTTATATGATAAAGGTGTGACGTAAGCCATGCGAAGTATCCCTTACATGTTTCGGGATAGTGCCCTTATACGATACATATACTTAATCGAGTTCCAAAGATTAAAGGTTGAATAAATTCCATATCAAATATGGAATCGATGACATCAAATCCATCTTAAACGATGATTTAGGGTTGTCATGCTTCTAGCAAGCAGGCGATGTCTGAAAGGCTTAGAGGCCGGTATGAAATGTGCAACTTTGTGGGATATCTTAGCAAGTACGCTAGATGTTATTAACTTACCCGAGGAGAAAAACTGTTTTCACCAAACATGCCGTCTTATAGAGGAAGTGTCCCTTCCAAAAGATACAGTGGGAGTAAATTTAGATCTCGAAAGAGTTTGAGAACCACAAAGAGATATACAACCATTGGAACACGAGCAAGCGCCGTATAGCAATGAGGTGCAGAACACTGCTCAGTGCACACAAATTTTCTATAAGTCTGTGGATAACCTCAAGCCTGAAAAGGCTGCTGGTATGTTCATCTTGAAGAATGAATACCTCACGACTTATGAAGGAATGTTTGAAAGACTGAATTAGATTCCATTAGTAACAACCAGGTTCTGAACCTAGTCTGTCTTACCTAGAGGGAATGTCCCTGAAAGGCTGACATGGGTAGTAATATGATTACCATAAGGCTATAGTGACGGCTGAAGGGTACGGGGTGTAAACCTTGTAATTATCTTTATGTTTCCAGCTGAGCTCAGTTCTATTCAGACTATGCTTGTTATAACTTCGTATCATGGCTATATGATAGTGTTGAAGACGTTGGGCAGACAGCTCGATGTTCATACACGATAACATGATATGTTAGCCCACGAGATCCATTTATGGAATCAAACAAGTTTCTCTAGACAATTTCTTTGTTTGATTATCAAAGGAGTTTGATTTAGTCAAAAGAAGAGATATGCCCAATGTGCAAGAGGGATAGTGGGGTGTGTTACGATTATTTGAGTAAGGTATTGGATATCTCTCTCGGGAATTATCACCCTATGTCACAGTCAATTAATGTTTGGTAGTTCATGGTCTTTACGAACGCACTTGGATTAGCCGTTCTTATTTTTTGAAATAAGAATCTATAGTGATAGATTTAACTGATGTTAGTTTATAGTTTACCTATATAGATGTGATGCTAAAAGAGTTTAGCATAGATCGCGACAGAAGAAACTGCTAGCCGATATTCTTAAGATCTATCTGTGTTAGGACATTAGTCCTAAAGATAAGGTGAAAGATGATGCTTATGGAAGGTTCCATTTGTACTGCAATAGGAACCATCATAAAAGTAATTCCAGATGTTCATAATCCATGAAGAGTCATGAGCAAGTATGAAAGTAAATCTGGTGAATGTCGAGAATATCCTTAAGCAAGTTATGGATGGTTTCCTAGTTTATCGAAACTTGGAATCGGATAAATATAGATATATAGACGTGTATCCTGAGTCTTATGAAGGCGAGTGGGAGTTGCAGTCACTTTGATTAAGTGATGTGTGATTTCAATATAATCACTAAATCCTACCGCAAGCGCACGGCTTATCGAGTAGTACTTATGATGTCGATCCCACAGGGACTTGTAGTCAATCACCAAAAAAATTCCGATTTTTATTAGCTAGACAAATCAGAATTTTGGAGGTTTTTATCTAAAAATCCTAAAATTAAAAGAAATCAGAAAAAATATAACTACGAGCCAAGAACTTCAATATTTAGGTGAAGATTCAATTTAAAAGCATTTCTAGGATTTCAGAGTCACCATGGAATTTCTACATGACTTACCAACAATATTTCCCCCAAGATACGAATTTTACACTCATAAAGGCAATTATCAAATTTTATCACAAAAATATTCTTTCGAATTATTTTCGTGATTGTACCTAAACTCAAACCACACCCGGTTTCCCACGATAAAGAATGAATTTAGATCCCTTAAAGAACCATAATTTCATGCCATCTAGGTTTTTACCAAATTTTCATTCCAATAAAACCCTATATTCAATTCTTGTTTCCTAAAGTATCGATTAATTGGTACTTTTTCAGTCACTAATTAATCAAATAATTTCTCTAAGTAAAATCACGATTATTCACCCTTTCGAGCTATTAATTTCGACAACCATACAAGAATAGCATACAAGAACCAATTTATAATCATCAATTTCATAAAACAAGGGAAAGATTTTACATCATATATTCATATCCGGGTTCCTCCTAATCCTAGAAACTGATATCTACTCACGTTCCATATCAATATTCCAAGATTTAATCATAAAATTCATACTTTGACAAGAAAAATAAATAAATAGAAGAAAGGAGAAAAGAGAGAGAAATAAACCGTCAAAGTATTGCATAAAATAATCAAACCTCGAAAAAGCTTCGTTCTTGAATTCTTAAAACCTAAAAAATCCTTGTTCTTGGGGATGGGAGATGATGATGAATAAAGAGAGGAAATAGTCGACTATATTGATGAATGAGGCGCTGATAGTGATTTTTTTTCTCAATTTAAGGAAATTATTTTAGGATAAATAGGAATTTTCCTTAATTAAAATTGTGTAATTCATCTCGTAAAATAAAATCCCCTAGAAATATGCGTGTAAATCGATCCAAATTTGCGCCATCAAAGTGAAAATTACGTTGAAATTATGTCCACCAATCAGAAGATTTCGTTGGCCAGCAGAAAATCTGAATAGTTTCCGCATTTTTTCACACCATGTTCCATTCTTTCACACCTGGGTGTGATTCTTCATGCCTCCACGACTTTGATCCTTTTTAGCTCATTTTCATTGCCTTTTATGCTCGGATTCACCATATCTGCAAGATATCAAAGCCACAGCAGTATACTAGTCCAAAAGAAGCAATTTATCATACGAAAATCATAAAATAGGCATTAAAGCAGGCCAAAATGATCCAAGAATAACCACATATGGTGGACTTATCAGTGAGCTGGAAATGTTCTTATCAAGAGATCATTGTGAATTCTACAACTGAGCCAAAACACAGTATTTCTTTGGAGGCACAGCGGGAGCAGTACATGGATCTAAAGATTCATTCCTGAACCTTGTACGGTTGTTCCACCTTTTCTATATATCTGATATAGTAAGTGGATTCATTGTTTGAAGCAAGGACCAGGGTCTCGTCGGAGATTCATGTGTGTGTTGAGGCGGTTCCTTTGACTTGGTCATTTGGAGCATGGTATGAAGATAGCCTGAATCCCCACGGATAGCGATCCGTTCACAGCTAAGGCTGATTGCGAGTATTGCATGAGATTCTTGTGTTTCAACTTGGTCTTGTGTGTGTGAGTGATTGGTTTTAGGCCAAGTGGGAGATTGTTGAAAAAGTGTCCTAACCCAATCGGGTTGGACCGGATCCGACCGGGTCTGATCATTTCTACTATTTCTTTATGGTTATACATATATATAATAAATGGCTTTTCTGTTGTCTATATTTGTTCTTTTAAAGAACCTGTTGGAAATAATATTTGTGTTTTGATGATGATTCGTCACGTAATTAATAAGATCACTTATAACCCATGATGATGAAGTCATAACTAGTTGTTATAGTGCATAATGAAAGAAGAAGCAAGAAACAATCTAGAGAAAAATGTATAAGTTCTATCTAGAGTCTGAACCTTGTATAGGTTATTTCAGACAAGCATTGTAATAGATAGGAACTAGGCAAACAGCTGAGTCACAACAAGAAAACTGAGTTCTTATATGAAGAACTGAGGGAGCAGACTCAGTTATGCAAGAACTGAAAAAGATAAGATCGCTGAGGGACACAAACTCAGTTGGCCTATCTAAGAAGACTGAAGAACTGAGGGACACAGACTCAATTGTTGAAGACTGAAGAACTAAGGTGGCAAACTCAGTTAGAAGCTGATTAAGCCGTGACTATAAATCAAGATTCAGGCAAATCTGTAACCTGAAACTGAACTATAGATCATGTAAAGAATAATCTTAAGGACAAAGATTATCAGTTATCAGGAGAAGAAGGAAGCTGAATGGTGTACTCCGACTTAGTCAATAAAAGTCGGATGTCAAGAATACAAGGTACTCGGTTTTGAAGAAGAGTAGAAAACTGAGTTAAGGCCTTGTTAAATTTGAACTGACAAAACGACAAAAGGTCGTACATATGAACGTTGGCTAAACGACAAATGTAACGGCTACAAGAGCTAGTTGACCGTTACATCACCCCTATAAATACACAGAGAAAAAGGATTGAAAAAAAAGGATCGGAGAAGTTTTAAAAAGCACATATCTAAAGATCCAGATCCAGAAAATCAGATTTCATATCTAGAAAAGGGGAAGAAAACAGAATTGCCTTGGAGATTTAAAAGAAAAATCCAGCAACCCATTAAGGGGGAAGAAGGCATCTTGGAGCTACAACGCTATATCCAGAAGAATCAGACAGCTCACTGAATTAATCTTTTGATTAATTCTAAACCTAACTTTTGTGAAAAAGGGTTGGTTGTGCATAGTTTGAGGAGAGCAACTCCACCTTTCCTCATACGGTTGCAACTTGGTTGCCACAGCTATTGGTTCATCTGCATGGATCGTGTGTATGCCGTTGGTGAGTGGTGAAGGAGTCATTCCACCTCCGAAGGATCATCGGTGTGTAATGAATGAATGGAGCAATCCTACCTTTCTTCATTATGTGTAGACAGTGAAACTAGGGTGTCGTGAAGGACTGTCATTAGGCTAGGATTTTGTAACGGTTATATCAAGATTCTAGTGATACCTCCTACACCACAGGAGAAGGGGAGACGTACGGGATTACACCACCCGGAACTTCCATAAACAAATCTTGTGTTGATTTATTTTTTGCTTTTACATTTGTGCTGTGATTGTTTTAATTATTGCATAATCACTTCATCACTACACTCAGCTAACTTTAGACACTGAGTCAGCACCAAACTGATACATATGAGGTTTAGATCTTTATTGACACATTTATTGCACTAAGGCTAGTTCTATCTGCTGCCAGTTAACTAGACTAAGAATAAGTCAGTATTGACTTATACTCAGTTGAGTTAGCTGAACTCCACACAAGTTAAGGGACAGGAAAAAAACTGAACTGAGCTTCAATTTAAGTTTCGGAGAAACTGAGTTCCTGGTGACAAGTTTATTCACCCCCCCCCCCTAAACTTGTGTTAGCCTTTCCAATGGACCAACAAAACAAATTATGAATTGTTATATGATAACGTTCTTAGTATTAAACTGTGATAGAGAAACCATGATAGGCGATTATGGTTGATGAGATCTCTAATCACTTTAACAGTTTGATACTTAAATGTCTCTAGGCTTATGTACTATTAAACATGGCATTGATAGTACAAACAGGCTAGCACGTATTAGACGTATTTTATCTGTAAGGGCAGGGATAGATCTCGTCTATCGAAGTGTAGAGACACTTGGACTGTATGTGGACGTGTATTAGAGAATACGTACGTTAGACTGACCCACTTACACTGTTAAGTGTCACACTATGTGACGGTTGTGTAATTATCCTTAGGACCGGAGTCTACATGGCATCACAGTGTGGATTGTCATGCTTTGACACTATTGAGGTTTCCCCTAGCCAAAGGGCGATCATGCGGTAGTGAATGGGTGTGATACTGAAGGATGCGGAGTATATATGTTTGGTCGTCCGGGAATCACGTACCCTATCAGTAGGAGTGAATATCCAAAAGGGCCTTCTTATAAGAAATGTCTTACTCTCGTGAATCTTTGCAAAGTGGAAGTAAATGAGTTACTTCGAGAGAATAGGATATCCGGATTATAAAATACGGTCGTTGATGTTTGACACTCGACGTATGACCGTATGGATATTATTAGAGCGATAGGATTCTATTTACACGGTAACTATTTCACATAAAAGGTAGTAGTCATTGAATTTCACTCTCCGATGATTGGGGGTCACGGGGTGTTGCTAGACGCTATCCCGTGATCGTTAGGTATGAAGGGCATTTTCGTAATTTGCACTTTGTGCCTACGGCCAACATATTCGGAAACCTATCGGGTCACAGACATAAGAACATCTAGCCGGACTAAAATGCGGTTATAGTGATAACCAAATAATTATCTCGACTATAAAGCATTATAGTGATAAATTAATATGGTGGTATTTATTTATTATAAATATATATAATACAAGATATTAGTTATGTTGATTAAACAAATATGAATATAGATACATATATTTCGAAATCCATGATGGGATTCCGGTACGGTGTTCATGTGGATCACCGGTAGAGGCCGAACGCTTGGGCGGCTTCATGCAGAAACTGCAACCGTAGACTTAGCGTCGATCCAATTGGATCAACCAAGGTATTCTTTTGTCTACTTCTTTTATGCTTGTTCCTTAAACGAAGTCGATCTTGGGAAAAAGAAAATCAAAATTTTGAATTTCGCTGCGTTCTCGCGTTGATTTCCTAACAGATAGATTCCCTAAGGACTATGACTCCACCAAAAAGCATCAATGAGGTTCAAAGGCTGACCGAGCGAATGGCCGCCCTAAACAGATTTATGTCCAGATCGGCACATCATACCCTTTCATTTTTCAAAACACTAAGGAAGACAACTTCGTTCCAATGGGATGAAGAATGCCAGAGAGCTTTTGAAGAGCTAAAAACCTACTTGGCCGAGCTGCCGACTTTGACTTCTCCTTAGGATGGAGATACAATTTTGGTATATTTATCAGTCTGCGAAGAAGCTATTAGTGCGGTTTCGGTCAAGGAAAAAGACAACACACAGCGTCCTATCTTTTATGTAAGTAAAGCACTTCATGGAACCAAGGTCCGGTAATCTAACACGGAGAAGATGGCACCGGCATTAGTACACACTTCAAGAAAGTTAAGGCCTTACTTTCAAGCTGAACGGATAGTTGTGGTGACCGATCAACCACTTCGGCAAGTATTGGCCCGACCTGAAACTTCAGGTCGGCTAGCAAAATGGGTGGTAGAGCTAGCGGAGTACGACCTAGACTTCTGCCCCCAAACCGCGATTAAGGCTCAAGCCTTAGCGGAATTCTTGGCCGAATGTGCGAGCATCACCATCAACAAAGATCATCCGAGCTGTACCTCGGAACTATGGTCGCTATACGTTGACGGAGCTTCCAACAAAGAAGGAGCGGGAGCATGCCTTCTACTCATCAGTCCTAAAGGAGAAGAATTTCCTTACGCATTACGGTTCAGCTTTCAAGCTACTAACAACGAGTTCGAATATGAAGCACTAATCACCGGGCTCAACTTAGCAACCAAGCTAGGGGCGCAGAATCTGCAAGTATACAATGATTCCCAGCTAGTTGTTAACCATGTTAAGGGAGATTACGAAGATAAAGAAGAGCCAATGAAGAAATACTTGGTTGTTGTGCAAACATTGCTTAAGGGTTTCAAAAATGTTCAGATCGAGCAGATCTCCCGATCTCAGAACAAGCGAGCCGACGCACTCTCATAGTTGGCGTCAAATTTCTTATCCAACAAAAAGGTATTGGTCGAGCTCTTGAATGAATGAAGCTATGATAAGTAGGAAGTTCAACCCATCACAAAGAAGGGCACCTGGATGGACTCCATTGTTTTTTACCTTAGAGATGGAATTATCCCCGCAGATTGGCTTTGGGCAAGGAAGATGAAGTTCCAAGCCGCCAGATATTCTATATTCAATGATGTTTTTTACAAAAAATCTTTTATAGCACTTTGGCTCAGGTGTGCGTCAGAAGACAAGGAAATTATCTCCTTCGTAAAATTCATCAGGGTATTTGTGGTAATCACGCCGGAGCTCGAACTTTGGCTAGCAAATGTCGTCTATTTGGGTACTACTGGCCCTATATGCAAAATGATGCTAAGGAGTTAGTACAGATCCTGCCAAGTGCAAGATAACTTGACGCATCAAGCTTCTCAACCTATGGTCCCAATTGTGTCCCTATGGACTTTTGGTCAATGGGGGATAGATCTAGTTGGTCTGTTGCCCCGAGCTCCGGGCAACCTTAGTTTTCTAGTCGTAGCTGTTGATTACTTCATCAAGTGGCTAGAACATGAACCTTTAACGGAAATTATAGCTAAATCCATCCAAAAATTCTTGTGGAAAATATTGCGTGCAGGTATGGCATCCTGAAGACACTGATCTCACATAATGGAACACAATTCAAAGACCGAACAGTTCGTGAATGGTCCTCCGAGTTAAAAATCACTTATGTAGGCCATCCATAAGCAAATGATCAAGTCGAACAGACAAATAGGCAGATTAAGATAGGCCTCAAGAAAAGGCTTGAGGAAGAAGGATCCAATTGGGCAGAACACTTTCCAAATATACTGTAGACGTACCGAACTACGCCAAACGGTGCCACGGGAGAGACCCATTTCTCCTCATCTTATGTATGCAAGGCAGACATTCTAGCGGAGATCGGGCTCCCCTCAGCTCGGTCTGAGCTCTACAAAGAACTCAGACATGAAAAAGACGATTTGGAAGAATCTCGAGAAGTTGCCTTCATCAGAATGTCCAAATTCAAACATCAAATCTCACAGTACTATAACTCTAAGGTGAAACACTCCTACTTAAAAGAATGAGATTTGGTGCTGAGAAGAAATGAGGTTAGCAGGCAGGGTCCTTTCGGCAAACCTGACCCGAATTGGGAAGGCCCTTATAAAGTGGTAAAGGTACATGGCAAAGGAGCCTACCAGCTAGAAGATGCAAGTGGAAAAACCATCCCTCGCAGTTGGCACGCCAATAATTAGCGCAATTTCTACGCCTAGGGAACGACCTTAACTCGCATTTACTATACTACGATGTACCTAGTATTCTTGCTAGTAATATCGACGTTAGTGACTTACACGCGATCAAGATTTTGGCGCCGTTTCCGGGGACAATGGCCAATTTTAAATATAAACGTTTTAATTCTAATTAAGAAGTCGTTTTTATTTTATTTTATTTTATTTTGAGTCTTGAGTCGCTCAGTATCAATCTCAAGACATGTTAAACTCGCCGAAAAAGAAATTTTAGGGCCGGTTTACCGTGGCTAACCCCTGGTTACCAAGGCCGAAATATCAATTTCTCATAGCCTCTGTTATTCTGTTATTCTCTGTTGATTTCGATTTAGTAGGTCCGCAATGATTGGGATCACACCACCGAGCGGAAGTTGCTAACCTTTTCCTTGTTTTATTTCGTCTTTTGCAGGTTGACCAGAACACTTCAGAGATTCGATCAAACCAGAGTAGAAAAAAAGCGAATAAGTCAAGTGATGTTGCGCTGAACACCAGATTTGCGGTAACAGTGTTTATCTTGAGGATATGAGGCTGAAATGAATGATTTCTCCGGTGTGGTTAGGGTGGCGAGTAAGAACAAGGCTGCCGGATCTTTTTACAAGATGAACAAGTTAATCTGTTTAATAATTGGCGAGTTTCGCTTGTATTAGATTTTATAGTTAAAGTTTTTGAGAGAGAGTCCTCTTATTACAATGTGATCCCATATATATATAGGCTAAAAAGTAAGTCGGTTTACTGTTCATCGACAAGACAACTGAGAGTATATAGCTAAGTTAAGCATGCATGCAATACAAGTGTCCTAGCCAGCTGTAAAGTGTGGCCAGCTGGATTGGCCAGCTGGATAAGCATGGCGAGCAGCGAATAGCGAGAAGTATGGTCGATCAGCGGACTCGTTTTTGCCTTGAGTATATAGGTAGGAATCATATGGAGAGAATGGGTCCGCTTCTTGTTGGCGGATTGGCCCCGATTTGTAGCTAGCGGCTAGAAGAAGCTTGGTGGCGCCACTAGCGAGAGATAGAGGCCCATTATCTGTGTTGATGGGCCAAGATTGTAGGCCCAATATGGATGAACAGGGCCCCATTCCAATCCGGGTATATCAATGGCCCCCTACTCTGTGCCTGGCGTGTCCGCCAAGGCGGAGAGTAGAACTTGAAGAAGAACTTTAGGTGAAGCTCCTTTGAAGTCGCCAGATAGAGGCTTGCCGATATTGCTCTATCGGGCTTGAACCAGTGTTGGTGAAAACCACTAGCTATGTGCTGTGCATTTGTAGCGAACAGGCTTGATCGCCGATAATGTTCTATCGGGCTTGAATCAGTGTTAGTATCGCGTAGCGAATTACCGATTATATGCCGCGTATTGCAGCGGACAGGCTTGATCGCCGACAACGCTCATCGGACTTACTCAAATGATAACGCTCTATCAAAGGTGTTTTTTTTTTTTTTTTTTTTTTTTTGTAAGCCAAAGCGGGCATTGATTGATGCTAGCTGCTTGAAATAATGTTGGGAGATAATAATACGCTGAAGTCGCTTATGCCGCGTGATGTGATGCTCGTCAGAAGAAATTTGAACGGTTAGAAAATGTAAACGGATGTATCGGTACACGAAACGTCATGTCAGCCACGTGTTCTGACACGGCGGTTGGGACTGAACCGTCCCTTGCTCTGATTGGTGGAGAGAAATCGGTAACCGTTCCTGTCATCATTACATTTGAATTTTGAATCCTGCGTCGTTTCCCTCTTTTTCCTCCTATAAATAGAGAGTTCCCCCAACACTTACACTTTTCTCCTCTTTCACTTCTAATAAATTCCTCCGCGATAAAGCAAGGAAATTCCGCGTTGCAAGCGATTCCGACGAGCGCTCCTTTCACCAAAGCTCAACACTTTATTACCTTCATTATCAATCAAAGTAAATTTCACTCTTTTATTGTTTGTCGATTCGATTATGCTTTTTATTTCTCCCATTCTTCTTACAAAATTCATGAATCTTGTGATTCTTGCCTCTCGCAATTTTATCTCTTTCGATGAATGCCATGAGCCCAAACCGTTTATGTTTTTCTCGTAATTTATGGCTCTTTCTCTCAGAAGAACCATCGTATGTGCATGCTTTGATTATGGTTTCTCGCTATTTGTTCAAGTATTTGTGTCTATGCTTTTGAATATGCATTTTAGGGTTTATCTGGTTTTGAATTTAGGGTATCTTTTAAGAACTTGGGGTTTTCTCAAGGCGGATGTTTGGGGTTTTTGAGAATTTTGTATCCATTTAAGGAAGATGGAAGGCGAGGTGTCGGGGTGTGATTGCTCTCACCTCGACCCGATCTCCATGTCCGGGTGATAAACTGATCCACCTTGCCCTTTTTCTTTTCCAGAATGTCATCAGAGCACACACAATCAGACGAAGAGGCTAGGGCCGCAGCGGGTTATGGGTCAGAGGAGGTTAGCATGGAGGATGCTAGCTCTAGCGGTGACGAGGAGGAGATGGAAGAAAATCCAAACCCTGGACCCATTAACATAGAATCTGACCCAGAGGTCGAAGTTATTGGTGAGGGCGCCAGGGAGAGGGCGAGGTCGAAGATGACGACCAAATGGCACTAAGCAATCTCCTCACCAGGATGGAGAAAGTTTTAAAACCTGGAGCCGCAAAAAGTAGCGGCAAGATCAAGGAAGCCGTGGAAACCGCTGTGGTATCGGAGAAGCCCAAAAATCTCCAAAATTGTTGTGCGCAAGAAAACCGCCACCGAGAGCCCGCAAAGAAGAGGGCGCCCAAAAGAAGGTCCGCCGCGGTTGAAAATGAGCTCGCGGAGCAAAAAGGCGGATAGTGAACTTGTAGCCCGATGGAGGGAGTTTAAGGATCGAGAAGATTATACTTCGAGGCGTTAGCGCGTCATTTATATCTCGGCGGACTATCGTTTTGTTAGTATGGGCGCGACCAAAGATGCCATGGACTCGTGGCGAGACCAAAGAAGACTATCTGTGGGTCGCATTATGATCATTTTGCGGCCGACTCGCACCTCCTTTGATCCATTCTTTGTTACTTTTATGGAAGAGTCGAAAGTGATGCCTTGCGACTGAGTTTGGGAGTTGTTCGCGTGGTCATGTCCTTTATTATAATCGATGAGGTTGAGCGGCGCGAACCGCCGATGCCGGTGCTTTTATACTTTTATAGTTTCTCCGGAAGGCGAAGCGGCAGCCAAATCCAACCGCGTAGTCGATCGAGTCATGGTAGACCCCGCTTGTTATTTGATCTTCCCGACAAGGTGGCGGATTGGGACAAAAGATGTATGAAGGTAGAGTCCCGGTAGGCTGGCCGCTTGAGAAGCTAGCGGAGAATTCGGTCAAGATCGATCACTTGAACAAGATAAAACCCAATTTGACGATGATGAGTTTATCTCCGAAATGAAAGACGATCTCGGGCTATACTCGTAAAAATGAACCTCGTGGCTAGGGCATTTAACCGGAGGTTGTTGCTTGACGTCGCCACCTTATCTTAGACAGGCGGACTTCCCGGAGCAGTGTCGGCGAACCTTTAGTTGTAGTCGACTCGTTGCCGACCCATCCTCGATTGGTACGCGGTGAGTGTCACCATGGGAGGTTCATGCCTTCTCGGTCACGAAATCATGCGGCGGTTATCCTAATATGCGAGCACCGAGTAGGATTTTTACTTGCATTCCTCTTGCTCCCTTTTTTTTTTTTTTTTTTTTTTTTTTTTTTTTTTATAGGTCTCTTTTCATATATTCTGGTTGCTAATATATATTTGTTCCCCACAGGTACCATGGATAGATTAGTTCGCCGCAGCCAATTGTCTAAGCAGAAGACCGTCGGTGAGGTGAAAAGAACCGCTGAACTAAAGGGGATTAAGACAGCCCTTCCCATGGTCGATTTGCAGACGGCGGCGGCCGGTGCTTCAGAGCTAAGGTCGTGAAATCATCCCACCGCCGATTATAGAAAAGCTGCAGCTGGGCAAAACTCAAGCGCACTACTCGCCAAAACCGCTTTGTGGGTGATAAGAAGAAAAGTGGTCGCGTTGAAGAGATTGAGCCCGATGGAGACGATAAGCGGCTTGCGTGAGGTCCCTCCTCTTAAGAAATCCAAAACCGATAAAGGCAAACCTGTGGCGGTGACGTGGTATCTGCGGGCACGGCGGTAGTAGTGCCACTTTGCCGAGTCCCTATCGGGCCTGAGAGGTTGTCCCGCCGCCGGTTGGACAAAGAGTTCATGCGGCAACAACCTCTCGACCGCCATGGCGCGCGCACAATTTCAAGGGGTATCGCGATGTGCCCCACCGAGACATTTCGGATGGGGTATCCCTAATGATATCCAGATGGAGGTAGGCGCGGATAGCGGACGAGGTTGTCTTTGGCGGATCAAGTTGATCCCCGCCGTGCCTTTCTTGGGAGTATTGAAGATTTGTGGGGCTTATACGGCGCCACGGTGAGCATGGTAAACCTCCTTTCTTGTTTTTGTTTTTCATTCCATTTATTGTCGTTTTCCTCAAGTCAATATTGACTCCGCTGTTGGTTTTTCTTCCATTAGGTTGGTACTGGCTTGGCACAGTTTATCAATGATTATAGAAGCACCATAGCTGAAAGTGTCAATGTCAGGAAAGAGCTGGTCGAAACTCATAAAGCTCTTGGGGCCGCAAATGATGTGTCCGCTGGGCTTCGTGGGCGGTTAAACGCAGCTGATGCAGAGATTGAGAAATGAAGGCGCAGCTGACCGAGACCCAGAAAGTTAACTCGACCTCGTGGGCGGTAAATCATTGATCGGGCCATGCGAGAGATGAAGCTTAAAGTTACCGAGGCCCAAGCTCATTGGGAAGCCGAGCAAGCGGTGTAATGTACGGATCTGCGGGCACACCAAGAAGATCTAGGCTCAAGTGTTGAAGGTCGACTCAAGGCCGCTTCGATGACGGCTTTATGATGGGATATGATCAAGGGTTTTATCATATCGCGAGGTGCGCCCTGGCTCATGACGGCAATAAACCCGACCTTGACGCCCTGTAGGAATGGATTCTCACCCATCCTTCTCGGATTATCTAAGAGAATTTCATGATCGCATACCTTTTCTCGATATTGAGCTTGGCGCTATGTTCCAGAGTGTGATCTGATTGGGTGGCCCCGCCGTGATTGAGGCGACCGAGAGAGCGTGTGCGCTGGCTACTGAAGCAAGAGAGAGCGGTGAAGAGGGCGAGCAGGTTGGGGGTGGCCGGAGCAAACCGGCCCGAGCCGTTGGTAGAGCCCTCCGTATCCCGAGACAAATGCCGATCGATGTCGCATCATTCTCTCCGCCAAGAGAATGTCCATAACGGGAGAGATGCGCCCGAGGGTTCTTAGATTTCCGGCTCTGCTTTGTAAAACATTATTCTCGTGTTCGTATATGTATAACTCTTTTCTTTTTCTCACTTTTGTCCGCACATTTGTCTCTCGTAATGTCCTCGCTTATAATTTTATTCACAAGTTTGTTTCTGCCCGCTTTTTTTTGTATGCTTGCTTTTTGCTCGAATTTATTGTCTAAATTGAGTCCGATGATAACAACATCCGTCCCTTTGTTTGAGATAAGATTCTAGGTCGATCTTGTGCGGACTCTGTGATGAGATAACATCCGTCCCTCTTGAATCTTATCTCAAATAACTTGTTTGCTAGGAAGTTGTGCTGCGTTAAATTTTCCCAAATATTGCCCCTATTTTTAACCACTCTAAAGTCCAAATTAAGTTTTGTTGAAAATTCTTCGAGTACAATTCTTTCTTACCCATGCATACTTGTAATAATTTGCACAAAAAGAGAATGTAAAATCGGGCTTTATTAATTTCGACCCATCCCGCTAGATGAGTAAAGATTACAAGCAAAATAAGAAGGCCTAACCATTCACGTCGTAAAACGAGAGAGGATAGCCATATCCCTAGCCGATTTATTACATGTAGTACCTTTTAAGGTTGTCCGCATGCCAAGGTCTATTGAGCTCGTAGCCTTGATGATTTCTGAGGACATAAGTCCCTTTCTTGATCTCTCTCGCGACTTGATAAGGGCCTTCCCAATTTGCTGTTAGCTTTCCTTTATCAGGCTCCATACCCGTGGCCTTTCTGTTCCGAAGAACGAAATCCCCGACTTTAAATGAGTGGTTGCGGATTCGCTTGTCATGTTGTTGTTTAGCAATTTGCTTGTAGTTCGCTAATCGGTGGTAAGTCGCTATTCTTTTTTCCTCCACTAGGTCCAAGTCGATCTGTCTGTTTAAAAGATTATCCGCTGGGTCATACAATGCGACCCTGATGCTGGGTAGTGCCATTTCGACTGGAATCATAGCCTCGATCCATGTGGTAAGGCAAAAGGTGTTTCTCCCGTGGGTGTTTTGATCGTGGTGCGGCGACGAGTATGGCGGGTAGCTCATCGACCCACCCTCCTCGCTTTTACCTTGTCATCTACGCTTTTCTTAAGCATTTTGATTATTTGTTTATTGCCGCCTCGGCCTGGCCGCTTCTCGAGGATAAGCCACGGACGATCGCCGTTGTTTAACTTTGAATTCCTCACAAAGGTCTGAAAAGTCTTTCCTGAATTGTGGGCCGTGATCTGATACTACTGCCCGTGGAATGCCAAAACGTGAAAAAATTTGATCGTGTAAGAAATAACCTGCGGCTTTAGCGGTTATCTTAACCATGGGTTTTGCTTCGATCCACTTTGTGAAATAATCCACTGCTACTATGATAACTTTACATCCGCCTCTTCCTGGTGGAAATGGTCCGATGAGATCGAGCCCCCACATGTCGAAAGGCCAAGGTGCGGTCACGATGCTCGCTCAATGATGGTATTCGTGGGATGTCCGCATGTTTCGACACTCTGCACATTCTCGAATCAATTTTTCCGAGTCTTTAAGAATTGTTGGCCAATAATACCCCGCGTTATGACCTTCTGTGCCAGAGAGCGACTAGCGGGGTGACCTCCACACACTCCTTGGTGAAGTTCGATAAGGATACGGCTAGATACTCAATTATTATCGAGGATCTCGCAATTTCTTCCTTAAGTGATAGCTTGAGAGATAGTCCGCCGCTCGTTGTCCTCTCTTCCACCTCGATGAACTCGCAATAGTTAAAGTTGCTTTTCAGTTGTCGAACAATCTCACCATACTTCTCTAGAATGCCACAGTTCGTGTCATAATTCCTTGAGATTTGGTTGACGATGAGTTGGGAATCACAAAATACTTCAACATTTTCCACTTTTAACTCTTTGGCTAATTTGAGCCCGGCAATTACTGCTTCATACTCGGCTTGATTATTTGTGGCCGGAAATTCGAACCTCAAAGCTTTTTCGATTTCCTCCGTTGTTCCGGGCTCCATCAAGATTACTCCGGCCCCACAGCCATTTCGACTAGATGCCCCATCCACATACAAATGCCAACATTGATTGGGCTTATTTCTGGCCGCAACGGGCTCATGGGCTAACGGCGAACTGGGTTGTGGCGAGCTAAAGCTTGTCTCTACAATAAAATCTGGCAGCGCTTGTCCCTTGATAGCTTTTCTGGGCGATATTGTATGTCGAACTCCGTGGATTTCGATTGCCCATCTGAGAAGTCGACCAGAAAGATCCGGTTTATGCAATATTTGACGCAATGGACTATCCGTTAAGACCACTATCGTGTGTGAGGTAAAGTAAGCCCCGAGTTTGCGGCGGGCAAAGAATAACAAGTGAGTAGGCTAATTTTTCAATATTAAAATAGCGGCTCTCCACCGGATCGAGAGCCTTGCTTACATAATAAACGGGATTTTGGAGGTTCCGGCCTCCTTGATAAAGAACGGCGCAACAACCGATGGTCCAAGCCGCTAAATACAAAACAAAGACATCTCCTCTATAGGACTAACCAAAAGGGGTGGTTTCTAGATATTCTTTTAAAGCTTGAAATGCCCGCGAACACTCTGCTTCCATGAAAAAGTTTTGTCGCCTCGAGAATTTTGAAGAAGGGGAGACACCTTTCCGCCGATTTCGATATGAAGCGACCTAGCGCAATGATGCGGCCGTTGAGCCTCTCAGACTTCTTTGATGGTAGTAGGCTCTCTCATGTCAATCAAAGCTTGAATTTTTCTCGATTAGCCTCGATGCCACGCGACGACTAACCATAAACCCTGAAATTTGCCTCGCTCGACACCAAAAGTACACTTGGCCGGATTCACTTCATCGAGTGTTTTCGGACATTATTGAAAGTTTCTTGAAGGTCGGCAAACAGGACTGGCCGTCCCAAATGGACTTAACAACCATGTCATCTATGTAAGCCTCCATATTTCTCGCCTATCTCGCGAATCAAGACCTCGCTGACCATTCACGATAGGTCGAACTCCGCATTCTTCAAATTTCAAATGGCATCATTTCATAATAAAACAATCCTCCAAATGCCGCTCAAAGCCGCTTTTTCTTTGTCGGACTCAAATGATCCGTGCTTGATGATACCTGAATATGCGCTCAAGAAACTTAAAACCTCAAAGCCGTAAATAGAGTCAACTAACCGGTCAATTCGTGGCGGTGATAAGGATCCTTCGGACATGCTTTGTTGATGTCCGTGAAGTCGACGCACATTCTCCACTTGCCGCTGTGCTTCTTTACCATAACCACATTTGCCAACCAAGTAGGGTAGGCGAGCTCTTTTATGATTCCTGCGCTTGTAGAAGCTTTCCGACCTCTACTTTCACCGCCTCCTTCTCGCTTGAGAACCGACGCGCTCATTTGTTGTATCGGCTTGAAAGTAGGGTCGACGTTAAGATGGTGTAGGCGACGCCTGGTTCGACTCTCGCATGTTGTCGGTAACCACCCAAGCAAAGACACTCAAATTCTCTTTGAGTAATTGTATCAATTTTTCCTTTCGATAGGACTCAATCGAGCCCCTATCTTTATCTTTTGCTCGGGATATTCCTCATTGATGACCACCTCGATCAACTCATCTTCCGCCGTAAATCCGCCTCATCTCTCGACTTGCAATGTTTCACACTCTATTTTGACTGGTTCAGATCAACAACGACCCTCGATCATGTCGATGTTCTCCATGTTATATGGCTGTTCGATTCAATCCTCTTATTCCCTCGTTCTCATCTCATGTATGTATGTTAGGACAAATGCCGGTGTTCATTGATCGACGCTCCGATCCTCGTCCCCAACATAAAACTTTGCCTCACCGATGCGAATGGAAGCTACCATCCAAATCATGAAAAGCGGGTGTTCCAATTATCATGTTATAATTGGATCAAGATCGACAACTAAAAACATCACCTTTTCCGTGCGAAAGGGGTGCATAATCTCCCATCTCAGACATCGAGGTCGATGGCCCCTTGACTCAGATATCTTATGATTGGTAAAGCCCTCAAGGGTGCCATTATGCGGTCTCAAATTAGAGTCACAAACCCAACTCTTTGAAGCGGTTGTAATATAGGATATCGCGGCAAGCTCTCGTATCAACCATCACTCTATTGACACAGCCCGATTGACAACCACCGAGATGCAAAGGCACATATCCTCTGACTTGGTAGAAGTCACCACTCACTTCGAGTAAAGGCAAGGGTCGTTTCACTCCTCGCAAAACTACAACAGCTTCTCCACATGTTTATTGATGAAGCCGATGCGATTCTTAATCTGATTGTTAGAGGGAGGAGGTTCGGTTATCATTCTAATGTTCCTATCGAACTGACGAGCTTGCTGATTCCTCCTATCTGGACCACCGGTATCAAGTTTGAGGTGATCATGGTGTCCGCGAGCGAGCAACCTCTCTATTGCTCGTTTGAATTGGATACATTCATCGGTAGTGTGACCCTTATCCCTGTGATAGCCACAAAATTTGGATGCATCGCGGCGCGTGTCAGGGACCATTGGGTATGGTTCAGGTATTTCGTCTCTGATTTCATTCAACACTTGGGAATAGGAAATTCTGAGCGGCGTGAAATGCTCTTCCTTAAATCTTTCGGGTTTCTTAATTTCCTATCCGCCTCTCTGGGGTCTCTCTTGGCGCTACGCCAAACCCTCTGCTTGCCTTTGTTGGACGAAGACGCCCTTCGCTTTCCCCTTGCAGCTTGCAATGTATTTCCTAGTCGAGCTCAACATCTCTTGTAGGTTCGCCGTGGTGACAAAGCGAAATAAGACTTCAAGTACCCGGCTTCAACCCTGCTTTCAAAACTACTCATGACAACATTATCTCTATACCCTCGGTCACCATACACTTTGTAAAACCGCTCATAATAATCGCGAGTACCCTCACCATGTCGCTTTGTCGGACCTCATGTAGTCGATATGCGCCTTTTAGGTCCTCCTACCGACTTGAATTCTCGCTATAAACTTGTTGATCAGTCATCCCATGATAAAATCGATCCAGAGGAAGATCATGCGGATCCATGATGCTTTGCCCGATCTTGCATTGATCCCACAAATGCTATACACCAAGCCTCATCGCTAGAGTACACAGATCGATTCTCGCTTTGAAAAGCGGATAGCCATCCGCAGGATCTGTTGCTCCGTGGTAGTTTATGAAATTGGGATAGTGAGTTCCTCCCTTGGAGCCGCTTTCGATATCTTTGGGATGAAGCACACTTGTTCCCCACGCCGGAACCGCTTTTAACACTCTTTGTTCCTTTCTCGTAATTCCTCTATCTGCTTTTTCATGATGCCTATCTCTTCCTCGATTTGGGGTTGAGGTGGGAGCGCAACATAACTTTCTTCAACTTCCGAGTCCCCTGTCCTTCCAAGCGGTGCGAACTCGGCGAGTGTTCTTGGTCGCATCAGGTCGCACCGCGATCGCCGATCGCGGGCCCCGCCTACTAAGCGCAGATTTCCTACCCTCTAGGATGTGAGGTTGCATGACTACTCTCCTCTATTTCTGATCGCTGTGGTCGAACCGTTTTTGGAGGAATGAATGTGGGCTGAATCTCGGTTTGTGCGGGTTGAGGAGGGTTGAATTTACGGATTGACCGAGGAGGTAATCCTTCTGCAATGAGTAGTGCATTTCCTTCCCGCATTTCTTCAACATATTCCATGTGCGCTTGCAATGCTATTTTATATGTATCTTGTTGTGGGGGAGCTCCCTCGGCTAAAATAGCTTCTTGTTCGTTAGTTGGGTTGGACGTCCCCGCGATTCCTTTTCCCTTGCTTTTCCTAACCGCTTCCTCATGTATTTCACGGGCTTTAGTCCTTTCCCGTATGTATGCTCGCATGTCGGTTGTGAGGGCAGGGTTGACATCTGCCCCATCTGACATAACCCTTCGGCTAGCCTCTCCACGGGGCGTGCTCGCTCCACGTGGCAGTCCCTGATTGGCTGCCTTTGCCGGTGTTGCAGGGTTCATGTTTTTCCCGCCAGCCATGACTTATGATTTTTGGGCGGGTATTTTTCTGACTCAGGAATATAAGGTAACGATTGTTTGTATTTCCCAGGCGGTTTGCAACGAAAAGATGACCAAACTTTCCTTACTTGAAGATCTGAAACCGATGAAAAAATGTAAATCAACCTGGTACTTTATATGGACTCAAATGTGAGTTTGCAATGAAGTTGATGATCTCCTCTGTGCAAGTTGATCGACAGGCTGCAGATGATGATGACTTCGCCTGAGACACCGTGAAATCGTCTTTGTGGTGGAGTAAGTGATCTTCAAAAGCTGAATGATGATCGGTTTCCCGGTAACGGAGCCAACTGATGTTGCGCTGAACACCAGATTTGCGGTAACAGTGTTTATCTTGAGGATATGAGGCTGAAATGAATGATTTCTCCGGTGTGGTTAGGGTGGCGAGTAAGAACAAGGCTGCCGGATCTTTTTACAAGATGAACAAGTTAATCTGTCGACAAATTGGCAGAGTTTCTGCTTGTATTAGATTTTATAGTTAAAGTTTTTGAGAGAGAGTCCTCTTATTACAATGTGATCCCATATATATATAGGCTAAAAAGTAAGTCGGTTTACTGTTCATCGACAAGACAACTGAGAGTATATAGCTAAGTTAAGCATGCATGCAATACAAGTGTCCTAGCCAGCTGTAAAGTGTGGCCAGCTGGATTGGCCAGCTGGATAAGCATGGCGAGCAGCGAATAGCGAGAAGTATGGTCGATCGTGACTCGCGTTTTGCCTTGAGTATATAGGTAGGAATCACATGGAGAGAATGGGTCCGCTTATCATTGGCGGATTGGCCCGATTTGTAGCTAGCGGCTAGAAGAAGCTTGGTGGCAGCGGCTAGCGGAGATAGAGGCCCATTATCTGTGTTGATGGGCCAAGATTGTAGGCCCAATATGGATGAACAGGGCCCCATTCCAATCCGGGTATATCATCAAGCAATATGCCAAGAACGATATTGAACATCACACCGATTTCCATGTACCCTGGATCTGAAGCAAGAGAGCATTATGAAGCTGTAAAGCAACGGTTGGAAAAAGAAGAGAAAGCAATCAAGCAAGAGCCTGAAGAGAACTTGAAGGAGTATAGTACGTATCGTCCAAGTGAGTTCCCTTGTGATTTAATTGATATATCATCTTCAGATTATGATTCTGATGATCCTGAAGAGAATCCTGACACGATGTTTCCTAAGCCTGAGGATTACCCAGACTCATACACCGTGGTAAAGTTAGGAGACCCTGGCACGTTCAGACTCCAAATTTATGTTAATGGTATATCAGTAGGATTAGCTCTCTACGACTCAGGCTCGAGTTGCAATATTCTACCTTTTTCCCTCTGTCAAAAGATCAAGCTTCCGGTCGTAATGAATCAAACCAGGACCATGACTTTTGTTTATAGAACTAGAGACATGCCTGATGGCCTGCTTAGGAAGTGTACAATTAAGGCAGGAGGGTTCACATATCCTATTGACTTCACGGTCATAGATGTACCTGAAGACCCTAGTGCCCCAGTTCTTTTAGGAAGACCCTTCTTAGCGACGATCAGGGCGGTTATGGATTTTGATAAGGGGGAGATAACTCTGAGATTTAATAATGACGTTGTATCTTTTAAGATCCTAGAACCCCTGGAAAACCGACCGGTGAGTTGCAAGATGACGTATGCTTCAGGAAAGGTGGAAATTATGGAGATCGAGGGGCATAAGAATAGAGAGGTTGTAGTAGAAACCGTTGAGCAAGAATTTATGAGACTAATGCAGAGAGAAAGAAGAGAAGCACCACGACAAGATGCTCACGAAAGCTAGCCCTTCTGTGTTGCGTAGTGAACGAGTTGAGCTAAAAGTGGAAAATGTGGAGTCCTTTGGTCTAAAGCCTAAATCTCGACGCAGAGGCAGACCTAGTACACAAGATAAAAGAGAGAGGCGTTCTAGGAAGAGGGCTCAAAATGGTTCTTTAAAAGTACAAGCCTCTAGAGCAAAAGTTTGGCGAGTTAAAGCTCCAACCCTTGAATGATCGGAGATCTGAAGAAAGTCGAGCTGGCGACTATAAACTCAGAACTATTTCTTTAAACCCTTAGGTAGATTAGGAATGAATAAAAGTAGCCAAATGAAGGGACGAGCTTTTTTTTCATCCTACCGCACCCTTAGGCTTGAAACCGAATGGTTGTGGAAAGGTTTTTTTACTCGTTGCGGATTCTAGTGAAGTAGGTTAGGTTTTGAGTCGGAAATAGCAATGGAAAGAGTGAAGGCTAATCAATTTGAGGTCAGAATTGAGTGGAGAGGTTGAGTCAAGTGTGCAGATAAGGCAGACAAAGAAATCTGGGAAAAAGCACCGCCAGTAAACCCTAGGTTACCTCCGGTTTACCGAGGCTTTATTTTTAAATTTCTAAACGTCAGGTTATAAAGCTGAATTTTTAGAGACACGTGGAGGACACACGTTGCACCAGATACGGTCAATCAGCAGAAACCGTCCCTTTTTTCCCTTTTTTCAAAATTTTCATCATTTCCCACACTCCACCATAACTCCACCTCAATCCCATCAATTACCCCCTCAAATCCCTCACCCTAATAACTTCTATACCTACTATCCCACTAAAACCATCCACCTTCACTCAATTCTTCCTATTTAAACCACACCTTCATCCCCAATATCATCATTCTTATCCTTATCATCTCTTTCATTCATCTACTTCTCCCATTTCTTCTTCTTCATCCACATTCGGCCCATATCACCACCATATTACCACCATATCACCACCACTTTCTTCCATTTTTCTAAACCCTAAACACCCTTTTTCCAAACCCTGTTGCTGATTTTAGTACTGCTGCTACGGTGAAGTGCTGAAATCCTTCATCTTTTACCATCAGAGGCAAAGTCCCAGACAAAAATCAGAAAATTTTAGGCTGGTAAACCGTACCCTACCTCCGGTTTACCGAGGGTTCTTTTCCAGAAAAAGCTTCAGCATCAGTTTCTATACTCATTCAGGATGGGTCCGAAGCGTCAACGTTCAGCTATTCGTCCTAGTGGTTATCAGACAGTGTATGGAGTTGTCAATCCCTTGATAGATGGGGTTGAACGGTTCCATTGTTTATCTACGAGTCGTTCCGAGGCCATTGGAATGCAAGGCCGGTTGCTTGAGAACGAGGGGTAGATTTGGACGATTGCGGCTCGATATTACCAGGTGCCTACAAGCACAAGATTTATTGGACATGGCTGAGGAACCAGCCCGGTTCAACACCACGGTGGTACGGGAATTCTATGTTTATGTTTAACCCCAAAGTTTCATTTTCTCTGGTCCGAGGGGTTAAAGTTGACTTTTCGATCGAGCGGATCAACGAGCATTATGGGGTTCGTAATCCACCGGTGGGACCAGATGAGTACACATCCTCGAGCAATCCTGAAGATCTTGAGAGGATGGAGATGATAGCTGAGTACTTTCGGGTGCAATGGAAGCGCAATCCTGCAGGAGCCCCCACCATCTTCCTTGAGAATGAGTTATCTTGGGACCGGAAGATGGTAAATAGATTTGTTTGTGCCCGCCTTCTACCGACCAAGCACACGGTCTCTGTCACCACTAAGAAGGCAGAATTGATGTTTTATCTGGAGCAAGGACCTCCAGTCAACATCGTCCATCTGATGCATAGCCGTATCCACGAGCTTGCTGCCGCTTATGAGGGCGAGTTGTTGCCATACTGTTCAGGGTCAAATTGTATGATTTTTATAGATATATTTTATATCAATTTCCCCCGTATATGTATTATTTTCATAGAAGTAGGGCTTTATATCGAAATATTTAGTAAATGATGTTTTTAAGAGGTTAATTGCAAAACGTAACGAATTATGTGCTTAAATGATGATTTTATGTTATTTTGGAAATACGTTACGCTTTGGTATGTTTTCCTATTGTTGTAGATACTCATTGATGATGGAAGAGAGGATTTTAGAGAGCCAAATTCGTGCTTGGAAAGGATCAATCAAAGTTATGGAAGATTGAAAGATATAAGGAAAGAAATCAATCAAGATAAATGTCGGAAAATCAGGATTCCGGGTAGTGACGACCTTCCGACGCAGTTCTTGATATGATATAAACTGATTTGACTCTCGACCTCAAGAGAAGAGTTGTAGGGCTTGAAGAGAGGATTCTACAGGAGTTTGAATCACTCCATTCCGACTTACGAGGCCCGAGATATGAGCGTTACAAGTTTGGATGCTGTTGCTGAAAATAGCGGACGGGCGTCCGGATCTTCAAACGGGCGTCCAGCGTTTTTTTCAGTAAGCAACCGACCTGAAAATTCTATAAATACAGCAGCGAATTAAACCCTAAACATAACATTATTTTCAGCCGACTTTTGACACAAAGGCGCCACTCGAAAGCGATTTTGAGGCGATCACCCGAGCCTTGTGCTCGGGTGATCGGGTTAGATTAGGTTTTATTTTTCGCTTCTTTCATTAATTCCTTTTGTTCGACCATGATGATCTTTTGAAACTTTGAAACATGGAGCAGCCATGGGAGACTATTTGCAGCAGCTTTTATTTTCTTTCTATGGATGTTTTGTAAGTCTTTTTAATTAAAGTTCGCTTTTTCCATGCGTTTATTTGTTAATGCAATTTATATCGAAAGATGTTGTTATTGATGTTTACCGTAGGACGAAAAGTCGGTGTAAACGCGAGATCACCATAGGAAAGAATAGACGTTTTGATCCATATCAAACGAAAGTTGATAGGTTGAATGTCTAGGTTGTTAGATCTAGAAAATCTTGCACCTTGGTTTATTTTATGATGCGTTAATCTCCGTAAATCGAAAGATAGAGATTGATAGGCGAATTCATCTACTGAAAGTAGGAATTCATACGTTTGATAGGTGAAACCACAACTTGAATTAAATCACTATAAGATAATCTAGGGAAGAAATTAAGGGTTGGGGACGGTGGATTATGGTTCGCTCCATGTTTGATCGCTTACCATTATCATGTTCGTTAGATAGATTTATTGTTGTAGTTTAGATTTATTTTATGTTGATCGCAATTATCCTTCCTGGCTTTGGATTAACAATCCTCATTCAGATTTACTTTTCCGCTTTAGTTTAGGTTTAGGTTAATAAAGAAGAATTAATAAGTTAGATTCGACAGCCCAATTCCCTGAGGATCGATACCCGTACTTATCCAACTTTACTAGCAACTACCCGGTATTCGGAAAGAAGACGCGTGAAATACGATTATCGAGTAATTAATTCGACAAAAGTCATTTAGAATAAATTCTAGAACGATAACAACACCGAGAATCTAAAAATCATAAAATCAAAACACTTCAATCAACGAGCTAAGGATTCGATTTCGAAGGCTATCACATATCTCGGCTAAAAACGGATTAGCTACTCATTATACTACTAAGCAAAATAAAAGAAATCAACAATCAAAGCTAACATAAAACAAGATTGAAAACAAGAACAATATGTTAATTAAAATTACCGGGTAGAAAATTGGTTTTCCAGAAGAAATCCCGTCAATAACGCGTCAAGCTATCCCCGAGATCCTCCGGATTACAACGATCTACGACTAAACTAAGCTAATCAACTTACAACTAATCTAAGCTAAGAAAAGATGAAGAAAAACGCAGAAAAAACGATCTAAAAAAGAAGGGATTAGATCTAGATCAAAATGACGGGGTATTTAAAGTGTTTTTCAGATCTCGATCGCTAGGCGGGCGCTGTCAGAATGACAAAGTGCCGCCTCGTCGATTTTTCCTTCACAAAACCTATCAAAGAACTTTCTATGGTGACAGCCCTCTAAAAAAAAAGCCATAACTTTGTGTGTAGACCTCCAAATTGAGTGATTCAAAATCCGTTGGAAAGATAATGAAATTGTATACAACATTCATGCAGATGTCCAGCCTGGAAAATGCCTCTAAGGTGGATCAAAATGCAGATCAATGGAAGGTATGGTTGTAGTACCACCACTGCTTTTGATCCGTTTGAACGCTTAAGCTTCGGGCACACGCTCCAATCCTCGTATCTCGCCTTCCGGACATATCAAACACCTAAGTCCTGTACAAAATCACAACAAATACCACACATAATCCCTACAGGACACTAGGGTGACCGAGAGTATAGTAAATTACACCCAAAAAGACCGAGAATCCCGGACTTTACGTCCTAGGTCCCGAAATGATAACCAAGGTGTAAATACATCAAAATACAACCAAATGTATCAGAAAACATATAAAGCGAGGTATAAACGGGGTATAATTACATATAAAATGATAGCCAATTTGACTCTCATCGGTTCACAGTCGGTTTCGAGAGTCCAAAGACGGGTCAGAGCAGAGAGGGAGCGTACTCCGGTGCATAGAGCACCGAGGACTCAGAGAGCCTTGCTTGAGGAGCACTCGCGAGAGATTGCGAGTCTGCACCACAAGATGGATAGGATTATCGATTACATTGGAATTCCTTCCTCGACCCCGCCACCTAGGACTGCCCCTCGTCATAGAGCATCCTCTTCCACCGCCGCCGCCTCAAGGTCTGCACCACCTCCCGGGTTTGAGCATGGAGTTGACTGGGAGGGTTTTTCTGATGATGATTAGTTTTTATTCCTTTTGTTATTGTTGTTTTCCATTTTCTTGTTTTTTCTTTTTATTTTTTTTCTTTTTCTTACTTAGTTGATGTAGCAGAATAATTCTAATATAATCATTTTGTCGGCTTAAAATTGTTTTAGAGTTCATTATTTTTCTCTTTTACTGCCGCCCTTTCATTATACAGTTTCTTGTCACCATGATTCTTCTTGGTTTGCTTGAGATATTTAGCGCAGATTCTTCATGGATTAATTACATCAGCCCGATGATTTGTCAGACGATCCGATTCTTCTTTGGTTCCACCCTTAATCACAGCTAAGTTCCTTTTCATTTATTTTCCATCTTACACATTAGGGACAATGTTTCGATTAAGTGGGGGGTAGAGGAACGTCACTTAGCTTCTCAGCATTATATTCCATGAATTGCATGATTATCTTGATTCTCTTTGATGCACGATTCACCACTTAGACTTTGATTCGTTTCGACAGAATTTCGAAAAATTATGATATCTTTGATCTTTTCGAGTTAATTGACTTCATCTTTGTTTTACTTTGTACGAGTAAGATAAAGTGCCCACTTCTGAAGTAGTGGCATATTAAGCGCATATTCTATTATGAGCCACCATTTTAAGCACATATAACTCACTTCCCTTGGTGTGTAGTCGATAGCATATTGCTTTGACTAGATTTGACCCTGGCTTCATCACGAATCATGTTCCACCAACGCTTAGAAAGGCAAAGGAATTTCGGATTCGGTAGTTTATCATGAGTGGGGCCGTGAGGATAGCTAAATCAATGAGAGTTCACCCGCCTGAAATATATACATCTATATTCTCTTCGGCAATATCTTAGTCGATGGAGCGTAAGACGCACGACTTTTGCATAGACCGATAAACGTGAGCCTAAGAGTAATATATGCTCGGTTCTCGATCCGCCTTGCCTGCGCAATTAATTAATAAATAACATGTTCGAGACTGGTTAGTTCGACTACGAGTTGATGTAATGTGAAATTATCTGCATTTCTAAGCGGTTGTGAAAGTTATTGCACACACACATTGGCTCATGATGTGAATAGCGTTTAATGCGTTACTGATGGATACGAGTGGCATGATCTTGATCTTGACTAAGTGAGGTATAGGTGTTTTTAATTAACTTGTATATTGATCTGAGTGTTATTTTCTTTTCGCCTTTTTGCTCGGGACGATCAAAAGCTAAGTGGGGGTAGTTGATAACGCTCTGAATGGTACCAGTAATTCTACCTTTATTCACCCTAAATTCTACTCAAGAGAGGATAGATAGGCTCGTTATTTTGTGGAATAAGTGTCAAATGCTATGTGAGTGTTTCCAGGATCGTAATTCTGCATCTATGCTATTTTCCTAAGGTTTTGGTATTGTTTTGTCTCGTTTTGCATGTTTTATAGGATGTACCAAATCTGGAGCATTGGAGAATGGATATGAACCGAAATAAGTACATTGGGCCAAGTGATTTAAGTCCAAGAAGAATCCTGCTGAAGAAAAAGAAGAAAAGAAGGCCTGGTAACCCGAAGGCTAGGCCCGGTAAACCGGCGTCTTGTTGGACACGAAATTGATTCTGCCGCATTATCTAAGTCGGTTAGGGTTTTAGAGAGTCTTAAGTCGGCTATTGTATCTATATAAGGCCGCATATACTGAGTATTATGAGGATATCATACAATCTCATATCTTATCTACTAAATTATACACTTTTGATGAAATAAACTTTTCTTGAGCTTTGGAGAGTTGTTTTTGGTTTCCTCCCTTCTTCCATCATCTCTAGCTTGAGTAGATCGAGATAGATCTCCATTGTTGAAGGTATGAAGCTTTGAACGTTCGTTTATTGTCTTCAATATGGTAGATCTGTTTGTATTAATGTGTTTTAGTTAATCTGCATGTTTAAAGACCCCATAATTTACTTATTTTAATCGTATTGAGCAATGTAGATCCAGAAATTAGGAAAAGATGACCTCGGTAACCCGGCGGTCTATACCGGTTTACCGAGGCAATATTTAGAAAACCTAAACTGGGATTCACTCTAGCTACGTTGATCGGCAGGAATAACTAAAACGAGTAATAGGTCTGGCCAATCTAGTATTCGTAAATCGTAAATTAACATGAAGGACTGTTAGTGAAGTGTTAATTAAGGCATAGTCTTGAATGGACCCTAGGAACGTGCTGGTCAATATCGACAGCTGTCTAGGCGGGTTAGCGGTATGAGTTAACGCTTAAAATCGGCAATTCTAGTTCTTTATGCGTATGGGCTATTACGGACCAATTAAGGAAGGTAGTTTGCGTATAGATTGTCTACTGCCATTGTCGGAGTAGATAGGGTTAGGAATTGCATCCGTAGCTGATAAAGATAATTAAAACAAAAGCTCGCGATTAATTTTAGGAAATTATGTGGGGAAGTAAACATAACGATTAACTAATCCAAGTTAGTGGATCGGTGAGGAGAGGGAGAGGTATACCATGTTTATTTTCTTTTATGTTATTGTTGGTCAATGACCGCCTCTATGTTGCTTCTTAATTAGGTTAGAATCGTTTATACTTATAGTTGCATCGTCTCTGTGGGATCGACCTTGACTCGCATTTACTATACTACGATGTACCTAGTATTCTTGCTAGTAATATCAACGTTAGTGACTTACACGCGGTCAGGGATCGACCTTGCTCACGAATTGAGTTATACTACGGCTGACCTAGTCTGCTTTCTAGTGTAGTTGTTATTTTCACGAACAAGTTTATGCAGGTGATGTGGACAGCAAAAAATCAATGAAAGGTTATGTTTTGACATTGAGGAATTCAGTTGTCAGCTGGAAAGCAACTCTTCCGGACACAGTGGCTTTATCAACTACTGAGGCTGAATATATGGCTCTTACTGAAGAAGCTAAGGAGGGTATCTGGCTGAAGGGGCTAGTCAGTGATTTGGGGCTACATCAAGATCAAGATGAGATTTATTGTGACAGTTTGAGTACAATTTGTCTACCTAAGGATCGGTTCACCATGAGAGAACCAAGCATATTGATGTGAGGTTATCATTTTCTGAGAAATGAGAAGAGGGTTGTAGTGAAGAAATTCAGCACCAAGGATAATCCTGCTAATATGTTCACTAAACCGGTTCAGCAGAGCAAGTTTAAGTTGTGTTTGGACTTGCTGAATATTCAAAGCTTATAAACTGGAAACTGGATACTCAGCTGAGGGTAGATCGGCTTAGTGGATTCGGTGACAAGTCTGGTACAAGTACATTATGGCATTGACGAATGCATCTAGTACAAGTACATCTAATTATGCAAACTGATTGACTGTGAATGAGAGTTCAAGTCAAGGTGGAGATTTGTCAGTTTATTGACTTGATCTCTAAAACTGATGAATAAACTGGTGGAACTAATCTGTGAAGCTGAACTGAGAATGATGGTCAATTTAGTAAGTGTATTCAGTTCTGTGAAAGTCAGTTTTGGTGAAGTGCAAACTGAGTTTCTTCTGAAGTCAGCTTTCAATTTTGTCTGCTGAGTATGTTTGAGTTCAATAACTGAGTAGTTGATTACATGTCTGAGAAGGTCAGCTGAAGCTGAGTTTCATCTGGTGGATAACAGCTGGAGCTGGGGTCCACATCTGGGTATTTATGACAATTCCGACAAAGATCTTATGGCGGTTAAGGTTAGGGAATTGTGCCTATAAATACCAATGTTGTAATCAATGCAGTGTGTGTGAAAATCCTTGTAACTTTGTGCATAATAAAATATCTTCTTTTCTGTCCGTGGAGTAGTCGGCACAACTCTATAAACCACGTTAAATCACTGTGTTCTATTTGTTTCTATGTTTTATCGATTCCATCATACTTTAGGTTTGCATTGCTACTGTTTTATCTTTCCTAAACTGCAAGTTTTCTCGTCTGTGTTTTAACACTGACTTATCACAAGATACGTAGGCAACTTGAGATTTATATCTCGGGCTCAGTCTAAATCACCTTACAAAAACCATTCCCTTTTTCATATTTTCGGTCTTGATCAATTGTCCCTAGAATAAATTAGGCATGGATCATTCATAGACGACATCCAGAATCGTCAATATTCCTTGTTGACAAATGGTACAATACAATCCTGTAAGTCGGATATATGTCATGAGAAAAGAAATTCACGCACAATAATCGAGTTGTGATTGATCTGCCGAATAAGAATATTATAATGAGTGGGTCCTTTGAGATTCCGAATGAAAGTCCAAGAAGAAGGAGTTTGAGTCTCCAAGAATCCCATTAGCCATTTATACGCACTTTTGGCGGTATAGTTACCTTTGGTAGAAAGGGACCAGATAATGTCATTATTAGCAAAGCCGAATCCTTCTTGTAAGATGGTCCCAGTCGTACATATATCTTTCCAAGTGGATGAGGAGTCGGGTTTCGGCCTGTCAAAGGGGATACCATATTTGTTAACCAGAAGCGATACCTATAGGGATGAGTCGTCAGTAAGAAGGACCTAAGTCAATTTCACCCAGCAAAGCAATGTTCATCATATCAATATATTTGAAACCAAGTCCCCTAAGTTCTTTCGCTTTGCAAACCTGATGCCAGGCAATGGCATGTAATTTTCCTTGGCCATTCTCTTCCCTCCAAAAGAACTGCCTACATATCTTTCAATCTCACTCGATGTACCTTTAAGAAGCTTCGATGTACCTTTAAGAAGCTTCGATGTTTGCATGATATAATTTGGTAGGTCGAGAGAGAACTATTAATCAGAATAATCTTTCCCGATTTCGTAGGAGCTCATATTTTTCACGTACTAAGTTTTTTTCCTCATCTTATCCAGAATGAAGTCATAGCGTTTAAATTTCTTGCGAGAGTGTATTAGGGGTACTCCTAAATACTTTCCAAAATCATTTGTGTGAGTCATACCCAACTTATGACCAATGATACTTCTCTGATGAGTAGAAACATTATCAGAGATGGTGAAGTTGGGTTTAGTTGTGCTTAACTTCTGACCTGAAATACTGCAAAACATTTTGAGTACATTCTTGATAATATTTGCTTGACTCACTGAGGATTTCTAAAAAAGAAAAAGATCATCTGCAAAGAAAATATATGATAGAGGTGGCCCGTCTCTTTTTAGCCTAACTGGTTGCCAATCACCATTACTAACCGAGATCACAATTAGTTGACAGAGAATGTCAATGCACAAGACAAAAAGATAGGGGGCTAGTGGTTCGCCTTGTCGAATTCCACGCTCGGGCGTGATGGGGTCAAGCTTATTTCCATTCTATAAGATAGAGAGCTTGGTGGAGGACAAGCCATGCATGATGAGCCGTGTGAGTTTTGCGGACAATCCTACAGCCTCTACAATTCTGCTCATAAAGGACCAGTAAACTCTATCATATGCTTTCTCTAAGTCCATATTAATCATCATATATCATTTCTTCCTATTTTTTTTCGGAAACCGTGGAGGATCTCTTGCGAAATCATAACATTACCAACACTGCCTCTCTCAGGTACAAAAGCATTCTGGGAATAAGTAGTCAACTTATCTAGAACCACACGCAATCTATTGGCTATAATTTTATAGATGAGTTTTGTGACCACATTAGCCAAAGCAATCGGGCGGAATTGGGCTAGAGTTTCAGGAGGATCTTCTTCGGTATCAAGGAAATAAGTGTTTCATTGAACTCCTCAGGAAGCCAACTTGTTTTAAAGGCAGCTGAAACAAAATGAATGATAAAAGTGCTAACCCGGGACCAACACTTCTTCAAAAAAAAAAACAACTGGGATTCCATCCGGGCCAGGGGTTGTATAGGATCCCATCTAAAATAGAGCTTCCTTGATTTCCATTTTGTTAACCATTTTGTTGAGAAACTCCAAGTCCAGCGCCGGTAGAGGTTTGAATCTAAATCTCAGGTGAATGATATCCGAATCATTGTCATTCATATACAGAGTAGTAAGAAAGTCCCCAAGCGTCAACTGGATTTTATCCTGATCAGTAATCCACGTCCCACTGGCATCTTTAAGGCTCAAATTTTCCACTTTTGTTATTTTCCGGTAGTTGTAAGGTGAACCCTTCACCGTCCACTGCCTTTGAAGCACCGACACCTCAGTCTGGGTGTTGTGCACCGTGTCCGACACATTTCTGACACGACACTTCTCCGACACGTGTCTGACACTTCTCCGACACGTGTCTGACACATATTGGTTGATTAAAATAATATTATTTATGATTTTAATATCTAACATTCTCCCGACATGACGCCGACACTGCCCGACATTCCTTACCTCAAATATTGTTCTTTATTTGAGTTTTCTTTCATAAAAATGTTAAAATACACGGTTTTCAATAACTTAACAAATAAGATGTCGTATTTAGTTTATTTTTTTTATTGATAAACAATTATCTTTTACAAATTGTTTCATTTGGAAGGACAATCACATTTTCGTATTTTCCTTTGGAACTATATAAAGGTCGAATGTCTATTTTAGATATTCAAATAATTTACGTATTATATATTTTACTTTGTCTAGTTATTCACATTTCGTCTAATCTTATTTATTTTATTTTTTTTGAAATTTAATCTTATTTTTTATAAGTTGAATCTTATTCACATTATTAACATGTGTCGCTGATGTGTCGTATTTTTAAATTTTGAAATTTATCACGTCATCCTGTGCGAGTCCGTGCTTCAAGAAAACGAGGTTAGGTGAGTCTTTTCTCAGGGAGTGGCGCGTGGCACTAAACCAAAGAAATTTGGATGCTAAGGTGGTATATGTAGCATGTTGACACGTTAAGCACTTTGGTTCGGGCAGGCCATTGGATGTAGGGGTGAACCAAAAACCGTAAACTAAACTAACCTGGCCGAACCAAACCTGGCTCAAACCGAAATCGTAGATAATGATTTTTTTGGTTGGTTTTGTATTGTAAAACTAAACCGTAAAAAAATTCTTTTGGTTTTGGTTTTAAGATAAAACCGACCAAACCGGAACCGGATATGTACACACACACACACACACACACACACACACACACACACACACACACACACACACACACACACACATATATATATATATATATATATATATATATATATATATATATATATATATATATATATATATATATATATATATATATGTGTGTGTGTATATCTATGAATATCGACACTTATTATTAATAAAGATGCTTTTATTTGCACTACACACCAATCCACTGTACTACTTTTTACCTATGCACTACACCAATCCACTCGTGTATGCAAACTTTACCACAAGAAAAACCGACATTTAAATCAATGATATTGTGAGAATCGATCACCACAATGAACCGACTTTTATCGGCCCCTCAATTATCACTACATGTAAATAACTAATATTTCGGTTCATAATCTATTAATACTTCAATCAACTACCTCACACACATAGTTTGATGCATATCGTAATAGGACCTACGACAAGATGAAATAAAACAATTTACATAGCTTTTTATTATCATCTTAATTGGAAAATATGATAATATAATGTTGTGCGCACACATACACACATATATATAGAGAGGACCCAGTGACATTCAAGTTATGGTGTATGGTAGATGGAGAATGAAATCTTGTATGATTGTTGTATGAATAATGGCGTACGAATTATTTGAACCAGTGATAATGTCCCTTTCAGTGAATTATTTGTAAAAAAAGAGGACTAAAACCGAAAAACCAGTATCAAAGTCGATCCAAACCGGATGGGATAAAATGATTTTACCTAGTATGGTTGGTTTTGGTTTATAAATTTCAAACCGTAAAAAATGATTTACTTTTAAAAGCTATTGAAAATCGAAAAACCGGATCATGTGCACCCTAATTGGATGCCCCCACTATCAAAGGTAGAGAACGCCCATACCGTTGGGTTTGGTGAGTCATCAACTTATATATTTTATTATTATTATTTCAGTAAATACAGATAGTAAGTTTTTTTTTTTTTTTTTTTTTAGGGTACAATATACGGTGTTCAACTCATGCAAAATACAGATAAAAATGGTACGTAGAAAGATAAATGATACAGGTACGACTGGAGAGCTGTTAAATTCAAATTTAGACTAAAATTAAAAAAAAAAAAAAAATTTAGTAATCGTCATGAAAAAAGCAAGAACTAAAATATATATAAAAATAAAACAAAAAAAAAGCTGCGTGTGATACATATAAATACATCTGATATATATAATATTAGCCAAAGTTTATAGCTTAAATTCATTGATTTTCGATGAAAACAAGTACTTTTAGCACCACCCATGCGCGCGCTAGTACAACCGTTGTCTTAGAATGAATAACACAACAGCTTATCTGCACCATTCAATCTTGATTGTTAACACCTAGATAAATTTAGACTTATAATGATCAACGTTGCAGATGACACCATCAGATCATTCATCGCGACACAACAAATAAGGTCAGATCTTACTCACTTAGAAAAACTATTTCTCAAAAGGTTTGTAAAAATGACAAAAATATTAAGACATAGCAAATTCTTCGTGCGCACACCAAAATTTGAGACCGAAAATTTTAAATATTTATATCTATTGATTTATAACTAGAAATTGATAATTATTTCACCAGTTTTCTTAAAATATTCGTACTCTTTATTTAAAGATCACAATAACCACGTAATTTCTGAAATTCATTGGTTGAAATTTAGTGAGTGAATTTCAACAATGAATCATACGAGTAATGATGGAATAATATTAACAAAAAAAATGGTGAAAGAGTTATAATTTTTAAAGATGTAAAATAAAATAGATGAGTATTTAAAAATTAAAACTAATGGATTGAAGTGATAATGTTAATGACGTAAGAGATTAGAGGTACCAACTATATATAGAGAGAGAGAGAATGTGTCATTTAACCTATAAAAACACACATTTTAAATTCAATTATGACGAAATCACATGTTGGTGATGCTCCAACCAATAAAACTTCAGAAATTCTTTTTGTAACCTCTTGTTTTTGAAAAAGAAAAACTTCCATTTTGATAAACTTGGATTGGAAAAATGATGACGTGATGACTTGACCACCATAAATTCAATGCTATAAAAATCTTATGTAACCATATTATCTATTAAAAAAATATGTCTATTTGCTAATTATTAATAATTTGATTTTTGAATTTATCAGGTCTTTACGTTATCAGAAGAACTAATTTAATAGAAATGAATAATGAATGTTGAGCATAAAAAGTTAAAATAGGTAACAACAAAAAACACAACCGGCCAAAGAAATGTTTTTTTTTTTTTTTGGAAATTAGTGGGGGTTTGGAAAATGACATTGACGAATCTTGGAGTAAATATGAAATGCTATTTACTATTAATAGTACTCGAAACTGTTTTAATTCGAGTGATTTTCTTTAGATTAAAATTTCCCGTATTAATTCTCCTCCCCCTATCTACTCATAATAATTCACGATTTCACGCACACGCATTCACCACGGATCATGCTTGTTTTAAGGGATGGGGGACCCATCACTTGAGCCTTCTAGAGGGAAATATTTATGTGGAGAGGGATTTTGAGATAAAACAACGGGTGAAACGATCAGAACCACACAGTTTAATGACAGAATGAAAATATGTGGCGTATGTCTCCACACGCGTGATCCGCACTACGTGAGACACCACACGCTAACACTCCTTCTAGAGAATACAGCGGCTCCCATCACAAAAAGACATTTTTAAAAAAATTACATTCTAACTAAAACGTAAATCGTTTTCAAAAAAAACTAAAACCTAAATCTGTTTAGTTTTTCGGATTTGTCTGGTAATATAATTTCGTTTTCATATCAATAAAACATTTATTAAATTCTGATTCTTTTAGCTGTAATTTATCATAAATTTATATACTTTACACACTATTAAATTAATAAGAGTCAAATGATAAATTCTAGATTTTTAACATTAAAACTAATGACACATAACCACTTTTTTTTAATATGTGTGAGTAAATGAAATTATATTTGGGACGGAGGTAGTATTACAAGTAAAAAAATTAACTATGATGCTTAATTAAACATTACTACTCACTTATACCACTTTTATTTATTGTAAAATCTAATTATTTGTATAGAATAAAATCCTTTTCGATTTTCTTTATCCCTCTCCACCAATTAAAATTAAAAGAAAAAATATTTTATCCTAATATTTAGTAATAAACAATCTTCACTTTATTCGACATAATAATAATAATAATAGTTAATGTAATCCAAAATATCCAAATCGAGATTTATTATATAATTGCCGCAAAGAGCCTGCACAAGGCCCGGAAAATCATGAGTGACGAGACACTCCACAACCAGAAGGCTAGGTTCATCTGGAAAGCTAGGTGTGTATGATTGTTTGATGATAGACCCATGGATATTGGTGGTTTGATTCTGAAAGTGCGGGCGGAAGCAAGTGATTATATGCATGCCACGCATAACTCTTTGATGCGCACGTCTTGTGCTACTTGGCCAGCCTCGTGTACCCCGCGCCCCGCACGGAGTGATTGAAGTTAATACTGATGCGGCATGTGTCGGAGGGGAGTCAGCCATGCATAGGGGTCATTTTTCGGGATCATGACGGGCGACTTCTCCATTCCATTTCACAGCGAGTTTCGGGTAACCTGGTTGTCGATGCACTAGAGCTCACGACAATTTTTTAGACACTTTTCTAGGCTTCGACGCGTGGTTACTAGCGGATCATTGCTGAGATGGATTCTCTTGCATGTGTTCATCATCTTCAGGGGGTGTGGACCTTTATTCGTTGGCATGTTTAGTCACTAATTGTTTGGCTATGGCTAGGGTTTTCATGTCTTTGTTTCTTTTTCGTTGTTCGGTGTTCTGGCAATCGCCCTATTCATTGTCTAGCTGGGTTGGTTTGCTTGGGGTAGGCCTCGTTAATCGGGGTGTATCTCTACCGAATGATGCAATTAAGGCTTACAGTTTTAAACTTGTGTTTGTTTTCGTTAGATTTTATTTTTGGAGTTTTTTGTATATCATTTCACAAATTATTTCTTGCAATTCTCTTACCAATCATTTCTTCAACTACAAATAAAAAAATATTAAATCATCTCTCATCATTTCACTTTATCAATTTTATTATCTCTTTTATCATTATTTTATTCATTATACTGCTTTATTTCAATTTCTCCCAGCAATCATTTCTTTTATCTACACAAATTTCAAAAAAAATATCTTAACTTTCAAATCATTTTTATTATATTTTATTATCTAACCCCAAAAAAAACTTCAACCCAAAACAAACGGAGCCTAAATACATGCATTTCAGGAGTTCTTTTTTTTTTTTTTTTTTTTTTTTTTTTTTTTTGAGTATGCATTTCAGGAGTTCTGTATGCGCTAATCATGGTTAATATGTAGATTACATAATTTACATTTGATGATTATATGTGTTTACAATGCATAGATAAATGTAATATTTCGTTTACGTCAGCAACTATCGGGTTTATGTTTTTACGATAGAAATGATATGGACACAACAAAATATATAAGTCATGTCCTTATACAATTTAAGTTCTTGTAAATTAATAAGGGAAAATAACGTTTTTTTTTGTCCGTTTCGTTTCATTAAATTTTCACTTTAGTTTCTAATGTTTCATTTGTTTTCACTTTAGTCTCTCATCTATGGTTTTTGTTATTTATTTTCAGTCCAACTTTCCTTGTGTCGAGTTTCTAGAATTGAAAATGCGAAATATTATAATTAATAGAAACTTATAACGTGACAATTTGGACTAGAAAAAAACACATAGACAAGAGGTGAAAGTGTAAAAACAAAACAAAAAAGAGAGGTGAGAGTGGGGACTGAAATAAAAATTTCATAAAACAAAATAGACAAAAAAGAATATGATTATCCCAAATTAATAACGACGAGAAATATATTTATCTGTCGACCTAATTATAATAATGCAAATCTCTAATAATAGTACCACATATTATGGTTCAATTTTTTTTTTTTACTACAGTTGAAATATAAAACAATATAACTATTTACAATAGCATATAAGTGACCAATTGGTGCGTTTTGTGTATTCTTTAAAATTGGGTTTAGGCCTCGATCAACCCTGCGAACTACGATTGTTTTTTTATCTATCCCCTATCCCTAAATTATCATGTTCTTTCCTTCATATTTGAAGGTCTGCTTAAATGAATAATCTGTTTCTTTATCTATCCACTTATCTCTTTTTACCCAATAAATTAATTTCACACATCAATATCATTTATATAATAATGTGTTATGTATCGAGAAATGATCTGAAGACAACTGGTAGATCACAACGCGATATACATCATTGAAAAAAAATTATATATACTATTTTTTTTTTCATAAAAAAAAAAAAATCTGTCCAAATATTTATTTTTTTATTTTGAACTCTTTTTGTGTCTGGATACGACATCTTTTTTTTTTTTTTTTGTTACATGCGTATTCAAATATCACTTTAAAGCATAAAATATTTTTAAAGGGATGTATAGAGGTTGCTTATTGGAGTGAATTATTTTTGGGTGTTGAAAAAGTGTAATCAGAATTAAAACGATGTGTTTGAAGGGTGTAATTGGGTGTAACCATTGGGGTCACTCTAAGAGTGTACAAACATACCACATAACGTGAGTATAACTTTCCTAAAAAATAAACTACGTCGGAGGACTAATTTGCCTCCAGAAGCTAAGGTGTTACTTCTAACCTAGTGGCTAAGGTATTACATTTTGTGTTATCAGCCCAATTATGACATAGTCAGAAATTTATTTTTGGATAACCTGGTGAGACTATCTATGTATAATCGGATGACTGTATTAAGATAACTGACTATATTTAATTGATTACATATAATTTTCGTAATACAAAAAATAACAATTGGTTGGATTTACCCGATAACCCTCTACTTGGCAGGAAGCTTTTTACATGCACACTCCATGAATGAAGTTGAGCAATGTCACACGATCTCCTTCATCTGTTTTTAAATTGGATTTATATCGTGTGATTCAGATTTATTAACCACTGAAATCTTCATAATAGAGACACCCTTGGCTAGGTCATTGTTAGAAGTTGAAAAAGGAAAAATAAGAAAAATGATGAGACGTATATCAACCCGCCAACCCAATGTAAAATTCTATGATTAAATTCATTTATGATTAAATTTTTTCAGTTTTGTCACTATTCTTGAGGGTGTGGGTGGGGGGGTGGGGGGTGGGGGGAGGGTGTACGTCAGCGAAATCCTACCCATTGTTTCCCAGAAAACCGTGGGGAGAGTGACCAATTGGTGAACCGTGAACCTCACGAGTCATTGCTGATAAAAGTGTAAACAAACTCTTTTTTTCTTTTTCTTTTTTCTTTTTTTTTGAAGAAGAAGTAAGTAAACAAACTGTTAAACGCCTTTCTTTTTTCTTATATTTTTAATCCATGATATTTAAACGTGACACATATACACCCACTGATTTTTTTTATATTTTCATTTCTTGAGAGGTCCTATGATTTTAAATTGATACTATTTCTAGTCTGTTATATGATATGTAAATCAATTATTACCTGAATTTCTTTAATATCATGATTTTTTTAAATATTTTTTTCATTTCAAAAAAATAAAATAAAATAAATTTTTTTTTGATATTGAATCAATATAGTTTTGTTGTAGAAATTATAAAAATACTATCGATGAATTTGTGAATTACTACCTCCGTTCCAAAATAAGTGTCCATATTTTAGAAAACAATTATCCCATAGAAAGTAAGGAAATTAGGGATAAGACATTAATCAAAATATTTTTAAATAACGAGACAATTTACATATTTTTATAGGGAGAAGGACAATCGCGTAATTTTATAATGAGAAGACAAACAGATGAATCCCGAAAATCGGTGAATCTCCTCAATGAATTCCAAAATCGGTGAATTTAACGATGAATTCAAAATTAGTGAATTTCGACGATGAATTTTGAAAATTAGAGAATTTCGACGAAATGAATTTAAATCAATGAATTTAAATAGTGAATTTCGACACAAGTGAATTTCGATAATGAATAAATAGTTTTGTCCTTTATCAAAAAGTTTCAAAAGATCGTCCTTCTACTCAATTGATGAAATATTTCGCTATTCTCCTCATTCCCTAGAAAGTATCACTTTATATTACTAATGTACTCCTCCGCTCAAATAATCGATCTAATTCTTAAAATGCATGCAGATTAAGAAACCATTTATTGCATTGACTTTTATATGAAATATACTATAATGCCTCAACTAAAAAAATCTTTGAAATACAAAAGACATTTAGACTAAAAATATCGATTTAATGAAGAGTAAAGTAGAAAAATACATTAAATATTTCATTGAAATGCGAACTGCCTCAGTTATTTTGGAACAAATCTTTTTGGCAACTGCATCGGATATTATGGAACGGAGGGAGTATCATTTAATGCTTAGTTTCCAAATATAACCTTAGTCCAACATTTATTTATGACATCTATATATAATATATGCACGAGTGAATTTAACCCATTTCCCCTCAATTACCCGACCCAAACCCGGTTTTTCCAAAATAAAAAAAAATAAATAAATAAAAAAATAACCACATTAAAGCATTTTTTTTCCCCGTAAGTGTATATAAGGATAGTTTTACCTTTTAGAATACTAACAAACTTCCCACTTACTAAGAGCATAAATACTCCTATATACTATCCTCTATATTCATTCCGTATCCAAAATTCTTACTGCTATAGCTTATATGTATATATAAAGATATACATCCAGAAGGTTTATTCTCATGAAACTGACGTGCCGTTAAATTCAATTCAGTTGCCTATTATATAGCGGTGCTCGATCGATCTCATCAAAAAATGCGATGAATTGATTGTATCTCTTTTGCAGAGAGGTGTATTCCGCAGACAATTTCCTTTGGAGGCCACAAGAACTATACGTTTGTACTTAATCCTTGCTTTCCTCATATGTTTCTTTGAGATATATATTTTTGTTAAGTTATGATCTTGCATCTGTAGTTTTCGTTCAGAAAACATTGATTTTTTTTTCTTGGTAAGTTTTGAATTTGCTCAAACGGCATGGTGAATTAACAGAGCGGCTTTCTAGGTAAGTACCTCTATTTTTGTTTAATTTTTTGTTTTTAGCTTTTCACCCAAAGATTTTTCGATTAGGATCATGTCATGAAAGGAGTTTAGCTATTTTTGATTTTATACACAAATGAAACTATACTTTCAATAAGTTAATTGCACATTACCCGTGTATGAATTATAACATTAAATTCCATTTTACAAAATATCTAAACTCAAATATGTCAACATCTTCGACACCTTTAGCAAGAAAATTCAATTTTATTAATATTAAAATATTTTAATTAGAAGAACACGTTTTTTAGTAAAATATTAAAATATTTAACACGTTTTTTTAAATATAGAACACGTTTTTATTTTAGTAAAATATTAAAATATTTTAATTAACGTGTGCCATATAATAAAAAAAATGGCCTTTATAGGAGGACCAAAATTCAAAACCAATGACCGAAAGAAATTCCAATCAAGCCAGATATGACGAGCCCTGCTATGATTTGGTGTCCTATTTGAAAAATAAATATATTTGCCATATAATAAAAAAAAATGTGTTCAATAATATCTTATTAATGCAGAATATTTTAATATTAAATTACATTTTCAATAATATCTAAACTCAAATATGTAGACATTAAATTCATATCTATAAATTAATGATAAATAATCTCACATTAAATACATATCTTATAAATTAGTAATCCGAAATAATGTCAAATATTCTGAAATTTATGGCAGTTAATGAAAATATTTTTGGCTTAAATTATAGTATTTAAAAAAATGAGAAATTCAATTTTATCAATTAATATAAAATATTATAACACTAAATTCCATTTTACAAATTATCTAAACTCAAATATGTCATTTAATTCAAAATTCAATTCTACCAATTAATGCAGAATATTCTAATATTAAATTACATTTTCAATAATATCTAAACTCAAATATGTAGACATTAAATACATATCTATAAATTAATGATAAATAATCGCACATTAAATACATATCTTATAAATTAGTCATCTCAGAATAATGTCAAATATTCTGAAATTTATGGCAGTTAATGAAAATATTTTTGCTAAATTATGGTATTTAAAAATGAGAAATTCAATTTTATCAATTAATATAAAATATTATAACACTAATATTATTAAAATATTTGAGTTTAGATATTTTGTAGACTCAAATATGCATTTAATTCAAAATTCAATTCTACCAATTAATGCAGAATATTCTAATATTAAATTACATTTTCAATAATATCTAAACTCAAATATGTAGACATAAAATACATATCTATAAATTAATGATAAATATTCTCACATTAAATACATCCCTTATAAATTAGTCATCCCATAATAATGTCAAATATTTTGAAATTTATGGAAATAAAGGAAAATATTTTTGGCTTAAATTATAGTATTTAAAAAATGAGAAATTAAATTTTATCAGTTAATATAAAATATTATAACATTAAATTCCATTTTACAAAATATCTAAACTGAAATATGTCATTTAATTCAAAATTCAATTCTACCAATTAATGAAAAGTATTATAATATTAAATTATATTTTGAATAATATCTAAACTCAAATATGTATTACATTAAATACATATCTATAATTAGAAGAACACGCGTTTTTAGTAAAATATTAAAATATTTTAATTAACGTGTGCCATAAAATATTATGCAATAAATAAAAATAAATTAAAATATTATGCAATAAATGGAAAACAAATTATTGTATTTGTCATAAAATAAGCATTTGACAAAAAAAAACGTTTGCCATAAAATATTATGCAATAAATGAAAAAAAAATTATTGTATTTGCCATATAATAAAAAAAAAACATGTTGACAAAAAAAAACATGTACCATAAAATATTATGCAATAAATGAAAAAAAAATTTAAAATATTATGCAATAAATGAAAAACAAATTATTGTATTTTCCATATATAAGCATTTGACCAAAAAAAACGTGTGCTTTAAAATATTATGCAATAAATAAAAAACAATTTATTGTATTTGCCATATAAAAAAAAACGTGTTCAATAATATCTTATTAATGCAGAATATTCTAATATTAAATTACATTTTCAATAATATCTAAACTCAAATATGTAGACATTAAATACATATCTATAAATTAATGATAAATATTCTCACATTAAATACATATCTTATAAATTAGTCATCCCAGAATATTGTCAAATATTCTGAAATTTATAACGATTCTTGAAAATATTTTGGCTTAAATTATAGTATTTTAAAAACGAGAAATTTAGTTTTATCAATTAATATAAAATATTATAACATTAAATTCCATTTTACAAAATATCTAAACTCAAATATGTCATTTAATTCAAAATTCAATTCTACCAATTAATGCAGAATATTCTAATATTAAATTACATTTTGAATAATATCTAAACTCAAATATGTACAGATTAAATACATATCTATAATTAGAAGAACACGTTTTTTTAAATATTTAATACTTTTTTTATTATTAAAATATTATAATATTTTAATTAACGTGTGCCATAAAATATTATGCAATAAATGAAATAAATTAAAATATTATGCAATAAATGGAAAACAAATTATTGTATTTTCCATATAATAATTCAATTAATAAATTAAAATATTATTATAATAAGCATTTCACCCAAAAAAACATGTGCCATAAAACATTATGCAATAAATAAAAGACAAATTATTGTATTTGCCATATAAAAAAACGTGTACAATAATATCTTATTAATGCAGAATATTCTAATATTAAATTACATTTTCAATAATATCTAAACTCAAATATGTAGACATTAAATACATATATATAAATTAATGATAAATATTCTCACGTTAAATTTTGAAATAATTATAAATTTCGAATATTTGAGTGGTGATTTATTTATAAAAATGATTATAAATTTTGAATAATTGATTACGCTTTAATTGTTGGGATGTTAATGGCATAGTTTTCGAAATAAGTTAATTATTGAAATAATTACAATTAACGCAGGAACATTCGGTTGAAATTTTCGTAGTAATTAAAATTGACATAATAAGTTAGGATGTGAATGACATGATTATATGCCCTATTATATTACCTTTTGAAAAATAAATAATATCAACGAAGCCAATTAGTACGAGATATTCTTAGATTATGTCATCCCCTACAAATTATTTTTTAAGAACCCTACAAATTAGCTACCTCATTTAATTTTAAATATTTTTACATTAAATTATATTTTAAGAAATAAATATATTCAAAGTTTCCAATTAATTCGAAATATTCTTACATTAAAGTCATTCACTGCAAAATAGTCACTCTATTTAATTCCAAATATTCATACAATCAATTATATTTTCAAGAATAAATTAATTCAAATGTTTGTGGTGTTGTGCGAATGCTTTTAGATTAAATAAATATGTCATTCAATGTGAAATATTCATATATTAAATTACATTTAAAAAAAAGCAATTTAAAATATGCCAAAGGAAAATAATCCTCTAAAACTATTTTAAATTAATTATAATTAAATGGAATATAAATAAATTCAAATATGTTAAAACAATCATCCAGTGCAAATTAAAGTACTCTATTGATACAAGAAAATTCATTAATTAAATTATATTTTGAAAAATAACTAAATTCAAATATGTCAATTAATACGATATATTCTTAGATTAGATTAGAATTAGTCACCTCATTTAATGCTAATGTAGATAAGGTATGTAGGTAGTTTATTTGAATAAGGTGGGGTGTTGGGTAAGGTATGATATGATGGGGTGGTGGGAGGGTATGAAATGGTGGTGGGAAAGGTAGGTATTGTGGGGGTGGTGGGTAGGGTAGGGTGGGATGGTGGTGGGTAGGATGCAGTGGGGGTGGTGGTGGGTAAGGTAGCGTTGGTAGGGTAATGTAGCTTGGGGTAGTAGGAAAAGTAAGGTAAGATGGTGGGGTGGGTAAGATATGGTAGAGTGAAATCATGTGGGTAGAGTGGAGTAGGGTGGGAAGGGTTTGGTATGGTAAGGTGAAGTGGTGGGTAAGGTAGGGTTGGTAGAGTAGGGTATGGTAGAGTAGGGTAGAGTAGAGTATGGTAGGATAGGATGGGGTAGTGGGTAAGGTGATGTGGGGTGGTGGGTAAGATAGGTTAGATTGTAATGGTGGATAGGGTAGGGTAGGGTAGGGTTGGGTGGTGGATAGGGTTGTGGGTAGGTTTGGGTGGTGGATAAGGTTGTGGGTAGGGTCGGGTAGATAGGGTGGGGTGGTGGGTAAGGTTGGGTGGTATGATGGAAAAGGTAGGGTAGAGAAGGGGTGGGTGATACTGGAGTAGGGTAAGGATGGGTTAGGTAGGTAGTATGTCGAGGGTAAGATATGGCGATGTAGGGTAAGGTAGGATAGGATAGGGTGGTGAGTAGGGTATGGTAACGGTGGGTAGGGCGGGAAGAGAGGTAGGGTGCAATTGGGTAAGACGTAGGGTTATCCCACCCATTCGCTTTTATCATACCTCATACGTCCCCGTGCAATGCACGGGTTATTGACTAGTTCACTTCATATTCCAAAACAAACATTTATTATTTGTGTGAGTTAAATATGTCAATATAGTATAAAACACAACACATTAATTATATTTTTTTAATATCTGTGAAACTAAACAAAGGATACTTATTTTGAGACGGAAGTAGTATCATTTTTGCTTTATTGCCTCAATGAGAAATTTTTTTTAAAGAAAGTACACAAAGTAAAGCAGATCCGAGGCATAGCTCCACAGGAGAAACATCCAAGAAACTTCAGTATCAACCCGCCATCCAAACTAGGGCTGAGCATGAGTCAGATTGAGTTGAGCTGAGTTTCTAAATAATATTAGTCGGGTTTCAGTTTCAAAAGAAATTAACGCAAAATGACTATAAAATCCAATGATTTGATTCGGTTAGTTTCAAGTTTGTTCGGATTGTGTTTTGGGTTTCAAACCTAGAAAAATACATTTATAATCAAACTTTAATGCTAGAATATCAGTACACATCTTCCATCTAGATTCAAATTTACATACCATGTGTCCAATCCCCGCTGGCAACAACCACAGTAGTTGTTGCGGAACTACTGGGCCGAGAGAAGACAACCCTCTGACGAGCATTAAATCATCTTTCTTCATTTCGGGGATGAAGGTCCTTACACTAACTATGAGTAAAAATAAATTCCCAGGGACAATATTTCTCCTTTCATTAAACAAAATGAGGGATTTTTTAACGTACACATTTTACTCTTTACTTACGGGTGTTGATATAAAAAATAAAAATAAAAATAAATGAATCAATGAATTAGTTTCTTTCTTCGTTAAAAAAATATTAAAAAAGAAAAGAATCAATGAATCAAAATACGGTCGACTATTTTAAAATATCAAAGTATAATCTCACAAAAAAAAAATGTATCTATTTTTTTTAAGATAAAGATACTAGAATTTTATTAATCGCAATCGGCGAAACAAGCACGAATTACATGAGAAAGTGGAGATGAGCCCCAATCTTTATAACTAACAAGATTTAGTTCTTCCCTAACTAGTAAATGAGCTGGTATGTTACCTTGTCTTTTGACAAAAGAAAAAAATAAAGAAATAAAAGCAGGCACAAGCTTTCGGCAATCTACAATAATACTTTCCAAAGACGACAAGTCCTCAGACTGGTTTGTAAGGCGTTGGTGGATAGTGAGAGAGTCGCCTTCTATGATAACGCAAAAGAACCCCCAGGTAAGGCTAGGGCATACGTCGATCCATGATACACTGCTAAGGCCTCTCCAATTAAAACTTCATAGTTCCCTTCTAATTTTTTAAAGAAGCTCCGGATGATTTTCCCTTGATTGTTGCGAAGAATTCCACCAACAGCCGCCGAAGAATCACTAAAATCTGCGTCGACATTGAACTTAAGAGAGTCTCGTGACAAAGGTGACCATTTAAGAGCCAAAGGAGGGCTCTTGGTAACCAGTTGTTGTCGTTCTGTGGCAAGGTAATATTCTTCTGCCTCCGCCCCAGCACGTATCAAAATGGATTCGGTGACCACATCTTCTGCCTGCAAGAGATAGGCTGGTAGCCTTCCATATATTCCATAATAGATGTATCACATGAACTTATTCCATTTCATCATTCAAATAAAGCATCTCTGCGACCCAGTCTGTAAAAAAGTGTATGCGGAGAAAGCGCATGGATTCCATAATCTTCCTCAGAAAACCCCACTCCACTCTATCAAAAGCCTTCATCATGTCCAGCTTGAATGCCATGTGCCTATTACATCCCTTCTTTCCTGGTTTCATGGAATGAAAAATGCTACAATTATATTATCGGTGATCAATCGAGATGAGACCATTCATAATGCCCTTTAGACGGTTAACCACTGTGTGTGATAAGATATTATAAACGGAGTTGCAGAGGCTAATGGGGTGAAAATCCGTCATTTTGATTGCATCTTTGACCTTTGGAATAAGGGATATATAAGTTGTGTTTAAGGCTGCCAAATCTTTTCCCTCATTCAAGCATCCCAAAATCACTTCCACTACTTGGGTGCCAATTATATGTCAATGCTGTTTAATGAAGGTCAAATGCATTCCGTCATGCCCAGGGGATTTCTTACCTGGCATATTAATATGTAATAAACAGGAACGCGTGACTTAAATATTAGAATTGTAATACAGGCACTTATCATATTCTATACTTTTAAATTAACTTTATAGATGAATGATTCAAATGTTAAAGCAGAATGTCTCACACACTAAATATTTTGATACACCACAAATTTAAAATTAAGTTAAAATGGTATAGTATAGATGACTGCCATATTATACATATAGAATATGAGGGCTTTTATTTACCGTGTACAACATTATTTGTACACAACACTAGAATCGATAATATGCAAGTCAAATGTACGGGACAATATGCGATCCTGTGAAATTCGAATAAGAATCGACAGAACGTAAATCGTATGTTGCCCCGTAATTTTGACTTTCACATGGTCAATTACGTAAAAATATTGTGGCGCACCGAAAGTTATGAGACAACGAATAGATAACGTGTGGTGCGAATAATAAACCTTAGAATATATATATATATATAGACGTTATAACTCAGTGTTCTGCAAAGGTGAAGCATATCATGTGCAGGTAGGCCAAAACAAGGAACCACTATATTTCTGTTTCTGTTGTTTTACATTGAAAAGGACTAACAAAATTTAAAAAACCAATTATTTCAAGCTATACCCTCTTACATCATCATGAATTTACTTTTCAAAGCACGAGGACGCCTTTTTTTAAGGCATTCCTAACAACTTATTTATTTAATAATATTTTAAAGAAAACAAGAAGTAATCTTTTTTTTTAATAATACATCCGATAAATAACATGTTGTAACATATTTCACTATACACTTTTTAGCCACTTATTATGTTACACTAATATCATTCAATGGGTGTTATACTCTTAGTTAGAGTTGTTTCATTTTTAGATTTTGATTTTGTTCCTTACAATTACTATAATGCATAAACATTAGCCAAATCATGTCATACAAAATGCATGTTGAAAACCTAGATGAACCGTAAGACGTATCTTCCATCCTAAACACACACCATTTATAAATGGGGAGCACTTACGGTAATAAAACTGCTTTGATTTTATTTATTTTTCTTTTCCCTATTTTTTTGTGGGAAGGCGGAGGGGGATTTTTCACTTTTGTTTAGACAATGTATGGATTGAACTCTGGCTCTTATCTGCAAATTTACAATAAACACAATAATAAAGGTATATATCTAAACGGGTATTGAACTTGATTAGTAGTAAGGGTCATTTGCATTACATGGTTACAACCAGAGGCGTCTCGAGGTAGCCACTGTGCCGCGACCTAAGGCCTCTCAAAGCACATTTAAAGAACAATTGTATGTATATGTCAATAGTGTATTATCATTTTTTTTATTTCAGCTAAAAAATACAAGACCCATATCAATACACTTATCAAGTTAAATAATCCTTACCAACTTATATATATATATATATATATATATATATATATATATATATATATATATATATAACCGTTACACCGGTTCCTTTGTGTAGAATCAAGGTAACTAAACCAAAATTTTAGCTTAGGTCCCTGATTATAATAGAATAGCCTTGGTATCAACTAGGATAATTTCTACTACGAAGACTCCTTAATAAGGAGTTCCACTTGCATCCATTCCAATGAAAACATGCGTCATACTTTTAGTGTAATTACAGGGCCCTACCTTGTTAATGGGCTTTCGAATCCTCACCCCTTCCCATTATAATGAACATTACTTCCTCTTTATCCCGAGAAAATGTATATCTGTAAAATATGGCTTATTTGGCTTTTATTAAAACTTTTTTGTCAACACCGTCCATTCATATATATTATTCATGTGTTGACCTTTGTGGCGCAATTTATATGTCTTTGTGCGTCATATTACTAGGGTCTTCTTTGAATACATGTTTACCAAACCACGACCTTGGGCCCCCGCAAAAAACAATGTAATTTAAGAGCCTCATTTTCATAGTAATGAAAATTCTCCAAGACACAAAGGCCACATATTTCTTGTAGCCGGTGGAAGAGTCTATGTCTCTTGAGATGTGAGTTTTGGTGAGTCCACCTTTTCTTATCCCATTCTCAGCCACCTTAGTCAGAGTCTGCCCCACATGATGTGTTTTTTTTACTCTATTCCCGAACCATCCATGGTGATAGCTGACAATTGACTCACATCACACTTCTTCTACTCCGGATATTCAAGTTCACACTCCACCAAACCAAAGTTCACATCACTCGATTTTACCTACCTCCATCACTACTACCACACATTCATCACCATAATCACCCACATAATCACCATTATCCACCCATCATCCTCACGCATCATCATTAAGCTCCCATGATCCTGTAACTTTTGTCGTTAACCTTCACCCAATGCAAACCAGAGCCAAGTCTGGTATTCACAAACCCAAAACATTATTATATGTTGCCACAAAGTCCTCATATCCTTCTGAACCTGCTATAATGACGATAAGCCCTTCGCGGTCTAGAATGGGAAAAGGCTATGGACACGGAGTATCAGGCTATTCTTGACAACAACACTTGGTAACTTGTCCCGCTAAGGTACACCAAAATCTAGTGCGAAACAAATGGGTTTTTAAAGTAAAATTGACCTAGATGGTACTATTTTGAACCGCAAGGCATGCCTAGTTGCGAAGGGATTCCATCGTGAGTCCAGGGATATACTATACATAGACTTTTAGCTTAGTTTCCAAAGCTTATACACCTAGAATAATATTTTATATTGTTAAGTCCCTCAATTGGTTTATTAGGAAAATTGATGTGAACAATGTTTTCCTCGATGGGACTTTGACTAAGTCTCATCTACAAGGTGCAATCGAGAGAGGTATTTGATCACCCAAACCTTACTATATCTACCATTTAAATAATGTCCGCTATGGTCTAAAGCAGGCACCTAGAGCCTGATTTGTTTCTCCTATACCTCAACTTTTACAGTGGGGGTTCTGTCAATCTATGGATGATATATCCTTGTTTGTCTATAAACATGACTCCAGTATTATGTATGCATTGGTGTATGTAAATGACATTCAATTTAATGGAAACTCCCTCTCTATATTACAACAGTTTATATCACAATTAAACAGGAAATTCGCTCTCAAAGATATAGGAGAAGTTAGTCATTTCTTGAGAATTCATGTAGGGGTGATCATGGGTCGGTTTGGTGGTGGGTTCGGTTCGGTTTGGAAAGCACGAGGTCGGTTTGGGGCTATACTTTGTAACCCAAACCAAACCAAACTAAAGTCATCCCCATTGGTTTGGTTCGAACCGGTTTCGGGCTGGATTTGGTTTTAGCATGCTTGGTTTTTTAAAAGAGATACTTTTATGAAAAACAAGCAATTTCATCTTAATTTTTAAATCTAAAGTGTACGTTGTTGTAAAAAAACATACTTGGTGCAAAGGTTGTTGCCCTTTCATGTATTTAGTTGAAAAGATATGTAGAATATATGATGCATGATTATTCTACAAAACATAATGGACCGGACATGAAAACAAAAATATCAGAAGATGTGATAGGGAGCAACGTTAGCCCTGAAAAAAATGAGTACAAAAGTGTAATGGTTCAAGACAATATCAGATTATTTAGAACTTTGAAGACCAATTTGCAAGACAAAACATTCGCCTGTAGAAACTTGAACAAAGTTATACTTTGTCAATAGTGGATTAAAACAATCAATTACAACAAAGGATGAGAAAAATAATACACAATAACTGAAAGAAGAAACCCATCTTTTTTATGTTATATGCTCACCATTTGTTTTACCCGAAGACTCGATAGATTAAGCAAAGAAGAAAACATTCAGGATTAAGAATCCATTGATGTAAAACTACAATAAAATTACTAAGAGGGATAATGCACATTAACTGATGATGATAGCATATTAAAAGGCCACTAACATGTTGTATGAGGCAAACGATTATAATGGAATCTGAAATGGAGCAGAGAAAGTAGATGTGTCGATATGTTTGATTAATGATGAATGGAATGAGTTGGGTTCAGGGTTATCTTATATGCTTATATATCAATAACAAAAACACGTGTTTTTTGTATTAATGATTTCAGTTTGGGTTCGGGTAAAATAAAAATAACCAAATCCAAACCAGTACTATTCGGTTTGGTTTCAAACCAAACTGATTCATTCGGTTTGTTACTGGTTTGGTTTTTTTGGTTTGGTTCGGGCTGGTTTTCGGTTCGGATTGGTTTTTCGGTTTTTTTGCTTACCCCTAGAATTCAGGTGTTCAGGAATAACAATTGGTTGTTTCTAAGCCGACACATTTATGCTAATCGGGTATTAGACATACTGGGCTTTCAAAATATGAAGCTTTCCCACTCCAATGACTATTAGTGCCTCTAATTTATCCATGACAAAGTCTCCGACAATGTCCAATCCAACACTATATTGAAGCACAATAGGAGCTCTACAATATCTAACAGTCATCAGGTCTGATATGGCTTTTGCTGTCAACACTCTCAACCAGCACATGCATTCTCCAACTGAGCTTAACTAGCTAGCTCTAAAATGCCTTCTCCGCTATGTCAACAGTACAACTTACTTTAATCTCCACTTCAAACTAGATCAACCACTATCACTGCATGGATTTAGTGGTGAAAACTAATGGTGTAACATCAAAGACGAGAAGTCCAGATCATCATATTGCATTTTCTCGGATGGCTCATTGGTTTCTTGGTCATCACGAAAACAATCGGTGGTCTCATGATCTAGCACAAAATTTGAATACATGACATTGACAGATACAACATCAGAGATTCAATGGATTTTACATCTTCTAAAAAACTTCAACTTCCAATATTTGGTGTCCATGCTTCACTCAAGACAAAATACAAGATCTTGATGCTTATTTTATCAGAGATTACGTGCTGCAAAATGAGCACAAAGTACGTCATGTTGCATTATGTGATCAATTAGCTGATGGGTTGACAAAACCTTTGTCCACTTTCAAATTTCTAGATGTTAGAGTTAAACTCAATGTTTTTCCATTGTCATTTTGTTTGAGCAGGATGTTAAGGAATAGATTCATATCTATGCTAATGTAATACGAGTATGGGTGAGATTCATCCTAGTGCTATATATTTAATATATATAATATATTGTGTGTACCATAATTTATGATATGTATTTACTGTGCTCCATGTCTATTATTCAATAGAATGAAGAATATTTTATCCTAAATTTCAATTTTCTTATGTTCTGGCTTTATTGAAATAATACCGTTCATTGTTTCTAAGAATTGTAATTTCCAATACAAATTTTATTTGTACTTCTAAAACCATGCCAAACCAAACCATAATTTTAACCTAAAAGTGTCTTGTTTTGATTTAGAAAATTTGAAAACTAAATAAACGGATTCAATTTTTCAAATAAAAAAATTTGTGGAAACCAACAATGTTCACCCCTAGAACTATAAAAAAAAATAAAAAATAAAACCACAAATACACAAGACGACAAAGTAGTAGTACTATACATCACCTCTTTCTAGAAAGGCAAAAGAGTACTATTTAGCCAATAGATTTACTAGCACAGAATTCCATACACTCATCGCCCGTGGTTTTTTAGCCGAAATACTTCTTCTCAAGCTAAAAATGAAGTCATGGCTTTTCTCAATGGCCTTTCAGAAGTTAATCATTCAAAATACTTGGGACTTCCCTTAGTAATCGGCAGGTCAAAAAAGCAAATCTTTTCTTATGTGTTAGACAGATGTAAGGCAAAGCTAGAAAGTTGGAAATATAAATCTCTAAGTCTTGGTGGTAAGTCTATTCTCCTTTCTTCATCTTTATTTGCTATTCCTAACTTGATTATGTCGGTTGCCAAGCTCCCTAAAGGCATCATCAATAAAATTCATTCCTCATGGCTAATTTTGGTGGGGTAACTCAAATAAGAATTTTTCCGGTATCATTGGGTAAAATGGGAATCTTTATGCGTTCCGAAGGGTAGGGAGGACTTGGCTTCAAGAATTTGGAGGTCGCTAACGTTGTAGCCCTTGCGAAAACTCTTTGGCTTAATCCATTCTTGCCCGCATCTTTGGTTTCAAAAGTTCTAAAAGCGTGTATTTTCGTAGGGTACTGCCTTTGATTGTAAAACCCCGTCTTCATCCTCTTTTGTTTGGAAGAGTTTAATGTCGGCGCAAGATTTTTTTGAAAAATAGTACATATTACTTAATTGGTAACGGAGAGTCGATTAATGTTTGGAAGGATCCTGGCTTCCAAATAATCATAAATGTTTGCCAATAACTCCTATGGGAGATAACCCTAATGGCTTAAGAGTTAGAGATTTTTTGGACAATAATGCTTGGATCCGAGATAAACTTTTAAAACATTTTTGGCCAGTTGATGTTAACCAAATAATTAAAATTCCGGTTAGTATAACTAATGCGCCGGATAAAAGGATTTGCATGTTTTCGAATAACGGCGGCTTTGTCACTAAGGAAGCTTATGATTTTTGTTTACAGAATAGATTAAGGCCGGAGAATAGTTATTCATCACTAAATAATAAGGGCCTTAACGGAAAATTTTGGAAGAGAATCTGGGCTCTCCCGTTGCCTTTAAAAATAAAAATTTTTATTTGGAAGTTAATGAAAAGAGTAGTACCTACCTCGGAGGTGCTAAATAAGAGATTTGGCTTTCATGTTTCCTTATGTTGTTTTTGTGGGCACGAGGTAGAATCTACAGAGCACATTTTATTACAGTGTCCTTTCGCTCAAAACGTTTGGAAACTTGTGGGGTTATCTTGGAATTCGTTTGGGTCTAATCCTTCTTTACAGCATTTGTGGGATGAAATCTCGAGAGAAAAGCCTTCAAATACTCTTATTGACAGGATCACCTTATCTTGTTTTGTCTTATGGTATATTTGGAAAGCTCGTTGTAATCGTACCTTTGATAATCTATGCTGGACTTTTGAGGATACTGCAAAATTTGCCAGTGAGGCTTGGTCCGAATTTATGCAGGTACATATTGAGGAGAGGATTATTCCTGATCATTTTTCTTCCTCTCCTGTCTTGCAGCGCGAGGACACCCATTCTGTGGAGGTGCGTGCCTTTGTCGATGCAGCCTGGAAGCCGGATTCGGGTCTTGCGGGATTGGTGCAGTTCTTCTCCAGGGGAATGATGCGCTTTGAGGCCTGGCCTCTCCAAAGTCGCAATGCACTCGGCTTTAGCTGCCGAGGCTCAAGCCTTACGATGGTGTTTGAGTAGATGCTTGGCGATGGGGATTAAATGTATAGTTTGTTATTCGATTGTCTAATCTGGTAAATCATTGTAATAGTTCTAAACCCTCCAAATGATGTTTCTATAGTCCTAGATGATGTTAAGCTGTTAGTTAGTAAGTTTGACCGCTGTTATATTTTGCACACTCAACGTGAAAGTAACAAGATGGCGCACAATCTTGCTGCTTTCTCGTTCAGTTCGGATGTGGGGATTTTTTTGGCATAACTCTATTCCAGTTTGGCTTTGTAATATTTAACTTGATTTAATGAAAGCTTTCGTTTAGCGGAAAAAAAAAAAAAAAAAAAAAAAAAAAAAAAAAATAACATGGTAACATGGAAAATTATTGTGTGGTGAAGAAATTTGAAAGTGAAGTGAAGGATAAAAAATGATCGTAACTACACAGTTTAAATACAAAATGAAAGTGTGTGGTTATGGTGTCTCCACACGTGTGGAGACACCACACAAGTATCTCTCTAGTAACACATATATACGACAATAGAATAGTGTTACATACAACCCTAACAAGTTACTTTTATCATTTTTTTTTTCAAAATAACTGTGTGTATAATATTAGAGGAAAATGAAAAAAAAAAGTGTAATGATATATCACTTGGTTCAAATTTCTTAGTATCATAAAGTTTTTTACACATATAAAATTATCAATTTATGGAATTATATTTAAAAGTGAATATGAAAATTTTAAAATCAAAAATTAAAGATAATACGTTATGTAATGAGATTGACAGATGGTTTTAGAGAATCACATTCGACTAATATTTCAAAAATTCATTTAATGTCAATAATCAATTTACATTGAAATCAATATTACGTATACAAAAACTCTAAGATGCACTAACATGAGCCAGATGCTCGTGGATTTTCGAGAAAAAACCTGTATTTATGTATTCTATTATCAACACTCATACTCTCTCATAAGTTTTGATCAAAGTAATCAATAATAGAGTACAATATTTATCGGCACTACTAGGGTTTCTACAAAACACAAAATACCCTTACTAAGTCAATACACAAATCAATCATTCCATAACTCTATTTTCCATAATAACTTATTTTCCATATCGTAATACCCCCCTCAAGTCGGAGCGTGAAGATCCCGAACGCCCAACTTGCGCAATAAAAATTCAAACTGCTGGCGTCCCAATGCCTTTGTAAAAATATCCGCCAATTGATACTTCGTAGGTACGTACGAAGAAAGAATCAACCCGTCAGTGATAGCGTCGCAAACAAAGTGACAATCGCCTCGATATGTTTCGTCTGCTCATGGAAAACCGGTTCTAGCGATATACTGAGAGAAGATCGATCGTCACGTAAAAGTTGAATCACAGGAGGGTGCTGAACACCAAGATCGGCAAGCAACTGCCGAAACCATTTCAATTTACATGTCAGAGAAGCCATTGAGCGATATTCGGCTTCAGCAGAGGATCGAGAGACAGTGGTTTGCTTCTTGGACTTCCAAGAGATAGGAGAAAGACCAAGATAGACGAACCACCCACTTAAGGATCGCCGAGTAAGAGGGCAACTCGCCCAATCAGAGTCACACCAACCTTCGAGAAGAAGAGAACTATCGAGCACGCGAGAATACCTTGCCCAGGATGTTTCTTTAAATACCGCGACGAAGCCGCAACGCGCCTCCCAATGCTCAACGCGAGGAGCCTACATAAACTGAGACAGGACATGCACCGAATAAGCCAAATCGGGTCTGGAGACCCCAAGATAGATTAGACGACCAATCAGACGTCGATATGATGCGTAATCGTAAAACAAGGGCCCGATCGCAGGGCCAACTTATGATTCTCGCTCGATGGAAAATCGACCGGTTTGCTTCCAAGTAAGCTCCGCCTCATGGATAATATCAAGTGCGTTTACGCCGATTTAAGAAAATCCCTTCCGGGTTCCACGCGACATCGATGCCAAGAAAGTATTTGAGGGCACCTAAATCCTTCATCTTGAAACAGCTACCCAAATAGGCTTTAAACACTGTTAATGCCACTTTATCATTCCCTGCAATTATCATGTCATCAACATACACGAGCACCACAAGCTGAATTCCATCACGCGTCAAGGTAAACAATGAATAGTCAGAATACGACTGACGAAACCCATAGTACCGCAAGGCTGAGGCAAGCTTTGGAAACCAACACCGGGGTGCCCACTTTAAGCCGTACAACGATTTTCGCAGATTACAAACCAAGTTCGATCCCGGCCGCTCAAACCCCGGAGGTATCTTCATATAAATCTCCTCATCCAAGTCCCCATGTAGAAATGCATTATGGACATCCATATGATGAATATCCCACTTTTTCACCGCGGCAACACTTAGAAACGTCCGAACCGTAACCATCTTCGCAACTGGAGCGAAGGTCTCTGTATAATCAATCCCTTCTTCTTGGTGGGGCCCAAAAGCCACTAACCGGGCCTTAAGACGTTGTAGTGTGCCGTGCTCGTCATATTTCTCTACACAGACCCACTTACTCCCCAATGCCTTTTCCTGTGGGGAGGGGTTGCAAGACCCACGTACCTGATCTTCAAGCGCTTGAATTTCCTCGGACATGGCTTTACGCCATCCTCATGTTTCATAGCCTCTTTAAAAATTTAGGAGGGTTGCCCATCAGTAATAGCGGCAAGGTACTTGCGATGTTTATCGAAAACTTATCATAAATAATATAATGCATAAGTGGATACGGAGTACCGAGAAGAGTGATGGAGCAAAGTGGAGCGTGGAATAGACTTTTCAAATCAATTAACGACGCACAAAGTCTTGAAAACGAAATTCAAAGATCCACGCCGCCGTTTACCCGACCCAATTCTTCAACAACGCTACTTGGTTGTCGAGGTGGTGGTGATAAAGGCTACACTCCCCAAAGATCACCGATTCAATAGCCACGCCGGTCCCCCATCAACCGGAGGAGAGTGATCGAACTCCTGATCCGTAATACTAACATCCTCGAATAACGGGTAAGGAACTGCAAAAGGTTCATGAGCGGGTGGCTGGGACAATAGAAAGATATGTTCAAAAAAAATTAACATCCTTAGAAACAAAAATCTCATCCGTTTCTAAATCATACAAGGTCCATCCCTTTTTTCCGAAAGGATACCCAAGAAAAACACATTTACGACTTCGGCTATCAAATTTATGAGTATGACGATGATCATGAGTGTAACATAAGCATCCTAAAATGCGAAGCATCGAGAGATCCGGTGCTTTCCCAAAAAGAGACTCATAAGGCGTTTTAAAATTCAAGACACTAGAAGGGGTTCTATTAATTATATAAGCCGCCGCCATAATGCATTCCCCCCAATACTTAAGTGGCAAATGCCCATCAAAACGTAGTGCACGTGCAACGTTAAGAATGTGTTGGTGTTTCCGTTCTACCCGTCCATTCTGTTGTGGAGTGCTAACACAAGACGTTTCAAAATGATGTCTTCATTACGAAAATAAGGGATTAAAAGGCGAATTTCATCCCTATTGTCACTCCATACCCATTTAATATAACGTCAAACTGACAAGAAATTAAAGCAATAAAATCTAAGAAAGCAGATCCGGCTTCCATTTTTCTAATCAATAAATAAATCCAAACCGACCGGGAATAGTCGTCAACAATAGTCAAGAAATACGTAGCTCCACAAGTAGAGGGGGCGCTATAGGGACCCCATAAATCACAATGGATCAACTCAAAAATACGACTAGCTTTATTCTCGCTAATGGAAAAAGGTTCACGAGGCTGCTTTGCCCTAAAACAAATATCACACCCGTCTTTATTCGAATTTTTAGAAATAGAAATATTGGGAATACGCTAGACCTTTTCTAATGGGTGATCGAACCACGATGCCACAAATCCCCATCCTGCATTCAATCAACTTCTAGAACCCGCTCTTCTTCGGGACACCCAAAAACAGAAAAGTCCATCCACACGCTCACCCAGTCCAATCAGAGTCCTCGTGATTCGGTCCTGCAAAAATACATAAGCGATCATTAATTTGGATGACGCAATCATTGTCATCGAGGAACGGGATGCCGAAAACAAATTACAATTTAAATTTGGAACATATAACACGCTCGATGAGTCATAAATTTCCCATCAAATTTATCGCTCTGAATGGGTCGCGAATCGATTTAACGCCCATCCGTAAACCGATCGGGCAATGCGTGATAGGTGTTAATTCAACAAACACGGTTTGATCACCGGTAACATGATGTGTTGCCCCGATATCAATGATCCATGATAACTTACCAGTCAACCGATCATGAGTTTTAGAAACCTTTAAGAGTTCAAAAATTCCCTGCCACTGAGCCGGGGTCAGATTCACGAACCCAGCCTGTTCAAAAGAAGAAGGAAACGCTGAAGATGAGTCGGGCTGAGCTGAACCCATCGGCCCATTCTTCTGATGTTGTACTTATGCCGTGTTGACTTGTCCACCCCGTCCCCTACCAGCTGATGAAGACCGGCCACCTCTACGGGAGCCTCTCCCCCCGCCTCGTACTCCTCTTGGCCGATCACCCCACCACTCGGGGTAACCATGGAGTTGAAAGCACGTTTCTTGGCTATGCCCTTTGCGGTGACAATATGAACAGACTGCTCACCATCAATGGTCTTCCCACGCAATTTCCCATCGGATCGGACCTTGAACGCCATCTTCCCGTCGGCTCCATGGTGGGAGTTGGTCCACCCCACCTCAAGCTTTCTCCCGTGTCGAGCTTGATAAGCTCGGTCCATATCGTGAGAGGATCCCACCAAGCATCTGTGACCGAATTGAAGCATACGCCGAGTCGAGGCCAATCAAAAACCAAAGCAACCGATCCTCGAGAAGCACCTCAACAAATTTTGAAGCCAAATCACACTTGCATCCCTTGCAAGAACAAGACGGCGTCGTCACCAACTCCCCTAATTCATCCCAGATGCGGCTCATCCTCCCAAAATAGGAGGCAATCGACTACCCTTACCTTGTTTGCACCCGGCCAAAGACAATTTCAATTGACGAATCCTTGTGCCGTTAACCACAGAGAACCGGCCCTTCAATGATTTCCATAGGGACTCAGCATCTTCAAAGTAAGAGAAGATTGCTCGAATTGGCGGTTCAATCGTGTTCATAATCCATGATACCAACATGGAATGAACTGTGTACCAATCTTCCAATTTTTCTTCTTCCGTAGGCTTCTCGATTTTCCCTTCAAGAAACCCAAACTTTCGCTTCGCACGAAGAGCGGTTCGAATCGATCATGCCCATTCATCGTAATTGGGACCTTTCAATTGCACCGTGGTAATCAATTGCTCTGGATTGTCGTTCATGCTAAGAAAATAAGCATCTAGCTTTTTTCTCCTTCTTTTCCATCTGCCATGTTCAAAGCTGCAAATATGCAGCAGCCGTATCCTTCCTGTTCCTTTTTTTCCGGGTAATTTAGGGTATTCGCTCAAATACCATGATAAGTTTTGATCAAAGTAATTAGTATATCTTTCGATCAATAATAGAGTACAATATTTATAGGCACTACTAGAGCTTCTACAAAACAAAAATACCCAATCTACCCTTACTAAGTCAAAACACAAATCAATCGTTCCATAACTCTATTTTTCATAATAACTTATTTTCCATATCGTAATACTCTCTTAGCCAAAAATTCATGGCCATCGACAAACAAGAAGATGCGAAGCCTCACCTCACTCTGACCTATATATGGGAAAAACCATTGCCACATATTTTTAAATGCAACGTGGATGCTTCTCTACAAAATGATATTTTAGTTGTTGGAGGTATCCTCCGAGATTTTCATTGACTCTTCGACGGAAGCATGGGAAGCTCTGATGTCTTCCATGGTTTAACTTTCGCTATCGCTATGGATATAAAGACTAATAATGGAAAGTGATTGCATTAGTGCTATCCAAAAGATGAAATCAAGCAAAGAAGACATATCCGACATTGGAGGAATTATCTTGGATTGTAAAAATCTTCTCCATGGTTCTCTTTAGTCGAATTTTCTTTTAACATTAGAGCGATGAATGAATGCCCCATATAATCTTTTAGCTCGCGCTAAAATAGTTGTTGGGAGGTTTTTGCATCATTAAAACAAAAGAAAATTTATAAACCTATACTACCATGCAAAACTACCTCTCCAACCGGCCGAATACCGGTAGTTGCTAGTAAAGTTGGATAAGTACGGTATCGATCCTCGTGAAAATGGATGTTGAATCTAATCTAGTTAATTCTTCTTTATTAACTAAACCTAAACCTAAACTAGAACGGAAAATAATCGGACGGAGGATTGTTAATCCAAAGCCAGGAAATATAGTTGCGGACAAAATAAATAAAACTACATCTACGAAAACAAGAAAAACTAACTAATAACCGAACAAACATAAACAAACCATGATCAACCTATTCCCAACAACCATCACCCCACCGAAATCGATCGATAGACAAACATTCATTCATTAGTTATCTTGGATTATTATCTTTTCTAATGAAGCGCTTCCTCTTCCGATTTATCACGCCATTAATTAGTTTACCTTCCGGTCTTGACTAATATCGATACAAATCAAAGATATGGATTGAATCCTAACTTAACAACATTATCCCTCAACTTCCGCTTGTTGGAATAATTATTGTCAATCTCCTCACGATAATCTAGTGAATCTATTAACTTCCGTTATCTAAATTCGATAATCATAAAGCATACAAAACATGAAAGAGAACAAGAACAACGTAATGAAATAAACACATGAACAATCTCATCTTTCCGTAACGGTGATATCCTCAATTCCAATCTAAGATAATCTTGCATCGAATTAATTAAATTGTGGTTCTCTCGTAAACCTAGATATTTAACCTACTGAACTTCGATTATGTATAGATTAAAGATCTAATCTTTCCTATGGTGATCTAAACTACACCGACTTCCGTCATACGGTAGCATCAAATCATACAATCATCTTTCGATATAAAATTGCACGATACAAATAAACACAAGAAAGAAACAATCTTAATTAAAACTTACAAAATTAGTCCATGAAAAGAATTAAGTTTGTTTGCTGCAAGAAACAGTCATTCAAGCTCTATCCATGGTGCCACGGTTTTATTCATCAAAAGGAACTCAAACACGGAATTGAAAAACAACTAATCTACCCGCCGTCCGACTCAAGCAAGAGCTTGGCGGCCGGGTCGCTTCCTTCTCGATCTTTAAACTTAGGATTTTTTTTTGGATGAAGGTCGCGTTTTCTAAATGAATATTAGGGTTACAAAACTGCCGCTATATATAGATATGAGAGGCGGCTGGAGTAATGTTTTAAGTCGGTTGGGCTCAATGCGGCGGTGGACGTTCGTTCGTGAGCATGGATGCTCGTTTGAGGTCTTCAAACGCCCGTTTGGGAATGATGCATGGCAAACGCTCGTTCAGGCAACAAGGACGTTCGTCCAACTTGTTTTACTTCCAAACTTCAACTTTAGCTTGCCATGCATGCAACATCAACACACATTCAGCTTGTATGAATCTTAATTCCATTTAATCTCTTCTCTTCCATGCAAATCACCATCTAATCTTCTTTCATGCCATGGTTGTGTATCTATAAGACAACAAAAACGAAATGCCAAGCGTAAATCCGCATAAATAGATAATAAAACTACGATATTCACTCGATTTTACACTTAGACAACTCAAAATATCATTTGCGTAATTAATCGATTATAAGCCCGATTTCTATGAAAATAATCCATATATGGGGAAAATTGATATAGAAAATATATGTGAAAATCACTATAATTTGACCCTAAACAATAGTCTCCCCCCTACCCATGAACGAGGATCCCACCAAACGGTGTTCTTGGAGCTTCCATATTGGATTGTACTAATTAAATTTTTTGTTATTCTGAAGAAAAAAATATGATAAAAATGATTGAAATAATGATTAGAAAACTATTTTTTTTTTTTAATTTGTATAAATAAAGAAATGATTAGTGGGAGAAATTGAAATAAAATAATATGATGAATAAAATAATAGTAAAAGAGGTAATAAAGTAAATAAAGTGAAATGGTAAGAGATTGTTTAATATATTTTTATTTGTAGTTGAAAAAATAATTGGTGAGAGAAGTCGTAAGAAATGATTGGTGAAGTGATAAAACCCAACCCCAACCCCAACCCCAAACCCAACCCCAACCCCAACCCCAACCCCAAAACCCTAAAACAAGGCATGTAATATGAAATGTATCATAATATATAGGATCAATGATCTCTCAAAATAGATTGACAAGTGATTTCTCAAACGCGACTGTTTTAGACACAATTAGAAAGACAATGTAGATTTTTTTAAAAAAAATCTACCACTAGATTATATCCAATAATAAATGTATTAATTTTAGGGGGAATGAGGGAGGAGGACACTAACATTTCATCAATTAAGGAGAATGACAATTTTTTGAAACTTTTGCATAAATGACAAGATTATTTTTATTTTTTTTTCTTAATTCATTCGCCCATTTTTCTAAAGAAAAATAAATGACAAGATTATTTTGAAATTCATTATTGTTCAAAATCCACTATCGATATTCACTGATTTTTTGGATTCACCGGGGGTTTTCACTGAGTGAATTTCGACGGTGAATTTCACGAAAAATGATCTAATTATATCGAATCAAATCTCAAAACGAAGAGCGTCAAAAAATAAAAAATTCAGTGAAATTTTTATCGCGTTTGGATATATATATATATATATATCAAAAGATATGAGTGTTTAAAATGGAGGAGGAAAGAGAAACAAAGGAAAAAAAAAGTTTCCAGAAAAATTCCAGGAGCGCAAATTTTTTTAATTTATTTTCTGATTTTATAATTCAAGTTATAAAAAATATAAAAGTTGTCTCTCTCTATAAAAAAAATATGTGGCTGTCTTGTTATTTAAAAATATTTCAAATAGTGTCATTATCTCTAATTCTCCTTTAATTTTATTTGAATTTAATAAATAACTTTATCCACTCATTTAAGAGGATCGTGACTCAATATTATAATGTTTTTATTGAATTAAATATTATAATGTATAAAATAGGTTGTTTGTATTTTAACTTATTTGATATGTTACATTATTTATATAATAATACTATAAATTACTATGACTTAGTAGCTGAAAATAAACTGACCCAGCCATATCAGATGATCAGATCCCAATACATACATTACATATATATGTTATATAATAAATACAACAAACAATAATATACTAAAAGAATCGGTCATAAACACACATGACACGCGTCAACAATCCAGAGCACTACAAATAAAGGTTTGTCCTTTTCACAATATATAAAATAAAGTCTTGCAGTAATATAAGAAGAATAACATTACACTTGCAACTATATTGTAACAATGGATGTAATATATATTTTGACACTATAAATTACACAGTAATTAATATCAATTAAATATTCGTGCTCTATAAAGAAAATAATCTTTAAAGTAATAAACGAAAATAGTATGTGATACAATTATTATGACAATTTCCTTAAAAAAAATTATTTGTTTTTTTGAAAAATTATTATTATGACAATGGTTTTGATATAATAAAGCATTATAGGAAATATTTAAAAATAATTTAATATTAACCGGGCCCACCATGACGTCACAGTAGTCTCTTTCTCTCCGCCAAACGCTCTTCATATTCCCATCATTCCACCCCACTTTCCCTCCTCACATTAAGCACCAATTCTCAAACGCCACTCTTCTTTTTCTTCAAGATTTTCTCCTCTCCAAAACCAAACAAAAACTCATACCAAAACAAATTTCTTACACACAAAAATTAAAAAATAACTGTGAAAATGGATTCGTCAAAGGCAATATTCAGAAACCATTGTGTAGATGACGATGGATTGGCTTCAATAGCTGAGATGGAAACTGGGTTTTATGGAAGAAATCGTCACCAGTATCCATTTGTTTCCAGGCCACTTCAGAGGAAACCAAGCTTTAGAAACGTTTCATGGGGTTCTTCTTCTTCTTCTTCTTCTTCTTCTTTTGTTTCATCTCCTAGATCTCCTGGAAATATGAGATCTTTCTTTGCTACTGGTAGATTTTTCGAGGAGCCTCATCAATCCCATTTTTTGGATTCTTGTTTTCTCTGCAAGAAGACTCTTGGTAGAAACAAAGACATCTTTATGTACAGGTTTGTCTCTAAAACATTTAATTTCATGGTAGATCTAAAATTTCGAGATTGAGAAGAACATCCCCACCTTAATGACTTACTTTGGAATCATCAAAATCATGATTTAAAGGGTGTATTGGATCCAAAGATGTGATCTTTGGAACCACCTCTGTAATACAAATGATAAATTAGATTTTGTTAATTTTTGCAGAGGAGATACACCATTTTGCAGTGAAGAGTGCAGACAAGAACAAATAGATATGGATGAAGCTAAAGAAAAAAGTCGCAATCTTTCAGCTTCCATGAAAGCTATGAGGAAAAAGGAGCAAACAAAATCCTCTCCTTCTTCAACCAGGACTACTCGAGACTGCAATTTTCTGTCCAGTACCGTCGCTGCTGCTAGCTAAATATAACAAAAACAAAAATCCCAGCAGGAATAATAAAAATTTTGCAGTCTATTAAAAGGGCCCTAAAAAATCGAAGGATTAGCAACAACCTTCAAGAAAAGAATTTTTTTTTACTGAATGTAATTAAGGGTAGTAATTAATATAAAGAGTTGCGTTTGGTTTCTGTTGGGAGCGGATCTCTGTAATGGTAACAAATCTAAATCTAAAAACGACCTTCTTGTTGTTGGAATTGTACCACCCAAAGGATTTTCTTCTTCTTCTGTCTAATATTGAATGGCAGATTAATTTGATGCTGGGATCTGCTTTGTTCTTTTTGATTCTTTTGTTGCTCCAATGATTTTAATTGCAACATATGGGTAATTTTTCACTCCAGTATACCCGAGAAATTGAACCGTACGGACGGGTCGATGATCCGCCATGTTCCATCAGATTACCGTTATGGACCGGCCGGTTTTTAAACAGCTCTCAACTCGTACTGTGTGACCTTCAATTAATATAGACCAGATCCGTCGTAAAACCGCCGTAAAACCGATGCTTCAAAGTTTAAAACTGTCCGGAGTGAAGTTTAATCAGAATCGGCACAAACCGTTCCCGTCCCTAAACCGGTAGTAATTTTTTTTTTATTAAGAATAACAATTTAGATTTTTTCAATGTGAATTTTTTGACTTGGTCAATAAACTTTTTTTTTTTTTTTTTTTCTTTTTTGGTCCCATGCGCAAGACACTTGCTCTTTTTGCACATGATAATTGTTCAGTTACTTTAACACACACTCTCTCCCTCCTTTTTTTTGGTTTTTTTTTTTGGTTATAACTATTGATCTTTATTTTTCAAAATGAATTTAGTAACATTTGAAATTACCTAGTGTAAATAAGATACTAACGTCTCTTTACTTGGTCAGTTGTTTGTAACCATAAATGGAGCTATTAAAACAAACCATCAAAATGGAAAAATTGAATAGAAATTGTTTGCATATAACCTTAAATGAGTTGTATCACATTGTTTAAAGTCGAAGGCTTGAGACCACCCAGGCCATAGGGTGGTTCACTTCTCTGGCCAACAGCCAGCCTATTCGAGTATCCCCCTATACCTTCAATGTTACATAATTGGCTTTAACACAGAAACGGCCTTATTCGAATGGTATCAATCAAAGTCGAAAAGTGATTGCGAATAGCACCAAGCCCACAAAGAAAAAAAAGAGAGGCCTGGAGCCTATTCTTATCACTTTGCTTAAGGCTGAGATATTTCAAAGATTAACATTTTTAGGACATACCATATTCTTAATTAACCATTAATTTCTGTATCTTAAATACTTCTTCATTCATTGTTTACGAGACCTGTTAATCAAGTTGTTTGAGGTTTATTTCCTTTTCCGGCATAGTAACGCCCCAACCAAAACCCGAGCAATTTCGGATCGACCCGCTCGCCACGACCGATCGAGAAGTATATAAAAGAAATAAGGAAACCAATAAATATATTTGGATGCTTGCAGGACCGCATTCGCGACGAATGCAGCCCTGCAAGCATATTTTCCAAATAACTATTTTTCGAGCATATTTTTCCCAAACACTTACTTTTCGAACATATTTATTCAAGTTTCCCTATGTGGTGTAATAGTATGTGTTCTCATTCACTGAACCAAAGGAGTACAACCGATATGTATATATAGTACAATGATAAATAGGTGAAATACTGTTAGGATTGATGTGATCATATCTAAACAACTATTTAAAATACAAACACTCTTATTCAAAATACAAATATTGTTTTTATCTTTTCTCTTCAAAATGCTAAGGCCGTTACTCCAGCTGGTTCATATCTGTAACAATGTTGTGAGATTTAATTGTCTTAACAGATACATCTACACATCTATCCACAACATCTATTACAACACTATCAACACCATTGATTGTGTTGAGACTTATAAAATAAATGGTTCTTTATTTTAATCAATGAGATAAAACACGTAGTGGAAGCGGCACTATACTAACGCGTGAGTGTTATGCGTCTTATTTCCCTCACTATAAAAGCCGAATGGAGTTTATTTTTGTTTTTGTTTTTGTTTTTTTGTTTTCCCCACCATTTGTTCATCTTCTTGGAACACATATCCTAAACTCTTTCTTTTCCTCAAAATTCTGGAGCAATAGTAAGAATCCAAGCACGAAAAACATTTATATCTTCCTGCCTTTCATATTCTAAGTAAGCTATTTTGTTGTTGTTGTTGTTGTTTAATTCTAAGTATTCAATTCATTAGGAAATAGAGTTTATCCCCTTTAGTCTTAAAGCATCTTGTACATGTCCTTTTTAGAAGAGAAATTCTTTTAGTGAAAGAAGATTATGTAGATTTTCAGTTCCTACAATAAGGTAAGAAATCAACGTATCAAAGTTTTTGACATTTTACTTGTTAATGTGAATTCAAGGTGATACTAACTGTAACGCTCCACTTTCGGATACTGCGTTCTTATCCGGAAATGAAGCGTTCCATACGTATTAGTTATGGTTTTGGCCTTTTTTTTCTCCATCTACTAAACAAAAGTATAGAAAATGGAGGGACTGATAAATATAGGGACTAATAAATTGATCAAGTTTTTATTTATTTATTATTATTTTAAGGCAACTAACCAGAAGGATATGGTGGGAAAGCAAGACAAAAAAAAACATACAGCAAACTAACATTATCAAATAGACCACAGATTGTGGGGACTACTTAGGTATTAAACTTGCAGCTGCAGAAAAAATCATAGCAGCAAAACCAACACCAAGAAGTTAGGCAAGCTACCTTCAGAAACTCTGAGCCTGGGCACTTGCAGCCCCAGAAAAACATCCATCCAGTCCCTACAAAATGAGGAGAGAAAACAGCAGCAAGACAAAGGACTGAAACAACCATCCAGAATACAGAAGGCATAAATATGACCTGTGTGCACTCTTCATTTTATGAAGAGTGCTTCAAGAGGTTCAAGCCAAACATCTAAGGAAGATCAGGCAAATCCAAATCCTTATTAGTGGCTTTTTTTTCTTGATAAACTTGCTTTATAGTCCAGAGAGTAAAGAGCAAATGAGAAGTTAAAACATGGTTGATTTGCCCCTTTATCATAACACCATTTTCGTTACCGAATACCAAGACTCCAACTTTAAGTTTAAGGAATATAGAAAGAAGTCAGAAGCTAATGTATAAAAGCATACAACTATCACAATTACAGAAAATATGCATGTCTAGAAATCATTCCTGCATAATGGTGGTTTTCATGGAACCAAAAACAACCTATTCATGTTAATGATAAAAAAAAGTAACAGTAAAAGAAACATACATCTTGTGCTTATACAATGAAAGAGTCTTGAGCAACCAAATGAGTAGCAGTTGAAGATGCAAAGTTTCTCCGACAAAAAGTTACCTTCTTGTCGCCATGTGATAAAAAAAAATCACATTACTGACCGAGATATGAAGACTTCAGCCTAACATAATTCTTTGAGAAAAAATTATTTCCACTGCGATCTCGCTTTGGCAGGGAGGATCCTTTGAAGAAAATGCAAAAGATGAAAAACATCTTTTTGATGTCTGCATATAGGATAAAGCACAACATTCAACTTTACATTGCAAAAACCAAGTTTTTCAAGTGACTAAATTATTGCAGTAAATGCATAATGTTCTTGTTCACATAAACAAAGCCCACAAAAACAAACATGCTAAATGTACTCGTTAAACTGTAATAAAATGCTGCATAAAATATCAAAAACATTAAAGAAAGGTTAAAACCGCACCATATGCAAGTTGAAATGTTTTGCCGTGAGCATAGGAAGCATTCAATCGCTATAAAGGACCTGTTGCAACCGAATTTGGGATCAAAAAGGTTGTCTCCCTCACGTTTTTCTCTCTCTAGAAATCTCTGAACCCTAGCTGCTGGTTTACCGACACCACCCCTGTTCGGGGTTCTCTTTATCATCGGCTTCTTTGGAAATGGACGCCGATGGGGCCGAAAATGAAGACCTTCCCACCCCCCTTTCGAACTCTACGAGTAGAGGCTCAAAGAAGCATAAGAGGGACGACCTTGGAGCAAACGAGGAGATTATCGAAGATTCGCTTTTCGAAAATGGAACGGGTATAAATGCTGACCATCTTGCTTGGAAGGGTCACTCATGTGAGGAGCTATTCAGAACGAAGCCGCCATTGGGCTTCTATACCGGGAAAGATGAAGCCTCCGATGGTGAGGATGACTGTTGGGGCAACGTCATTTCAGAAATTGAGGCTAAAATGGCAAAAATTCCCCTAACCATTAAACAGGTAAATATTGATTTGTCTGCGTATCAACAGTCATGGGATCCTTGGAGGAAGGCTCTTATTATCAGAGTCTTAGGCAAATCTGTGAGCCTTAGAGTTCTTGATAATAGGGTTAAAAATCTGTGGAAGTTAAAGTTTGGTTGCGAAATTATCGACCTTGAGAAGGGCTACTTCGTTGTTCGTTTCTTTGCTAAAGAAGACTACTATCATGTTCTTAACAATGGTCCCTGGATTATTCTAGGACATTACCTTACTGTGGCACGTTGGTCTCCCTGTTTCCGGCCCTCTCATGACAAAATGGCCTCGACTCTAGTGTGGATAAGGGTACATGGTATACCAGTTGAATTGTTTAAAGAAGAAGACCTTTTTCAGATTGGTAATGATGTGGGGCGTGCTGTCAAAGTGGATGAAAACTCCCTTGTTGGTTCTAGGGGAAAATTCGCACGCATTTGTGTCGAAATTGATCTGTTGAAACCTCTCGTGTCCAAGCTTGGAATTTTAGGTGATATCTATGGAATTGAATATGAAGGACTTCATCTTATATGTTTCAATTGCGGTATGTATGGTCACCGTGCAGACTGCTGCCCTTCCAAAGTCCGAATGGATGAGGAACATGGCACAAACAAGCCGGCTGAGGAGTATGTTGCAAAACCTTCAGATGACGTGAACTTTGGGCCGTGGATGATTCCTCGGAGAAACAAACAAAGATCTTCTTCTCAAAGACAGCAAGCCCAAGACAAAATCGATCGTAATGACAAATGGGTAAAGGAGCGGCTAGCTAGGGAGAGAGCCCAATCGGCTAGGAATATGGATGCCCCCCAAGGGAACAAGGGCTCAAGATTTGATGTTCTCAATGAAGAAGCCATGGAAACTAGTAATGGTGAGGTGAATGGCCTGGAAGATCTCAGAAACAAAGCAAGGAACTTCCATCCGGATGATCAGTTCGTTACCCACACCTCACGCTCAAAACAACCGGCAGCTAAGTCTCCAGCTGGCCAATCCAAACAAACGCCTGTCAAACAGAGTTGGGTCCCTGTTGAAAAAGATATTGGGCATCAGCTAAAAATCAAGGTTGATCAAGGAAGTGTGTCTTTTAATCTTGATGAGCATTTCCCTCCTCTGGCCGACATATCTAATCAGTTGGTAAGAAAGGAAAAATAAAGATTCCCACTGTCCCGTTCCAATGCCGGACCATCCGATAGCTTCCTTAACAATGGGGGAAGTTCGTCGTCATTTCTTTCTCGTAACAGCTCGGAAGCAATGGTTTTCTCTTCAAGCTCATCAAGGGATCCTAAATCTCATCCACCTGATGGGCAGAGGTCCTCTCTTGTTGGTTCTGGTTTTATTAAAGGCCTAGTGCCGATGGAAAGTGATGCCCCTTCTGGGGAAGTTCCTACGGGTTAACCATTTATTTTGGTTATTTTGTACTGCCTTTCCTTATGGTTTTCTATGAAGATAATTTCCTGGAATTGTCGCGGTGCCGCTTCAAATGACTTTTTCCTTGCTTTAAAGGACATTTTATTATCAACTAAACCTGACCTCCTTTTCATTTTGGAACCCCGTGTTCAGAGTGACAAAGGTGTACGCATTTTAAATAATTTTCATTTTGACTGCTTTGAGGCAATTGAATGTATTGGTTTCTCAGGTGGAATCTGGTGCTTTTGGACCTCGACTTCTCTTGAGTTGGAAGTCCTCCTCAGTCACAAACAACTTTTTACTTGTATTATTTCCCCACCTAACGAGATGCCTTGGCTCCTCACGGCGGTTTATGGATCCCCTAATGACGACCTTCGTATGAAAGCGTGGCATCATCTTATTTTGTTTAATGAGTTCATTCACATGCCTTGGCTGCTTGTTGGTGATTGGAACGACATTCTTGCTCCTCAGGATAAGCAGGGGGGACTATTTAAATTAAAACGGAGTGCTAGGTTATTATGGAAGTTTATCGAGGTTGGAGGACTGGTTGATCTTGGATTTAATGGCTCTCCTTTTACCTGGACTAAAGGGCACGATGGTTCTCGTCGTATCCAACATAGACTCGATCGTGCTCTCTGTAATGGGGATTGGAGAATTAGATTCCCAGAAGCGCGGGTTCATCATCTTTATCGGCTATACTCGGACCATTGCCTCATCATGGTGGATATCAGCCCTTTGCGGAATGCTAATATGAATCAGTTTGTTAGCTTCTTTCGATTTCAAGCCGCTTGGACTCTTCATCCTAGCTTTAACGACTTCATGAAAATGGCGTGGGCAGGTGATAATTATGGTATTCTTGAAGCGACTGCGATTATTAAAGAGAGGCTGCGTTTGTGGAGTTCCAAAGTGTTCGATAATATTAAGCACAATAAAGCAAAATGTAGGGCTCGACTTCTCGGACTTCAGCAAAACCCGAAGCTCGCCTTTTCTAAATATCATAAAAAACTAGAGGCCTCTCTTCTTGAGGAGTATGAAAACTTGCTCCGGTAAGAGGAACTTTTTTGGAAACAGAAATCCAAAGTCCAATGGCTAAAGGAGGGTGAACGCAACACCCGCTTCTTTCATCTTTCATCGAAAGTGAGAACTGCAAAGGCTACTATTGTGCGTCTAATGAATACATCTGGGACTTGGACCAATGACCCTGGCACTATGAAGGGTATGGTTCTATCGCACTTTAAGGCTCTTTACTCTACTACGTCTAATGTGGTTAATGCAGATTTGGCTTGTTCCTTCCCTCCATTAAATCATTCGGACCGGAGCTTCCTCAATCGGGAAGTATCGGAGGGGGGAAATTTTAGAGGCCTTAACGCATATGGGCTCATTAAAAGCTCCTGGGCCTGATGGTCTTACACCTCTTTTCTGGAAGCATAACTGGAACATCATCAAGGGTTCTCTATGTTCGTTTGTGAAAGAAGCCTTTAGGAAATGCAGCTTTGATATGGAGTTAAACAAGTCCTTCATTTGTCTTATCCCTAAGCAACATCCGGTGGAGACTATTTCTCATCTTAGACCCATTGCACTTTGCAATGTGGTAGTCAAAATCATTACGAAAATCTTAGCCAACCGGTTTAAGCCCATCATGCAAAAGCTCATTGGTCCGGCCCAAGCTAGTTTCATCCCGGGGCGACAAGCCACCGACAACATTCTTATTGTGCAGGAAATTATTCATCATATGAGGCATCGCAAGGGTAAGAAGTGTTGGCTCACGGCTAAGCTTGATTTAGAGAAAGCCTTTGATAAAGTCAGTTGGCATTTTCTTGAGCAAGTGCTATTTCATTCGGGTTTTAATAACAATATGGTGGAGCTTATCATGTTTTACATCAAGACAAAGATCCTTGACAATTCTTTGGAATGGGCAACATCTAGAAAGCTTTAGGCCGCAGTGTGGGGTAAGGCAAGGTGATTCCTTATCACCATACCTTTTTGTTCTTTGTATGGAGGTGCTTGGTCAAAATATTCAAAATTCTATTGAGCAAGGGGGGTGGAGGCCATACAAGATCGCTAGAAAATTGGGTATCTCTCATATTTTGTTCATGCGGATGACCTTTTCTTGTTTGGGAAGCCTCCTCCTCTAACGTGAAGATTATTGATCATGTTATGTCAAGTTTTTGCTTACAATCGGGGCAAAGAATTAACTTTGAGAAAAGCAGCTCTTCTTCTCCGCTAACACCCCTTTGTTACCTTAAACATGTGGTGAGCTCAAATCTTAAAATCCCTTTATCCTCCAAATTTTGGGTAACTACCTTGGATTTCTGTCTTACACTCTGAGAGTTAAAAACTCTCACTTTGATTTTTGATAAACAAAGCACGGGTCCGTCTCTCGGGATGGAAAGCTAAGAGGCTCTCCAAAGCGGCAAAGCGGATTCTCATCCAGTACGGCTTCTTCACTACCCTATTATGCTATGCAAGCGATTAAGTTTCCGGCGCATACGATTCAAATGTTAGACAAGCTTAATAGGCGGTTTTTTTGGGGAGATGAAGATACCAATAAATTACATACGGTAAATTGGGAGAGTATCTGTCTTCCCAAGAGCCACGGTGGGCTTGGGATTAAGTCTCCTAAGCTTATGAATCGGGCTTTTCTATGTAAATTGGGGTGGAGATATATTAATGAACCTAATGCTCTATGGGTCCAATTTTTGAAGAGTAAATATGGTGACCTGATAGGTGTTAATACACCTTGCACCAGCCCGTCTCCTGCTTGGCGAAGTATCCTTGGTATCAAAGATTTTTCACTCAACAACATGTCTTGGGATACCACTTTAAACTCATGGGCTTGGAAGCACAATCCGAATGGCAAATTTTCAGTACAGTCAAGTTACGACGTGATGCAAGCTGCGGGAGGTACTTTAAATTCCCGCTTTTGGCTGCGTATTTGGAGCTTAAAGGGTCCGGAGAGGCTTAATGTTATTCTTTGGGAGGCACGGAGAAATAGCCTTAAAACCAATGGGTTGATTGCTTCTCGTATTCCGGGGGCATGTTCCTCTTGTTCTATATGTGATGCTACCATTGAGACGAATCTTCATGCGATGAGAGATTGTGGATGGATTAATACGGTTTGGAAGGTGCTTATTCCGGCAAGTAGACATGATCGTTTTTTCGACTTCAATAGGATTGATACTTGGATTGATTTCAATCTTTCGCAGAAGCTTTGCAACGATTCCTTGGGCATGGAGTGTAAATACATCTTTCGGGAAGCCATTGCAAGTGCTTGGTTTTGGAGAAATAAAAATCTTTTTGGAAATAGAGACGATATACCGAGAACTAGTCTTTTGGTTTCTAGCATTTTAGCTCGCACTAAATCTATTGTTTTTCTTGATGAGACTGTTGTTTAGATTTTGTTTGGTAGGCATTTTTGCCCCGTTGTATGGTACACGTGGTGTACAGTTTTTGATAATATATATCCAAGATCCTTTTCTCCGGAAAAAAAATCTGTTGCAACCTGGACCCAAAGAAATCAAAATACATCTTTAGTTGTTCAAGTAATTATTCGCTCCTAGAAAATATTTAAATGTGTGATCTGTGATAGTAAGATGCATACTTAAAAATATAAGTTATTTACAGAAACATGTCACATACAATTTATCTAAAGCCTACCTCTTGGATTGACGTCATCAATCTATCATCAATGAAGATTTTCAATCCCTCAACCTGCAGGACGCAGCAAAATAACTCATGAACAACAAAGTGAATAGTTTCAAAAGAAGAGTGGAGAAAAAACATTGAAGATGCACACTATTCACAACCAGTAAAAACAAATTCGACTGAAATTTGTGCAAGAAAAAAGTGGCAGGTCAACAATATTAACGGAAATCGACACTAATTAAGAATAGAAATGGGTTTGCTCAAAAGAAAAACATTATATAAGTGCAATGATCTTGAAGGCTTGAGCACTAATGACTAATCTATTTTTACAACCTGACCAATATGGAATCGATCTGTCGTCCGGGGAAGAAAATGTAGATGCTGGGAAATCGGGTGACGATCCAAAAATCGTCTCCTTCAAATCTAGGGTTCTTACTCTTAGTGATAACCTGGGGAAAACTCCAGAATATGAAGATAATGAGGGGGATTGTTTGGGGGTGATTTAGACTGCACTTGATGATGATCAAGCTGCCTACGTATCCAATGTATGAATTGGAATCAAGTCTCCGTAGTTCCTTAGGACAGTTTATATAGAGGGGCATAGGCCCTAGGGTTTAATGTAGCGTGTCCAGAAGGGACACTAGTCGACGTGTTCCCTAAGGAAAAGATTATGATTAATTAATCCCCTTGATTTTAGGAGATAAATATGGTATTCAAATATCAACGTTAAATGATAAGGATTCGATCCTTTATTATTCAGGATTTTATAGTAATTAACTATTTATCACATAGGTGATAAGATTCATAACTCGGGGTAAATTAGAAAGCCAGAGTTGATCCCCAGGGACCGGGGACGAAGGCCGGATTCCAGCCATCAAGAAGTTGTTTAAGTCTAAAGACTGAGCCCGACCTCTGGGGGTCGGAGACAGCCGGTAGAAAGTCCAATGGAATAAGGGAGTCTAGACTAAAGACAGCCGATCGACCAGGGTTCAATCCCTGGTCCCTCGACCTGCCAAACTGAGACGATCCGACCCCACGGGGGTCGGAGATACAGGGACCAGCGGTGACAAAGAGGACGAATGAGCTCCCCAGGTCCGGGCCAGGGGAGCCGGGAGTAGTTCATTCCTCTGGGTCAAGTGCCGAGCCACCAGAGAGGTGCCGTGTGGATGGGTCCATTTTCTGGCAGCATCATAAGCCCCCAAGATCCAGCCGACCTTTGGTTGGTCGGGTCGGATCTTTCAGGGTGGTGGATCGGCGTGAGTTTTGCCTACGAATTTTGTAACTTAGGAGTTGCCAAGTGGCAGAGCTAGTTATGACGCAGATTATGGTCGCTTTCACGGAAACGCGAGGCATCCTTTGCTGTTTGGGGCCGTTTTTCGAGGTTAGTGGGGAGTTACGCTCTAGTTCTATTTAAACGCCATTTTATTCGTGGTCATATTATCTGGTAGTCATTATCATTACGCCATTTCCCCTTCTTATTACGCTTATTCCTATATGTCTGATTCGCTTGGAGAGGAGCCACTTACTCCTAGATCAGAGGCAATAATCAGGGAATCCTGGACCAGGCCCGTGGTTGTTGAAGAAATTCCTTAGGTCCCTCATCAACCATCATTCGTTGCTCCGTCGGTGCCGTCATCAAACACCTTCGATTCTTCCTTTAGGCATAAGATTCAGAAGGCCACTCACGATATTATGGGGGGCCATGGGTTGTCCTCGGTTCTGGCACAAAGTAGTGTGGAGCATATCTGTAGAGAATACGGAATAAATCATGAAGAGTTTGCTCCTCTGCTTCCAGCGGAACCCCGTCCCTTTGCTTCACATCCTCCGGGGGGTTATTTTGCAGTCTATGAGGCCCAACTGAAAGCGGGTCTGAGGTTACCGTTGTGTCCTGCGTTGGTGGCGATCTTTGAGACATTATGGATTGGGGTGGCTCACCTGCTCCTTCGGGAGGCGGATGTGTTAGGTTTTATTGTACTTTGCGGGGTGGCGAGGTGCACTTCGCCGTAGGCCTGTTCCAATCTTTCTACCGCCTGTCCCAGAGTTCGGGTCCGAGGGGATGGTATCATTTTGTCCGCCGACCTGGGGTTCTAGAGATGATGCCTGAGGGTCCTAAGTATGGCGCGTGGCGGGGACGTTTCTTCTTTGTCCGAGATCGGGGAGATTCCAAGCTGGGACGTTGGAACACCATACCTTACAAAGGGACGAGTGCCCATGGCTTCCGTCTCTACTAGGGTGGGCTTATTCGAACGCAGGGTCGTTCTAAGGCTACGTGGTGACATCCGAACTAATTCATCGCGCACGGCCGGGCGATGCCGGACGGACTTTATCACCCTCTGGATGACGTCTGTCGGGAATTGGGTAAGATCTACTTCTATTTGGTATCTTATATGATGATGGTGCGTAACTTACTTTCTTTCGTGTAGTGTGGACATTGGCCGGTCTCCTAGCCCCCGATCCAGGAGTGGGAGTAGGGCCCTCGAACCCTAGGGTGGCCGAGCCCGCCGCCCCTGGAGGCCATCGGTCGCCTATTAGGGTGGTGGGGTCACTTGTTGGTTCTCACACGGCTCACCTGTTGGCCGAACTTGAGGATGACATTCTGGGGGACCTTCCTCATCCTCTGAGGGGTGCGGACATTCCCACCATAACGGTGAACGAGTGGGAGGATGAAGATAATGAGGAGGAGCCGGAGACTCCCTTAATACGCCGATCTCTTCGTCTTAGGTCGGAGGACATATGCTCGGAGGAGAGAAGGGAAAAAAGGTGCCGAACCGTCACAGGATCAGACTCGGAAGACACTGGAGTTGGCGGGTCGGGTGTTCGTTACGAAGAGTTCGGGACCGATCCCTCTACCTCATGCCATGTGACCGAAGAGGCGAAGGATTTCTCTCAGATGTCTAACATGGAATTAACCGAGGCAGGCTTCTGACGTGGCCTTTTCTAGTGCTAATACCAGTCCTTAACCGACAGTGTATCGGGTCAAACTGTAGTGCTAGTATGGTGAGTCAGAGTATCGTATCCTCAGGGAACTTTGTAATTCTTCTAAGTGTGGTTAAACACCAAAGAGCTGTTATTAACTCGATCTAAACCGCAATTTTATAACACAGATCACTACTATTCTAGTCAACATAAAATAAATACGTAATTTAAAAGTTATTCTAATATAATATATATAGATATATAAATATATATAGATGTGCATAAGTTGCAAAGTATATATATAGATATAAATATATAGATGCCAAATATATTATTAGAGAACTAGCCAAAGTTTATATAATTGATTTATACGATCTTTTCAGTGAATGGAATGTGCTCGATCTTTAGGTTCAATTGAGTAAATGAAACGGTGCACTCCTAAGGTTAACAATTCCTCCTCACATTAGCGTGTGAAATTGTCATATGTCCATTGTCATCAGTCCAAAGTCCACAACTGTTACGGTTTTTCTGAACAGGTCCCGAGTACGATTCTACCTTTGAATAAAAAGGAGTCATTCCGTTCGTCAAGCGGTCAATTTTATTTAAAGGCTCCGGTTGTCAAGGCCGGCCGATTCAACTTTCGGTTTAAGTTTCAATTAAATGATGAATTTAACATTAGTATGCGATCTTGAGTACAAATTTTAATAAGATTCATCTTTTAGAACAAATCTGCCCCCGGGTAGGAAACTGGGTTACGTTGTCACGTTTTCACTCGGCCAATTTTACCCTCCGGTTTTTCTATTAACGAGTTCATAACTTAATTACGAGGTGTCAATTCATAATTAGATTATGAATTCTTTCAAGTCAAACTTTATCAATAGAAAAAGATTCAATTAACTCAATTTTATTCAATTTTACTTAGACAACATTCCTTTACCGAAAAGATCGAAATAAAACGATTACATAACTTTGGCTAGTTATTAGATTTAGCCTACTAACATTATACGAAAATAGAAACAGACAATACAAACATAAATACTTTAGAAATTTTACCCGATTACAACGATTGAATCGTGTTTGTATTCTTCCGGATGCTACAACAACTTCAACAACATTGATCTTCTGATAATTTCTCGAGCATTATAACGATACTACTTTATTTATGGCATAAGGCCTATATATATACATACTACTACTACTAAAGAGAGGTGAAGAAAATATATTTGGTACCCTCTTTATGTGCCTGCAAAGTTGCTTCTATTTATAGGCATATTTTTCCCGCCGGATCGATCCGAGAAAGGGCGGATCGATCCGGGAATAAAAATATTATCCCAGGATATTCTCTGCAGGGCTCACATGCTGGTCTAATCATGATGTTTCCTCGGATCGATCCGAGGTAAATCCGGATCGATCCGGATAGATTTTTTCCAATCTTAATCCGAAACTTGATAAAATCATAACTTGAGCTCTGGATCTCCAAATGACATAATTCAAGATGCGTTGGAAAGCTCTTGAGAAGATCTATAACTTCCATGAAGACTTCTTTTTCAGAAAATGCCTTTTTGATGGGCCATTTGTTCGTCGAAAATATAACTTGATACGGCGTCACGAACCATTGATCCACTTGAACTTTAAATCTCATGGCACTTCCTTTATTCCTTCAAAAGATATGATTTTACTCCAAAAAATGTCATCACTCGGGGTCTTGGTTTACCTAAGGTCTGTAAAATACCAAAAATACCCACGTGAATCTGACACGACACTCCGGTTATTAACCCGGTACAAAATTTATAACTTTTTATCATTTTTACTAGATTTTTATAGTATTTAGATTTATTCATAGCTATTAATATTTTATAAGATTATACATTATAATTACTTATATTTTATATAAAAATAGTTGATAACGTATATAAAACATCGTAATTTTTATCATATAAATGTTATACATCAACTACTCCCCACTTAGCTCTTTGATCGTCCTCGAGCAAAATAAGCGGTAATATATAAAAATTACGATAAAAATAATATAAGTGGTAGATTATATTTCAAATTAGTAAAATATCATTTCAATATTATAACCATATTAATTATATCTTTCTTAGAAATTAATAAGATAAAAAGTGTAGATAACTTTGATAAATTATTTATCAAATATTATTCAAATGAAATTTCACAAAATCTACTCAATAAATATAATTAAAATTCTAGAATTATTTTCCTATCTTAACTTGTATGAAGTATTTGGAATCACAGACTAAGTCAAGTAATCGACAAAATGGTTTATACTCTTTAGGATGAGACATTGGTTAATCGAAAAGATAGAAAAGGAAATCAAAAGAGAAAGAGGCAAGTCGTACGTACTTTACACCTTCACGTTTGATCAAAAACAGTTTCGATTAATAATATCTCCTTTTCCAACTATTTTTCAGATTTTCTCTCTTCTTTTTTTTCAATATTAAGAACTAAAAGCGTGAGTGTGTGTAGAAAATCAAATTTACAAGCATTGCTTCATCAAGATTGATCGGAGTAATACTCTTTCGATCTAAAATTACGAGTCCGTTTCTTAAACTCGTAATCATTCTTGAGATCTTATGATTCGAATTTTTATCGGGAGCTTTATACCTCATAGTGATATAGGGCGTTTAGATAACACCCTCTTTGCACTCAAATCATTGGAAGCTACTACCGATATCATCGATCAAAGATAAGGAAGATACAGTATTCGATTAATTCTCTGTAAATATGGTGCTTCGTTCTTATATAAATCTTCTTTTTTTTTTTTTTTTTTTTTTTTTTTTTTTCACCTCGGCATACACCATCCTTAGCTTCATGCTATCATCTCCTTTCATAAAATGCGTACAAACTCGTGGGATTTTTAGGAAATGTAGACCAAAATAAGCCAAGGGTCGGTTATGATCAAAAATGGCTATTTCGAGTGAGGTCTTGATCACTCTAATCAAGGTTGAGGTAATTTTGTGGTGTCAAAAATCTCATCATTCCTAATCCGATTCCATATTCATATTTCGTTTTACAAAGAAAATTATTCTAAAAAATTCATTATAAATATAAGTATATTTGCTAAAATTTCATATGAAACTTACTTGATAATATTTATGTATAGTTACATATACTTAAAATCTTATAAAGATCTAAAATTGACATATATAATATACATATAATATATCTAATTTACTTTACTTAATTAAAATCTATTCTTACCAATTTATATTGTTTTTATTCATACTAATTATATATTATCTAATTATTTTGTTCCAAGAAAAATTAAACTAAGTATTGAGCAATTAAGTATAAATTTATATAAGAAAATTTTAATTTTTATTTACTAACTTACTTCCACTCCCCACTTACGAAATGACATCGTCCCGATGTTCAGTGAGTAAATAAAAGTTAGTTTGAAAATAAAATTAAAATTTTATATGATTTTGATTATTATTTATTATTTTGATTAAAGAAAATGACATATATATTAAACATTAAGGAAACTATTACAAACTAAAAAACGATTAAACGATCTACTTAAACAACTACCAACTTAACAACATAACTTCTAACTGATTATCAAACCGTAGATGAACATCCGGGAGTATCCACCGGAAGTAATCCTAACTGAGAATCACGAGATGGAAAAATCTCGTCAGTAGCCAACTCCGGCACGTGATTCAGTTGGATACAAAGGTGAGAGATAACCCAGGCAAATGGTAGCGGTCTTCCCCTATTACGTCTTTCTACTGCAAAATTAATTGCAGTCTTAAAAATCAAAACTCCCCAATCAATGTATGCTCCCACAGTTAATGCATACAACAGCAGCATTTCATCATCCGTAACCCCATAAAAATCTCTAGTTGGATAGATCCGAGAATTAATGAAGCGTTTCCACGCCCTTAAATGAGGGGTAAGGCGAGTTGAAGAATCATAGTTATGATCAAACAACGGAAATCTGAATCGAAAGGCTTCAGCGATCGATTTACAACATTATACGCATCTCCAAGTTCCCAAAGAAACTCGAAGTGTGGGTTTCGATCAAAAGTACATGGTGGGATTTGATAGATTTGATTTATGATGACTGGTGAAAATGAAATAACGATTCCCCTAACTGTAATAAGTTGAGATGAGGCTACTGTCGTTATCTGAGTGAGAGACGCAAAGAAATCTCTAACAATCGAAATGTTTATTCGACCTCTGGGAGTCCTTATCAACTTTTTCCACCCGCAATCTCGGATTAGATTACGTCCCTACTGATCAATTTTTTCAGTGTTTAAGCCTTTCTCCATCAGAATAGGAGAACGGACGAAATTTAGATGTCTCGGGGCGTTATTATGAAAGCAAGAGGCATGCCGCCGGGAACCACACCATCAGCGTATGTGGTTCAAAACTATTAACCGAGGAGAGGATCGGTTAGACATTTACGATCTGAGAGACTAAAAATAGAAGGAAGGGAAGAATGAGCAAAGTTTATGGTCATGCTCTCTTTCTTTTATAGAAATATATCTATCAAGCAAAAGTAGAAAAGATCTCTTTTACGCGTTTTAATACTTGCGGATCGATCCGAGAAGGGCCGGATCGATCCGGCCTCTGAACTAATAATCTTTGTCGGTCGGTACACTCAGTCGGATCGATCCGGTAAAATTCGGATCGATCCGGAACATTCTTGTTCACGGACGAGCTGATTTTTCTTGAAAAAATGCCTAGTTTTTTCTAGGGACAAGTTTTCTTCCTATTTTTGTTCATTTTCATTTTATTATAACGATAAATTTTACTACACAATGAGTAATACCATAACATGCAATGAAAACATGAAAATCGTAATAAAATAAAATCCTACCAAAATCAACATAACCTAAAATTTTACGATAAAGAAATTGTACGAAAAATATAATGTTTCAATGTCAAAAATCATAGAATGTTTAAAATTACTCCTCTTCATCACTCATCTCGACGTGGCTTGAACTTGGCATAGCTTGAGAACGGGTCGATTCTTGGGATGGATCTTGAAAATAAGTGGACATCCGTGCATCGAGCTATCTAGTCCCATCGAGCTCATTTCTCTCGTAATATCGGAAAAGTGCTTCCCCATCCCGTCGTGGTATGGCCAAATGATCCGTGATCCAGTCCATTACGATGTCGCACGCCGTGCCGCAGCACTGTCGAAAAATCCCCTACACCACTAGTTTGAAATCCAAAAGAATGTGGCATTTGTTGGAAGTCCGAGCGAGTGGCATCGGTGGAATGAAATCGGGCAAGGTATAAAGTTGGGTTTGGCATTGCGGAATATCCATCTCGGCATAGGTAGGGTTTTGCAATATATTCATTTGATATAAACCTCGCATGCCTTGACGTAAATCTTGAGACCATAATTTATTCCTTTCATAAAAACAGCCATATTGGCATTAGCACGATGAACATCATAGGCCATGGATTGAAACATGTCGTAAGTGATGGTATTTGGAAGTTGAGTTTGAGTTTGACTGGATGAAGGAGGGACAAAGAAGTGGATGGAGTAAGTGAGGTCGTTGACGGTTAGGGTCCAAAAGTTTATTCTTCCCGCCGCCTAAGTGGTAAACTAGGACTATAAGTGTGTCATCCACCATCATCAAATTATCATTTGGGAGCTCGGGGACTCTATCTGGCGACACAGGGAAGAAATAAAACACGGAAAAGGCATGTGGATGCCGGGTCTAGCATTCAGGCAAATTCCTTGGCCGCCCTACACATTACTCTCGCCTACATGCACGGGTATATCATTGACCATAGCCCAAGCAATACACAAATCCTCTTTTACCAAAAGATGTAAAATGTCGAGTAGGGTAAAGAGTGTGACTAATAAAACGTTTAATGGCTCTCATATCCCTTATACATTTTCCATAGGAAAACTGTTTTCATGCCAGGCAGCGGTGGGATCTAACTCATTCAGGCTAGTGAAACAATATAATCAAAGTCTGCAGGCTCATCCAAATTCCAAAGCGTATAATAGTCCTCATTCTCTCGGTATATCGGATACCATAAATAGCATTTATAATGTGAGGAGTAAACGGCATTGTCCTAGTTCTTAGGTTGACAGAATTAACCCACCAATTTCCGTAAGATTATGAGGTGCTACCAGAAAATAAAATTCAACCACTAAGGTGGTGTTTAATTTCTCCCGACCTTAAACTGGCTAATTCCAACCAATGTCGCCTTTCAAAAATCTCTTTTACCTCCTTTCCCAAATCCTTAAAATCCAAACCCCTCTCGACGCAAACTAAACACTTTCCAAATTTATTTTTCAATGCTTTCTTAGGCTGCAGCAGCAGACGCGGTTCTATCAAAACTAACAGTCAATTCTTCTTCTGTTAAAGGTCTAGTTTCGATGACTGGAATTTGGGTTGGGATATTAGGTTTACGTTTTTTACTAGCTTTTGATGATTCGGCCATTCTACGATAATGACAAAATAACAAAACAACACAAAACAACACAAATGAGTTACACAAAATTTTGGAATTAAATAAAGACTTGCTTAAAAAACGAAATTAAGAAAATAAGTGACTACAATGTTACCTTACAAAGCTTAAAAAGTTGAAATTTGGCGGAAAGATGGAAATTTACTGAATAAAAGTTGAAGCTACCTTTGAAAAATTCTTCAATTTAAATGCAACTTTGAAGAGAGGAATGGAAAATGAGAAAAGTATAAGAGGTGGGGTAGTTTAATGGTGATGTTGTGTGATGATTTGAAGAAAAATTCGAATTGAGGGGAAAAGGGAGGGCGGCTGTTTTTAGAAAAATGGAAGAAGAAAGAAGAAAGGAAGATCCCGTTCTTTTTAGGTTTTTAGCTTCGGATCGATCCGGGGTTAGGTCGGATCGATCCGACCACTTTTTTTTTTTTTTTTTTTTTTTTTTTTAAAACTAAAAAAATATTTTTGGTATGATAATCCTCAATTATATCATATAAATCATATATATGATAAAAATAAGTTTTATCATAAATTTTTTTGAAGTCTTAAATTTAAAATAAACAAAAACTTAATCTAATTCTACTCCCACCATTCTTCTTAATCTTCAAGATTTCTATAATAACGGTCCATTAACCTAATCTTAAGAAATGAGGCGTTCGAATTTTCTCTTTGATCTCCATCGGGATTTTCGGATAACCACCTAATCGTTCCTTCTTAACAACATTCAAACACTCATCCTGTGATTTGGTTGTGCTTTCCTACATTTCCTTCATGCTCACTTTTTCCACAAACTTCTACACCTTCTTAAAAACTTTGCCCTTCTCTTTATCGAACTTCTCGATTTTCCATTACATACTTCTCTCAATCTGATCTCTCTCAACAATTGCTTGTTTTTCTCAAAAACCGAAGCTTCTATTTTAAACGCGACATCTTTATCCAAGCCTAATTTCAAAAGCAATATAAAAATTCCTATTCTATCTAAAAAAGGCATCCAGTTCTTTTACGTCTATCCGTAAAAGAGCGAAACTACTTTAAACATAAATAAAAACGCAGAAAAGTAGAGTAAAGATAGATAGCACCTGGTATTCGGCTGAATTTAGTTCCTCTACTTTTCAGTTTCTTGATTTCTCTGCTTTTTACTTTGTCGGAGGATCAGTTAGTAGCATTATTTCTTCTTTTAGTGCGGTTCCTTCTCCTTCCACAAATAACTTTACTCTATGGCCATTGGCTATAAAAGTTGTATTTCCATCGATTAGTTCAACGACTCCGGATTTGTAAACTCGTTACTTTAAATGGACTGTCCATCTTGATTTAAGCTTTCTGGAAATAACTTTAAACGTGAATTGTACAAGAGTACTCGATCACCTACATGGAACTCACGCCTATAGATTCTCTTATCGTGAAAAGATTTCGTATGCGTTCTTGTAGATTCGAAAGCGCTTTTCATAAGAATCGAGACGGAATTCTTCTAGTTACATCAATTGAAGCAATCTATGATCACCGATGCTGACCTTAGGATCGAAATTCAAAATTTAATAGCCCGTAAGGCTCGTGTGTTCTAACTCAACCCAGAGATGACAAGACTTACCAAAAACTAACTTATAGGAGAACAACCAATTGGTGTTTTAAAAGCTGTTTCTATACGCCCATAATGCATCGTCTAGTTTAACTGCCCAGTTTGTTCGATTTGAATCCACTGTCTTTTCTACAATTATTTTAATCTCTCTATTAGACACCTCTACCTGACCACTGGTTTGCGGATGATAGGCGTTCTAACTTATCGTTACACCATATTTTTCAATTATCTTGGTAAATGGTCTATTACAAAAGTGTGAACCTCTATCACTAATGATAGCCCTTGGAATGCCATATCTAGTGAATATGTTCTTTTTAAGGAATCGTATGACAACTTTGGTATCATTAGTGGGAAGAGCTTCAGCTTCTACCCATTTCGAAACATAATCTACCATTACTAGAATAAATCTTTTTCCAAAAGATATAGGAAATGGTCCCATGAAATCTATACCCCAAACATCAAATAACTCACATTCTAAAATAGGTTGCATAGGCATTTCATGTTTTTAGATACATTTCCCCATTTTGACAAGATTCACAAGATTTGACATACTTATAAGCATCTCTATATAGCGTAGGCCAATAAAAACCACATTGTAAAACTTTAAAAGCGCTTTTCCAACCTCCATGATGACCTCTCGCCTCACGATCATGACAAAATGATAAAATACTTAAAATTTCATTATCAGGCACACACTTTCGATTATCCCATCCGAACATTTACGGAAAAGGTCCAGTTCCTCCCAAGAATAGAATTTTAAGTCATAAAAGAATTTCTTCTTCTGCGCCAAGTCCAATGAGACGGAATATAATCACAGAGTTAAGTAATTAATGATATCTCCAAACCAGGGTGACATTTCCTTAGAAGGAATTCTATTCTTTAATAACCGCATGGTCGAAGGAGTATCTATTCTAAACAGCTTGTTCATCAGAAAATGAATCTTTAATTTCTATTCCTTTCTCAACATCATTTTCCATTCTACTTAGATGATCTCACTACTACATTCTCACTTCCTTTTTATCTTTAATTTCAATATCAAATTCTTGAAGTAAGAGAATCCATCTAAGAAGACGTGGTTTCGCATCTTTCTTACTTAGTAAATACTTCAAAGTCGAATGGTCTCAGTATAAATTATTACCTTAGAACCAACAATATACGATCCGAACTTATCTAAGGCAAAAATTACAAATAGCAGTTTCTTTTTCAGTAGTTGTATAGTTCATTGAGTCACAGTTAATGTATGAGATGCATAGTAAATAGCTTTGAGAATTTTGTTATATCTTTGACCTAAAACTGCTCCTACAGCTAAATCACTGGCATCACACATAATCTCAAATGGCAAATTCCAATCTGGTGCTACTAGCACTGGTGCAGTAGTCAATCTCGCTTTTAAGGTCCGAAAAGCTTCTTTACATTTACTATCGAAGTTAAAAGGTACTTCCTTTTCAAGCAAATGACTTAGAGGCTTTGCTATCTTTGAAAAATCGGCAATAAATCTCCTATAAAATCCTGCATGTCCAAGAAATCCTCTTAGAGTCCTTAGATTAACGGTGGTGGTAATTTTCAATTACTTCCACCTTGGCTTTATCAACTTCAATTCTATTTCAGAGATTCTATGGCCTAGGACAATTCCTTCCGATACCATTAAATGACATTTTTCCCAATTTAAAACTAAATTGGTATCCTCACACGTTGTAACACTTTTTCTAAGTGAGACAAACATTTACCAAAAGAATCTCCGTAAACACTAAAGTCGTCCATAAAAATTTCTAAGAATTTCTCAACCATATCGGAAAATATAGCCATCATGCATCTTTGAAACGTAGGCAGAGCATTACATAAACCAAACGGCATTCTTTTATACGCAAAAGTTCCATAAGGACAAGTGAAAGTAGTCTTTTCCTATCTCCTGCTTTGCAATGAAAATCAGTAAATAACTTTGAATAACCATCTAAGAAACAGAATATTTATGACCACTTAACCGTTCCAACATTTGAACTATGAATGGCGGTGGATGATGATCTTTCTTAGTATGATCATTCGATTTCCTAAAATCAATGCACATTTGATAACTTTGTAATTTCTCTTGTTGGAATCCATTCATTCCTATCATTCTCTTTCACCTTGAAACCTCCTTTCTTTGGTACAACTTGAGTTGGACTAACCCATTCACTATCGATATGGGGAAAATTATTCCCATTTCTAATAGCTTAATGACCTCTTTCTTAACAATTAGCTGCAAATTCGGGTTGAGGCGGCGTTGCGGTTGAATACAAGGCTTAGCATCTTCCTTCAGAATTATCTTATGAACGCAAATCTCAGGGCTAATACCTCGAATATCAGCAACTGTCCATCCAAAAGCTTTCTTATGCTTTTTCAACATTCTAAGTAATTGATCTTCTTGTTGCTCAGTTAAAGTTGATGAAATAATAATCGGTAATAGATTATCAGTTTCTAGAAAAGCATATTTCAGATTTAAAGGTAACGGTTTCAATTCCAGATTCTTCATGGATCTTCTATTGACGATTTAAGAACCGGTCCTTCTAGTTCTAATTCCAAGTACTTATGCCATGGTGGTTTAAAGGTAAAACTTTCGTATCTAAAGAAAGAATTATCTCTTTCATTTCAATGTCTTCCTCATCTTCTTTATAGATAGACGGAGTTAAGATTCTTCTAATCTGTCTTCAAAAGTTGGTAACTGATTATCGTAGACAGAATGAATATCTTCTATAAAAGAACATGATTCTGATGATGCATGATTCATAGCTTTGAAAATATTGAAAGTAACTTCATCTTCATTGACTCTCAAAATTAATTCTCCTTTCTGAACATCGATTAAAGTTCTTCCTGTAGCTAGAAATGGACGACCTAGAATAAGAGGTGATGAATAACCATCTTCCATTTCCATAACTACAAAGTCTACTGGAAAATAGAATTTGTCTACTTTAACCAATATGTCCTTTATAATTCCTTTAGGGTACTTAATCGATCTATTTGCCATTTGCAGAGTCATTTCAGTCTTAGTAAGCTTTCCTATGCCTAGATTTTTATAATCCTCATAAGACATTAGATTTATACTTGCTCCTAGATCACATAAGACCTTCTTAAACAGAAATCCTCCAATTTCACACGGAATGGTAAAACTACCAGATCTTTCAGTTTAGGTGGTAACTTATCTTTGAGAATGGAACATTCTTCATTTAGGCATATATTCTCATATTCCTCTAATTTTTTCTTGTTTGTGAAATTTCTTTCGAAATTTTCCATAAGCGAGTATATTAATCGAGCTTCAATAACAGGGGATATTAACTTGAATATGACGAAAAGTGTCAAGGAAACGAGCATACTTCTTATCGCTTTTGCCTTTTGATTTGATCTTTAGGAGGGTAAGGTAAAGATTCTAAATCTATGACCTTTGGCTCCTTTGTCGCTTTCTCTTTCCTTTTTCCTTAAACCTTGAGTATTACTCGATCGCCATGTTTCGTGCTCTTGAATTTTTCTTTTAAATTGTTCCCTGAATCAATCTCTACTTTAGATTCCTTCATTTCTTCCTGTTTTTCATCCTTGTTTTCATTATCTTCCATTCTAACATGTTCCTTAAATAAAGTCCTTAAATCTTTATCCATGGGATCTTTCAGAATCTTAGGGATTTTTACCCAATTTTCCCTTTCACTTTCAGGTTCGAACTTTTATTTCTTTTCAAGAAATTTTCTATAATTTCTTCTTCCTCATCTGTAAATTCAAGTTCATCTTTAGTTTTATCATTCTTACCATCTAAGTCATCTTCTACTTCATTATTCCCAAAGTTTTCAACTCCATTACTTCCACTGAGCTTCCTACTTCTCGTAACTACAACATTTACCTCTCTTGGGTTCCTTTCAGTGTTACTTGGTAATCCTCCTGGGGGTCTGCTGTTATTACGTTCACCTTCCCTACTCAAATGATCTTCCATATTCATTAATGAGGCTTCTATCGTTCTCATCCTGGTATCATGTCCACTCATAGATGTTTTCATTGAACTCATGTCCTTAGTGATTGTACCAATAGAAGTCACCATCGTTTCTATATTTTTAGCTTGAGTAGATACTACACCCATCATATTTTCCATTAGTTTTTCCCATTTTTCAACTCCTTCAGCAGCCGAGTTGAACTTTGAGTTACCGGTATACTTTGAGTGGTATGTTGAGGATAGGATTTAGGTAATGATTGTAAATTCGATTAGACGTGTTTTCTTGATAAACTTGATTATTATTCATGTTCCTATATGGAATCGGATACGGCGGTTGTCCTTGCTTACTAGGGTTTTGGACCATCGATAAGTAGGGTGATCTCTTCTAATAGCATTAAACGAGTTTGAGTAAGCATTGTTTAAATTCTATCTTTCTTTGAAGAAAACTCACCTCCTCTCTTGAGTATCCTGTTGGTTCTTCAATCCTCGATGGCATATTATCCTGATTCGAGTATTCGGTTGGTGTACTATTTTCGAACTTTGGTTCTTATTCTCATTGTAAACCATCAAATTTCCTACTCAAATTTTCTAAATGTGCTAGAACTTTCGTATTAGACGTACATTCTCTGCAAAAGCTACTTTTACGGTGCTAGAACCGGTTTCCCACATTCATTATTTTTGGAAATCTTTTCTATAGCATCGTAAAACTGCTTGAGCTTCACTCATCATTAACGAACCACCACATGCATGATCTACATCAAAGACGTGAATCTTTTCTTAATTTACGACAGAAGAGTTGAATTTGCATATCTAAGGAATAACCATGGTCGGGACAAGCTCTTAACAATTTTTTAAATCTTTCCCAGGCATTCCCAAGCGTTTCTTCAGATCCTTGTCTAAAGTTAGCAACCTCGACTTTTAATTCCAAATTCCGTCCAGGAGTGAAATATTGTTTCAGAAATTCAGTTTGAATCTCCTCCCAACTAGTAAGTGAATGATGTGGAAGAGACATAAACCAATCTCGGGCTCGTCCTTTTAGAGAAAAAGGAAACATAGTCATCCTTGTTAATTCCTTGTGAGCACCTTGACTTTTGGTCAGTATTGCATAGTTCTTGAGAAGATAGAGATGATGATGCGGATCTTCATCATCTTCTCCTAGAATTGGGCTCTTGCGTCAATTAAACCAAAAGATGAGATTTAATCTCAAATTATTCGCTCCTTCATTAGGTAAAAGTATGGGATTATTAGTCCGATTTCTTCTTATGGTTTGGTCACGAGATAGGCCTTGGGTTTCTTGGGTTTATTACGATTATTCGGTTCCGATTTTGATTATTTCTATTATTATTATTATTTTGATTATTAAGGTTAACGAGGGTTTTGTCCATGCCCTGAGCATGTTCCACCCTTGTTCGGTGTTTCATCACCGATTTGACCATTCTCGTATTTACTGTTTGAAGATGATTCGTCAGGATTTCCACGACTAGTATGACCACGTTTTCTCTCTACTCTTAACGCGCCTTTAAGTAAGTGTTTATGTCGGGCTTATAAGGAGTGAGTGGGGCCTTACCACTTCTGGTCATCAACTAACGAAAATAGAAAATAACACGAAATTGATAGTAGTAAAAAAATGGTGACTTACCTATAAGGTAAGTACCGACGAAAATAAAAATAGAATTGAGATAAGAAAAGTGTTGACTTATTCTCGAGAATTTTGAGCTAATACAAGTAGTAACCATAGACACAAAAAAAAATTAGCGTCGTTCCCGGCAACGGCGCCGTAAAAGCGACGTGGCCTTTTCTAGTGCTAATACCGAGTCCTTAACCGGCGATTGTATCGGGTCAAATCTGTAGTGCTAGTATGGTGAGTCGAGTATCGTATCCTCGTGGAACTTTGTAATTCTTCTAAGTGTGGTTAAACACCAAAGAGTCATTATTAACTCGATCTAAACCGCAATTTTATAACACGAGATCACTACTATTCTAGTCAACATAAAATAAATACGTAATTTAAAAGTTATTCTAATATAATATATATAGATATATAAATATATATAGATGTGCATAAGTTGCAAAGTATATATATAGATATAAATATATAGATGCCAAATATATTATTAGAGAACTAGCCAAAGTTTATATAATTGATTTATACGATCTTTTCGATGAATGGAATGTGCTCGATCTTTAGGTTCAATTGAGTAAATGAAACGGTGCACTCTAAGGTTAACAATTCCTCCTCACATTAGCGTGTGAAATTGTCATATGTCCATTGTCATCAATCCAAAGTCCACAATCATTACGGTTTTTCGAGCGAGGTCCGAGTGCGATTCTACCTTTGAATAAAAATGAGTCATTCCGTTCGTCAAGCGGTCAATTTTATTTAAAGGCTCCGGTTGTCAAGGCCGGCCGATTCAACTTTCGGTTTAAGTTTCAATTAAACGATGAATTTAACATTAAATGTACGATCTTGAGTACAAATTTTAATAAGATTCATCTTTTAGAACAAATCGCCCCGGGTAGGAAATCGGGTTACGTTGTCACGCTTTCACTCGCCAATTTTACCCTCCGGTTTTTCTATTAACGAGTTCATAACTTAATTACGAGGTGTCAATTCATAATTAGATTATGAATTCTTTCAAGTCAAACTTTATCAATAGAAAAAGATTCAATTAACTCAATTTTATTCAATTTTACTTAGACAACATTCCTTTACCGAAAAGATCGAAATAAAACGATTACATAACTTTGGCTAGTTATTAGATTTAGCCTACTAACATTATACGAAAAATAGAAACAGATAATACAAACATAAATACTTTAGAAATTTTACCCGATTACAACGATTGAATCGTGTTTGTATTCTTCCGGATGCTACAACAACTTCAACAACATTGATCTTGAGATAATTTCTCGAGCATTATAACGATACTACTTTATTTATGGCATAAGGCCTATATATATACATACTACTACTACTAAAGAGAGGTGAAGAAAATATATTTGGTACCCTCTTTATGTGCTGCAAAAGTCGCTTTCTGTTTATAGGCATATTTTCCCCTGCGGATCGATCCGAGAAAGGGCCGGATCGATCCGGGAATAAAAAATATTATCCCAGATATTCTCTGCAGGCCACATGCTGGTCTAATCATGATGTTTCCTCGGATCGATCCGAGGTAAATCGGATCGATCCGGATAGATTTTTTCCAATCTTAATCCGAAACTTGATAAAATCATAACTTGAGCTCTGGATCTCCAAATGACATAATTCAAGATGCGTTGGAAAGCTCTTGAGAAGATCTATAACTTCCATGAAGACTTATTTTTCAGAAAATGCCTTTTTGATGGGCCATTTGTTCGTCGAAAATATAACTTGATACAGCGTCACGAACCATTGATCCACTTGAACTTTAAATCTCATGGCACTTCCTTTATTCCTTCAAAAGATATGATTTTACTCCAAAAAATGTCATCACTCGGGGTCTTGGTTTACCTAAGGTCTGTAAAATACCAAAAATACCCACGTGAATCTGACACGACACTCCGGTTATTAACCCGGTACAAAATTTATAACTTTTTATCATTTTTACTAGATTTTTATAGTATTTAGATTTATTCATAGCTATTAATATTTTATAAGATTATCTGTTATAATTACTTATATTTTATATAAAAATAGTCGATAACGTATATAAAACATCGTAATTTTTATCATATAAATGGTATAAATCAGCTTCGCAATCATGAAACAGGTAATTCCGACTTGCCGTATGCATGGTGCCGACCATACTTTGCCTGAGTTATCTTAACTGTATACCGTGTTTTCCTAGGGGACGATCGTAGGGGAAGAGATCTTCGGCCGCCTGGTGCGCTCGGCAGCTGAACAGCAAAAGAGGGCTTTAGATCTGAAGTTAAAAGATAATCGTATAAACGAGCTTGAAGAGCGCTTGCGGATACAAGCAGAAGAGGCCAAAGGGTTAAGGTCTGACTATGAGGCTCGCCTTCAAGAGTTTATGACCGAACACCTAGAGAAGGAGGCCGAACTGGGGGAGCACATCACGAGGCTTCGGGGAGAGCTTTCGTCGGCCGAGGCTGCTGTTCGAGACTTTCCCGCCCGGCTTCAAGAGGCTTCCGATAGAGCTGTTGGTGTTTACAAATCTTCTTCCCACTTGGTCGAATCTTTGAAGCGGCTGCTGAGTCCCGTAGTGAGGGCTAGTTATACGCAAGGAGTAGACGATTGTCGGGTTCACCACCCTGGCCTTACAATCGATAGTTTAGCTCACCCTTCCTTGTACGCTCCTGACGCCGAGTCAGACTATTCTGTTCGGGTGAAAGAGTTCCAAGCATGGGTGGATCTTGTAACAAAGTACCCTCTATGAGGATGATGCCTAGTTGTTAATTATAACTTTCTATTTTATGGTTGTAAAGTTTAATGAAGATTTTTGGTACATTTTGATTGTTCAGTTGTTGTTGTTGTTTTTTTTTGTTTGGTGGCATGGTAGCCCCCCTAGTACGGCAGGCCTATGATTATTCAGGAATGGCGTATGTTAAGGGTCAATTTGTAGTGTTTTATAAGGATATATTTTATATCAATATTCCCCATATATGGATGTTTCTCGTAGAATTCGAGCTTATAATCGATTAATTGAGCAAATGACGTTTTGAATAGTTAAAATGCAAAATCGAGTAAATATCGTGGTTTTATTATCTATTTTGTATGGTTTCGTTTTTGCTCGGTTTTGTCATCTTTTAGGTGCACAAATATGGAATGGAAGAGGTCTAAATGATGTTTGATTGAAGATTAAAGTGGAAAGAAAGAGATACAAGAGGATGAAGATGAAATAAAGCTTGGAAAATCCCGAAAACGACTCGTATACGACGGGCTAATCAAAAGGCGTTTTACAAGAAGAGTCCTTAATGAAAGTTGTAGAGTTTTCCGAGAGCTTTTTATGACATTCGGATCATAATTTTGGAGGTCTACAACTCAAGATATGAATTTTAGAAGTGCAAGCGCGAAATTTGATCTGAGATGATCGACTTCTCAAAGAACGCACGCGTCAGCCTCCGTCCAACGCCGACTTAAGCCAAACCGCCTCTATCCTCTATAAATACAGCCCTTATGTAAAACCTAATCATACCATATTTTCTCATACACGAATTTCACAAGGAGCGGCCGCGCACTTTGGAGTTCAGGCGGTCACCCGAGCCTTGTGCTCGGGTGATCCGAGGTTAGATTAGGATGTCGTTTTCTTCTTCTTCTTTTCATTGTTGATGCTTGGAGTTCAGCCGTTGTATAAACTATGTGAGTTTTTTATAATTTATTCAAGCCTATTTTATTTTCATGATCTTGATTTGAGTCGTATTTTTCTATGTTTATGATGTTATTTTGTGAACCATATCGAGAGATTGGTTTGCTATTGATGTTTACAACATACGGAAGTTGCGTAAACTAGATCACCATAGAAAAATAGGATCTTTAATCGTTAATGATGACAAATTATCGATTAATTATCTAGGTTGTTAGGTTCTAAAATACGAGAGTTAACCTGAATCTACACCTTCGTTTTGTATGGAATATTGATCTCAACATTCGGAAGAGGAGAGATCGATAATTGAATTCACTAAGGAATTAGGGATTCATAGCTTGAGAAATAGATTCACTAAGAGATTAGGGGTTTGTGTCTCGTGTAAAGGTGAAACCACAATTTGAATTAAAATCATGAGATGAACTAGGATTGAAATCACTTGGTTTGTATGATGTTTGATCCCATGTATCCTTAGTTTAGGTTTTTATTATTTTTTCTAGTTTAGATTTAGTTTACTTGTTCTATGAGTTTATTTGTTAGTTCTTCGTTTATTTGTTTTCGTTAGTAACAATTGAGAGAATTAATTAGATTAGATTCAACATCCCTTTTCCCTGAGGATCGATACCCGTACTTATCCAACTTTACTAGCAACTACCCGGTATTCGGCCGGTTAGGAGGTAGTTTTGCATGGTAGTATAGGTTTATAAATCAAGAAAACAAGCCAATCTTCAGACGCAGCCTTCTGATCTTGGAATGCAGGTAGGGACGGAGATGACGGAAGAAATAAATCTAATGGATAATCAAAACCAACCCTTCCGAAACTTCAATCAAAGCCAGAACTACTCAGGATTTCAACGACAAAACTTCAATCAAGACAAGTTACCACCTGGCCCTTCAAATTCGAATTCTTTCAACTCAAACTATCAAAGGACAGCTCCTAACTCCCAAAGGCCGCAGGGTGGATGGAACCAAACTCAAAATCATACCACCTCATGTGTCCTCAACACAAATTCGATGAGCCGGGTAGACATGGTGAAGACCTTGTCTACCAAATAAAAAGCTATTGAGAGACAAGTTGGTCGATGGCGGACCGACAAGCAAGCGAGACCTCACGGTAAACTTCCGAGTTATACCGAGAGAAATCCGAAAGCTGATGTGAATGTTTGCACTGCCATTACACCTCAGTGGGAGTATGGACAAGAAGAGGAGTTGAATGAAGTAACGTTGAGAAGTGGTAAAAAGGCTGGACCCGGCAAGATGTCGGGAAACGAGTAACCCCTCCTGACGCCATGAGTTCAGGAGGGGGAAATCAGAAACCACATACCGAAGAGAGCAACGATGAGGAGCTTAGTGTCAATTCTTCGGAGGACGAAAATAATTCTGATGATGAGGTAAGGAAGGAAAGTCAGAAAGCTGTATCCCTGACTAAGAAAAAGGAAGAAAAGTTTGTAAGATGGAAGGATAAGGAGGATGAGGCGATAAAGAATCAGGCCACAGTGAATGATAAAGCCCTTCCTTATCCCCCAAAAAGAAAAGAGAAAGCCCTCACTAATGACAAGCAGTATGCTGGAGTGAGGAGGATGCTTTGAGACACTCAAGTTAGTATGCCCTTAGCCGAGGTATTAACTGAAATTCCTAAATGCTCTAAGTATCTTAAAGAATTCAGTGGGAGTAAGAGAAAGCTTGAGGGGATGGTGAAGAAGTGCTACGCCGAAGATTGCGCGATGGTTTCACGAAAAGTCATTTGTTAGCGAGGTGACCTGGCGGACCTTCAATCTCCTGTGAGATCGAAGGCCATTTATTCGAAAATGTCTTATGCGACTCAGAGGCCTCGATTAATGTGATGCCATTAAACGTATGCAAAAAGCTCGGGTTAGATAAAAGGATGCGGGAACGCCCGATTTCTCTTCAGATGGTAGACAGATCTAGCCGGTCTGCGGCCGGTTGTGTAGCTAATGTTCTCCTTCAAGTTGAACATTTAGTCTTCCCTACCGACTGGGTTATTCTAGACTATCCACCTGATAAGGAGATGCCTCTAATTCTAGGCCGAACCTTTCTAGACACTTCTTCTAACGCTCTCGTCGACTTACGCAAAGGGCGATCACTCTTAGAGTCGATGACACATCCGTCACCTTCACACGAGGACAAGTCCGAAAGAACCATAACTGATGAAATATCGTTTGTTGAAGCAATTTACGAGGATGAAAAAATGCCTACTCAAGAAGAAGCGAGAGGAGTTGACGAGATAGGTGTTTTTGAAGTCATGGACATTGAAGATCAAGCGATGCGGACCATCTTCTAATTCATTTCAAGCCGTAGGCATTGACGAGTCATCTTCACTCGCTCACACCGAGCTTTGTTATTGAGTTAGAAGCATGGAGATGCCCGACAACAAACGATGATTTCAAAGAATCGAGTCGGGAAGACTTCATCCCTGGTGAAGAAGAAGCTCGATGGGTAGTTGGGACGAGGTAGACTTTTGGAGAGAAGCTACTCATTGGGAAGTAGATGATTGGGAAGAGTCGGCGAAGAGCTTAAAGATGAAGAGTTAAGAAAAATGATCGATCACAAGAAAAAGGAAGCAAGTGTTGACCGGAGGATTCCGATGGATGATTTGATCCAAGCACTTCCGGGGTTGAGCCTCGGGAAGATGAGTTATTCTTTAGTCAACCACTCCAAGCTCATAAAGAGAAAGGTGGCCCGTTAAAGTCTAGTATTGAGCAACCACCTCACGATTTAGAGCTCAAACCGCTTCCGAAACACCTTAAGTATATCTTTCTTAAGGATGGAGATAAATTGCCTTTGATCATTTCTTCGAAACTCGACCCCGAGCAAGAAGCACAGCTGATAGAAGTGCTTAAAAAGAATATCCTCGCGTTCGGATGGCAAGTGGGTGATATCCGAAGAATCGAAGATGAGTATGTATGCATGCATAAAATCCGAACGGAGGAGGGAGCTAAAAGGTTAGACAACCTCGTAGAAGGTGAATCCGCATATGCAGGAGGTTGTCAAGAAAGAAGTGATAAAGTGGCTTGACATGGGCATCATCTATGCAATCGCCGATAGCGAGTGGGTCAGCCCTACTCAAGTTGTGCCAAAGAAGGGCGGAATCACAGTCGAAAAGAATGAAAAAGGGAGGAAGTTGCCTTACGACTCGTGACGAACTCTGAGTCTCAGATGACTATCGTAGACTTAATGAGGTTCTTGCCAAGGACCACTTTCCCTACCCTTCATTGACCACTTATTGAGCGACCGAGTGGTCATAAGTATTATTGTTTCCTTGATGGCTATTATTCGGCTACTTCCGGATAGCCATTGATCCTAATGACCAAGAGAAGACAACTTTTACGTGTCCATCTCGGTACTTTTGTTTTTCGCGAGAATGCCATTCGGCTATGCAATGCACCCGCGACTTTTCAACGGTGCATGTTAGCCATTTTGATGGACTTGTGGAGCAATGCATGGAGGTCTTCATGGATGACTTCTCGATCTGGCGATAGCTTTGATGAAATCTTAAAGAATCTAGATATGGTACTCCTACGGTGTGTTGAGAAAAATCGGGTGCTTAATCGGGAAAAATGCCATTTTCTAGTAGACGAAGGAATCGTTTTGGGACATAAGGTGTCCAATGCTGGTATTCAAGTTGATAAGGCTAAGGTCGAAGCCATTGAAAGGATGACGTACCCTAAGACAGTGAAAGAGGTATGAGGTTTTCTAGGTCATGTTGGCTTCTACAGGCGTTTCATTAAAGATTTTTCTACCATCGCCAAGCCTTTATCAAATCTTTTGAAAGATGAAGTGGATTTCTTGTTCGATCACGAAGTGCAAAAAGCTTTCAATTGTCCGAAAGACAAGCTTATCGATGCCCTATTCTAGTTGCACCTGACCGGACCAAGCCTTTCGAGTTGATGTGCGATGCCTCTAATTACGCCGTGAGCGCAGCTTTAGGTCAAAGAGTTGATAAAGGTTCAGCCCATTTATTATGCGAGCCGCACCTTGAACCCGGCTCAATGCAATTATACCATAACCGAGAAGGAATTCTTAGCCGTTGTTTTTGCCATTGACAAATTTAGAAGTTATCTTCAGGGTCTCAAGTTGTTGTATGGACCGATCATGCACCTACGCTACCTTATGGACAAAGCGGATGCAAAACCAAGGTTACTTCGATGGATTCTCGATTTTACAAGAGTTTGACCTTGTGATTAAAGATAAGAAAGGTAGTGAGAATATTGTGGCTGATCATTTATCTCGCTTAGTAAATGAGGGTGCGAGAGAATCACAATGATATAGGCATTGATTTTCCGGTGAGCAATTGATGAAGCTTGAAACGGTTAGGCCGTGGTATCTTTGATCTGCGTCAACTATTTAGCGAGTGGTCATTTAGAGGACATGACGTATCGGGAGAAGAAAAAAGTTCTTTTACGATCTTAAATATCTCGTATGGGAAGATCCTTATTTGTTCGAGTCCAGTAAGGCGGATTGCTTCAAGGTGTGTTCGGAGCATGATCGAGTGGGATATCCTAGAACAATGCCATAAGCGGTCCTACCGGAGGTCATTATGGAACACCGAAGACGGTTGCAAAGATCCTTCAAGCCGGATTCTCTTGGCCGACTCTGTTTAAAGATGCGAAAGCCTTTTGTAAAGGTTGTGATAGGTGCGAGAACCGGGCGGCGAGTAGTAGGATGGAAATGCCACTTAAGCCCATTCTTGAATCACGAAGTTTTCGACGTTTGGGGCATAGATTTTATGGGACCCTTTCCATCTTGTGCGGTAATAAATATATCCTCGTCAGTATCGACTATGTTTCCAAGTGGGTTGAAGCCATAGCTACCCAAACTAATGATCATAAAGTCGTGAAGAAATTCTTGCAAAAGAATATCTTCACCAGATTCGGGTCGTCCGAGAGCACTCATTAGTGATGAGGTACCCACTTTTGCAATGCGCCGCTTGATAAAATCCTTGAAAAATATGGTGTCAAACACAAAGTTGGTACACCATATCATCCCCAAACCAATGGCCAAGTCGAGGTAAGCAACCAGAGCTTGAAAAGAATTTTAGAGAAGACCGTGAACAATAATCGATCTAACTGAGTCTTAAGTTGGATGACGCGTTGTGGGGCTTATCGTCTCGCATTTAAAACCCGATGGGCACATCACCCTTCCAAATGGTCTATGGCAAAGCTTTTCATTTACACATCGAACTTGAACACAGAGCTTTACGGGCAATTAAATTCTTAAATTTCGATAGCCAACTCGTGGGGAGAAACGGTTGTTACAATTGAACGAGGCTCGACGAATTCGCACTCGGAGCGCGTTTGAGAATGCTAAGCTTAGCAAGGAACGAACGAAGATACTCCATGACGCTAAGATCAAGGACCGAGAATTCAAAGTTGGTGAAATGGCTTTACTTCTATAATACTAGACTTCACTGTTTCCGGGTAAACTCAAGTCTAGGTGGTCTGGCCCCTTTGAGATTCTCGAGGTTAATCCAAGTGGAGTAATTACTTTGAACGGGTATGGTAATCAAGCTTTTAAAGTGAATGGTCATCGACTTAAGAAATATTTTGGGCAACCAAAGGAAAAGCCTGAGACTCTTTATTTCCAAAGAAGAGATGAAATCTGAGATGTCCCGATTTGTGAAGAGGTTCCATCTTATTTCTTTGAGTCAGATGATGACATTCCTACCTCTACCTGTGAGGAACCTTCTCCTGAGACTCCTGAGCATGTTAGCACACCTACGCCTATCATCCGCAAGAACACGAAGAAGAGAGTCAGTGTAGTTTGGAGAGAAAAATTTAATGATCTTATAGCACACTTGACTTGTTGTTGTGGTGAAAATCATTTCCGCCCCAGTGCTCCTGATTCTGATACTGAGGTGGCGGTAGTCAAACCAAAGTGGCCCGATCCGGGTTGATCTTTTGAAATCTGTGTCAAGCTATTGACATTAAAAGAGCGCTCCTAGGAGGCAACCTAGTTATTTGTTTTTTTTTCTTAGGTTGTTTTATTGTTTTAGAAGTAGTACTTTAGTTGATTATGTGTTGATGGATATTCCTCCTACATTCATTGTACGTGTTTTGTGTTATGTGTTGCTCATATACCCCGTGTACCCCGAGATTATATGGTATGTCGAGTGTGGCGGATACTTTTGAGCAGGTTCGCAAGCTTTTATGTCCAGTGTTGTCTATTCGAGTTGTCGCGGTACATTCATGCTCCGGCCTGACTTCTGCCAACTTTCATCCGACAACCACTGTTGAAACCAGCTAAGTTTTCTTTTTTCTTTATTCTGCACATTCTGAGGACATAATGTGATTTAAGTGTGGGGGTGTTGTTAAGGCCATATTTATATGATTATTAAGGGTTATATTTCATTATTATTTCCCCACATTTGCATAATTTACATGAGAATTAAGGGTTTAAGTGTAATTATTTAGTAAGGATGATTTTAATATGGTTATTTGCAAAATTGATTATTTTATGTGTTAAGTTAATGGAATTATTATTATTTGAGTTTTATTACATTTTGCAATGTTTATTTATCCTTTAGGAGGCTGAATTTCGAGTGCTAAAGAGGATAAATGAAGCTCAAGTCGAATTATTCAAGATAGAGTTGGAATTGGCTTGAAGAGAATGGATAAAGATGAAGAAATCCGATCCCAAGCAATCCAGCCGAGCGTTCAGTCTCCGTCCAGGATGGACGAGCGTCCATAAATTCGAACGGGCGTTCAAAGGCATAAAATCAATACAGAGAGTTCAGCCGCAGTGCGAACGAGCGTTTAATCAGCGTCTGGGAATTCCAGACGGCGTCAATTGATGACGCAGCGTCCGGGGCCGACTTACCTCCAACCGACTTAAAACTCTATAAAAGCACCGCATTATGAGCCTTAAACCCTAATCTTTTACACAACTCTTTCACACATACTTTTACATAAAAGCTGCGGCCAGAGAACCCTAATTCCATAGAGATGAATTTCTCCAATCCAACAATCTTGTCCAACATGATTGTTGGCTAAAAGCTGCTGCAAAGAGTCGACGGAGAGAAGCTCATCAACAACACAACCAACTAGAGGAGTTCGATACTAGATGAGTAGTGAGTTAATTCATAGTTTTTCATTACTTTGGATCTGCTTTGTATTGTTTAAGTTTTGTTGAATTAAGATTTGATGAAACGATCTATTTATATTTGATGCTTGGATTAATGTATGAAAATATATTATTTAAGTTCTATTTTGTTCAGAGTAATGCAATTATTCGTGTTTTAAGAGATTATGCATGATTAGTTGAGTAAGAGTTTGGAAACAATCTCGTGATTTCGTTTTGATTGCATGTTTAGTTTGTTTGAAAAGATAAACGAAACCTTAGAAATTTGATTGAAGATATTTGATCGAGTTCGTGAAAAATCACTACTAAAAACTATGTCTTTTTAATCACCATCTAGTTGGGATTGTTGGTTGATGGGTGGAATCTAGTTGCCTCGCTGTGTTTTCCTTTATTGTTTATTAATCGAATCATTAGTTTAATCTTTAGTTAAGTTCTAGTGTTTAAACCTTAAGTTTTTCCATCTGTTTTCCTTGCTTAAGTTTTGTTGAACGCACGTCCAGGTTCCAGAATTTCTCTTAACTTGATTTTTAATGCTTTATTTGATATGGATACTTTAAATTGAGCTTCTGTGGCTAATTGTTTTTACGTAGATGTTCTGAGCTTGCATATTCATATCTTTCCATCTACGAATCCATGTTAAATAAATGCTTAACTTTTATATACATGATTCATCTAGGCATGTTATAGTTACTGTCGGTTCTCGTATGCTATAACTGTTCTTATTGTTAATTAGTAGCTAATGTCGGTTTCCGTATGCTACATACCGCTGTGATGAATCTTGTGAGCTTTGAGACTTATGTGCTTCCTTGTTATTTTTATAACTCATTTGGGTAGCTACTGTCGGTTTTTCGTAATGCTACCATTCCAGTCTTATGAGTTATATCTGTTTAGTATAGCTAACTGTTGGTTTTCCATAATGCTATCACTTTCAATGAGTCTTAAAGCGCGTCTACACTGCATGTAATGAACAGTACTGTCGTTTATCGTAACCTGTCATTATTTGGTAGACGTTTATTATATACATGTCGTATTGCTAATTAGTGGGCTAGTTTTCTTTCTTTTATTTTCTTTTATTTTTGCATATCATTCAGATGCATATCATTTAGTTGCATGTCATCTAGTTGCATTGTTTTTCTATTTTTCTTTTATTTTCTTGAGTGTAGTTAACTGTCGGTTTCCGTAATACTACCTCGTTTTTATTTTAGTTTCTGCATAGGCCGTAGTCACTGTAGAGTTGTCAGGGGTCAACTTGCTCAGCCTGAGCCTGTCAGAATTTATTTTTATTTATTTTATTTTTAGGATTGCATATCATGTAGGCTGCATTGTAGTATATTTTCATGTAGTTTCACCTAGCCTACTGTTGTGTAATGTTCCATGTATATGTTCCATCTTTCTATGAGCTTAATTTGAAATATCTATATATCTCCTTTTCCATGTGCTTTATATATGTAATCTTTTCTTTTTCCCCGTAGACTCTTTTTGCATTGATCAAGTCTGCAGGATATTTTTGATAGCTATTGTGCACTTTCACGATGAATTCAGGTTTACCCGTGATGCTCCACGATCTCTTGAGCTATGCAAAGAAATTTTGGTTTTTACCGATTTTTCCGGAATTGCCAGCATCCAATCAGCTAAGTTCTCTATTTGTTTTATTTCTGTACAACTTGAGGACAAGTTGCAATCTAAGTGTGGGGGAGGGGATAGATGATTTATGTATCTACTTTCATTTGCTCATATTAGTTATAATTTTCTATGAAAAGTGCTTAATTTTCAAATTTTTTGTTAAGTCCCGAGTAGCCAAAGGCATATCTTTGCTTGAGTTTATATCATTTTTGCTATATTCTGTATATTTAGTAATTTTAGTTGTTTCACCCGACACTCTTTTTCACATGCCATAGTAAATGATGAGCTAAATGTTGAAAGCCTACCCCATTTTAGTTGGAGATTTTTGATGATTATAGCATGTTTCTTTGCTTATGTACAATTTTTGAAAATTTTAGTAGTTTGTATTCTAGGATTAAAGTATGACGTACTGTGAATATCTGAAAGTTTGAATGTGATAAGTGAAACGTGATTAAGTCTTTGCAATAGTAATAAATTATTTACTTGAGGTGTTATGCTCAGTGGTCTGTGCTACTAGAAAATAATCTTTTCCACTGCCAGCCAGAAATCTCTAAGTAAACATAATTTTAATTGTGTGTGTCGGAAGCTAGTCGATGATTTGGGTGAGGTAGGGTGTACCACGTATGTCCTATTCCACTATGATGACCAAAAGCTCACGACAGTCAGTTTATAGCTGCCTTATGATTGGAGTAAGGTAGGGGTTATCTTGAAATGTCCTATTCTGATATGAGGGCAAAAGCTTATTCTGATGTGTGTTAGAAAAGTGTGAAAAAGTGAAAATATTGAAATATATTATTATGAATAAGTAAGGACTTAGTTATCGTTAATCTTAAACCCAGTATAAACTGAAGGATATGTTGTAGGGATTATCCTCTGAGTCTGTCAGAAATGTTTTAGTTATTCTCTACTATTTCTTTTTGGGATATGTATGTTTTGTAAAGTGCCTGTTATAGTTTTTTGAATATTTCTAACTTAGATGGGAAACCGGGCTAGTTTTGGTTTGAATAACTTTCAAATTGTGGAACTTAGTGGAAGTTTATTATGGCTATGCACACACTACACGGGTGAACTTCTAAGTTATTGAATATACTTCATATTTGAATGGATGTTTATTTGTCTCGAGCTTGACTTTGTTTTGTTTTGCTCGGGACGAGCAAAAGATAAGTGTGGGGAGTTGTTAAGGGTCAATTTGTAGTGTTTTATAAGGATATATTTTATATCAATATTCCCATATATGGATGTTTTTCGTAGAATTCGAGCTTATAATCGATTAATTGAGCAAATGACGTTTTGAATAGTTAAAATGCAAAATCGAGTAAATATCGTGGTTTTATTATCTATTTTGTATGGTTTTACGTTTTGCTCGGTTTTGTCATCTTTTAGGTGCACAAATGCGGAATGAAAGAGGTCTAAATGATGTTTGATTGAAGATTAAAGTGGAAAGAAAGAGATACAAGAGGATGAAGATGAAATAAAGCTTAGGAAAATCCCGAAAACGACTGTATGTACGACGGGCTAATCAAAAGGTGTTTTTGAAGAAGAGTCCTTAATGAAAGTTGTAGAGTTTTCCGAGAGCTTTTTATGACATTCGGATCATAATTTTTGGAGGCTACAACTCAAGATATGAATTTTAGAAGCTGCAAGGCGAAATTTGATACTGGGATGATCGACTTCTCAAAGAAGCGCCCGTCCAAATCCGTCCAACGCCGACTTAAGCCAAACCGCCTCTATCCTCTATAAATACAGCCCTTATGTAAAACCTAATCATACCATATTTTCTCATACACGAATTTCACAAGGAGCAGCCGCACTTTTGGAGTTCCAAGGCCGGTCACCCGAGCCTTGTGCTCGGGTGATCCGAGGTTAGATTAGGATGTCGTTTTTCTTCTTCTTTTTCATTGTTGATGCTTGGAGTTCAGCCGTTGTATAAACTATGTGAGTTTTTTATAATTTATTCAAGCCTATTTTATTTTCATGATCTTGATTTGAGTCGTATTTTTCTATGTTTATGATGTTATTTTGTGAACCATATCGAGAGATTGGTTTGCTATTGATGTTTACAACATACGGAAGTTGCGTAAACTAGATCACCATAGAAAAATAGGATCTTTAATCGTTAATGATGACAAATTATCGATTAATTATCTAGGTTGTTAGGTTCTAAAATACGAGAGTTAACCTGAATCTACACCTTCGTTTTGTATGGAATATTGATCTCAACATTCGGAAGAGGAGAGATCGATAATTGAATTCACTAAGGAATTAGGGATTCATAGCTTGAGAAATAGATTCACTAAGAGATTAGGGGTTTGTGTCTCGTGTAAAGGTGAAACCACAATTTGAATTAAAATCATGAGATGAACTAGAATTGAAATCACTTGGTTTGTATGATGTTTGATCCCATGTATCCTTAGTTTAGGTTTTTATTATTTGTTCTAGTTTAGATTTAGTTTACTTGTTCTATGAGTTTATTTGTTAGTTCTTCGTTTATTTGTTTTCCTAAGTAACAATCGAAAGGAATTAGTGAAATTAGATTCAACATCCCAATTCCCTGTGGATCGACCCTGTACTTACCCTACTATGCTATCAACTACCCGATATTTGGTCGGTTAGGAGTTAGTTTGCATGTTAAGTATAGGTTTATAAATTTTCTTTTGTTTTTATGATGCAAAATCCTCCCAACAGCGTACTAGTTTGTTTTTAAGCTTGATTGCGCAATCAGTTTGTTTTGAAATAGTATGAACAAAGCCAGTTCGGGCTGGCGATTTGTCAAAAGATTGGTGAGCGGGGCCAGACTTGTGCTGACTTCTCACCGAGCAAGGCCAGATCGGACTGACGACTTGCATGCTGAACGCCTCTTGTCAGGTTGACGCTAACCCTTTTAATAGGGCAAGGCCAGATCGGACTGGCGACTTGCCTAAGCAAAAATCACAGGATTGAACAAGACGTTGTAAATAATATCAATTTTATTCAGGAAAAGCAGAACGTAAATAACATTTAAGCAGAATCCGATCATGAGACACCTGTCACGGATAGAACCTTCGTAGGTTGTTGGCATGCCAACTCCTGGGGATGGTTTTTCCCTAGGAGTCGACTAACTGATAAGCACCCTTCCCATGTACCTTTACCACCTTGTAGGGTCCCTCCCAGTTTGGGTCTAACTTGCCTTCAGGACCCTGCCTGCTAACTGCATTCTTTCGAAGGACCAGATCTCCTTCCTTAAAGTAAGAGTGCTTTAATTTGCTGTCATAATACTGAGAGATTCTCTGTTTGTATCTTGCCATTCATATGAATGCTATCTCCCTATTTTCTTCTAGGTTGTCCTTTGCATGCCTGATTTCCGCTTCCATATCCATTTTTTCATGAAGCTCGAGTCGTGGCGACGGCAGTCCGATTTCGGCGGGGATGACAGACTCGTTAGGGAGAAAGGTGTTTCTCCGGTTGCAGAGTTCGGTGTTGTTAGGTAGGCCCACAGAATGTTTGGTAGATGCTCTACCCAACTCTCTCCTTCTTCCTCAAACCTTTTCTTTAGGCCGAATTTGATCTGCCTGTTTCTTTGTTCGACCTGCCCATTAGCCTGTGGATAGCCTACTGAGGTAAATTGCTGGGAAATTCCTAACTCCGCGCACCAGGATCGGACACCTTTATCATCGAATTGGGTCCCGTTGTCTGATATAAGAGCCTTGGGGATTCCGTATCTACATACAACATTCTTCCAGATGAATTTCTGAATAACTTTTATGGTAATTGTGGTGAGAGGTTCAGCTTCCACCCACTTAGTGAAGTAATCCACAGCCACTATAAGGAACTCGAAATTACCCGGTGCCCGGGGTAGGGGTCCGACCAGATCGACTCCCCATTGGTCGAACGGCCAGGCCGCGACCAGAGGTGTCATTTGTTGCGAGGCTAAGTGAGGTATGTTGCTATGTACTTGACATGATTTACACTCACGGACGAGGTCTTCGGCATCTTGTTGCATGGTCGGCCAGTAGTAGCCGAATAGCATGCACTTACGTGCTAGTGTTCGAGTCCCTGGATGGTTCCCACAGATTCCTAAGTGGATCTCGCGGAGCAAGTAGTTCCTTTCATCCTCTATTACGCATCTGAGCCACGGGGCGATGAAGGATTTCCTATAAAGTATATTGTCGAAAAGCGCATACCTCGCCGCTCGAAACTTCATTCTTCTTGCTAAAATTTTATCACTTGGTAGTACAGCATCCCGGAGATAGGATACTATGGAGTCCATCCAGGTATCCTTCTGAGTAATGGGCTGAACTTCCTGGATATCATAACTTCTTTCTCGCAGTAATTCTACTAATACTTTCTTGCTGGGTGTAAAGTTGGAGGCTATCTTTGAAAGGGCATCAGCTCGCCGATTTTGAGATCGGGGGTACTTGCTCGATAAGGACAGTGTTGAATGCTTTAAGCCTAGCGTTGGCTATGGCTAGGTATTTCTTCATGGGCTCCTCCTTGGCCTCGTATTCTCCTTTCACATGATTGACTATTAACTGGGAATCGCTATACACTTGCAAATTCTTTGCTCCCAACTTAGCTGCCAGGTTGAGTCCAAATCGATCGCTTCATATTCGGCTTCATTGTTGGTGGCGAGAATCCGAACCGAAGTGCGTAAGAAACTCTTCACCTTTTGGGGTGATGAGCGAAAGGCCCGCACCGCCCCTTCTTTGTTAGAGGCCCCATCAACGTATAATGTCCAAGATTCATCCTTTCGCTTACGTCGGCTCTCGCTCGATACCGATGGTGCTTTCTTCGGCAAGAAAATCTGCTAGTGCTTGTGCTTTAACGGCCGTTCGCGGGCGAAAGTCAAGATCATACTCGGCCAATTCCACTACCCATTTTGCCAAGCGTCCGGATGTCTCTGTTCGGGACAGGATCTGTCGCAGAGGCTGGTCGATGATCACAACAATTGGATGCGCTTGGAAGTAAGGTCTCAGCTTTCGGGAGGCATGTACTAAAGATAATGCTAACCTCTCAGCATCTATATATCTGACCTCTGGGCCACGAAGTGCCTTGCTAACATAGAAAATTGGTTTTTGAGCATTATCCTGCTCCTTAACTAGGACCGCACTGATGGCTTCGCCACACGCAGCCAGGTATATAAATAGGGTATCCCCTGGTTGGGGTGATGTTAATGTGGGCAGTTCGGCCAAATATGCTTTTAGATCTTCAAAGGCTTGCTGGCAATCCTCATCCCACTTGAACGGGTTAACTTGCTTCAGAATCTTGAAAAAGAGGAGGGCTCGTTGTGCTGACTTCGACAGGAAACGTCCGAGTGCATCCATTCTTCCTGTTAACCTTTGCACTTCTTTAAGGCTTCTAGGTGCCGGCATGGTTCTTAATGCATCTACTTTGTCGGGGTTGGCTCTGATCCCTTCTCGAGATATCATGTACCCCAAAAACTTTCCGGTCCGAACTCCGAAGGTACAGTTTTTGGGATTGAGCTTCATTTGTGTTGGACTTATTTCTATGTTTTGATGATGAGTGCCAGACTAGCTGTTATAGTGCAAAGGCAAAAAGATGTCTAGATCAAATGTATAGGTTTATTAGAGTTTGATTTATAAATAGTTTTGATCAAACAAGCCTTTGTAAAGAAAGGGTCAATGAATGATATCAGTGATCGATCCATATTAGTAGGGTAGATAGGTCAAGAGAGACTAGTCTGAACTCTTTGAAGACCAAGGCCGAGGTTCAAACTCGATTCTGAAGGCTAAGGGATCAAACTTAGTAATTTAAGTTAAGGATATGGAATCAGAATTTAGGCAAGTCTGTGATGACCTAAACTGATTACATATACCTTGTGAAGAAGGTCTAAGTTCCACAAGTTGGATGATGTTTGGAACTTGGTTATTATTAAAAAGGTGTAATCTAACTTCACAAATAAAAGTTAGAAAAAAGAAATCAGCTGCATTGTATTTTATACACAGCAAATTACAGTTCAGCAGACTGATAGGTTTCTCAGCAGACTGATGAACCTGCTGATAATATACCTCGGTTAATTCAAGATTATATTGGAAGATTACATGGACAAGGACAACCAGCAAGCAAATCAAAGGCTGGGATTAAAAGAACGTTGGGATGATTCATATCTTTATCCAATGGTTATAAGTCAAAGGGTGGACATACTGCACTGTCAAAAAGGAATTCTGACAGTGTCAGTCCTATGAATAGTGACAGAATGCAAATCAGATGGAACAAAAACAAGGAACGGTTACATTTGAATTTCAAATACAAGTCACATGCATTCCTACCTATAAATAGAGGACCTTCAACTCAGAAACAAGATGATGAAAATTGATAAACTTTGAGGAGATATTTTACTGAGCTGAAAAACACACTGCTGAACCTACTGAACTTAAAGCAACTTGTTCACGGATTTTATGTAATGGAAACAAACAAGTAATAATATTTATAAATCCGATATACCTCAAGTGCAAGGATCGTAGTAAAGAGGTTAATACCGGGTCGATCTTACGGGGAACTAACGATTGGTAATCCTAGTCTTTGTTAAACGAACTATGTCACGAAAACTAACCTAAACGGCAAATAAAACTAAACGAGACTGAGAGTAAAAATAACACGAATGTAAAACTGGACAGAAGAATAAATCTAAAGCCAGGGAAGATACGGGTTGCGAACAATTTAAACTACAACTAAACCTAAGATGCAATAAGAAGATTTGATTAAACTAAACAATTCAAGTTTTAGGGGATTAAATTCAAATTATGACAAACAAACGAGCAATTGATCCACCTATCCTATCAACATTCAATTCCTAATCAGATTAATTCGTGACTTCTAACCAAGTTGTGATTCACCTCATCTAAAGTATGAACCCTAATTTCTTAGATAGTCCATCTATTAATCTCTATCTTTCGATCTAAGATTAACGCTTTTTCTAACCAAAGATGTGAACTTTAACGTTTCTAATCTAGAAATCTAACCTATTAACTCTCGTTATATAGATCAAATAACTATTCTTTTATCATGGGGATCTAGGGTTTACATGACTTTGATCAAAGTAAAACAATCAAGCATGCACATCTTTCGATATAATTGCAACAAACATTCAAACATGATAAAGAAACAACTTGTATTAAAAACTCACAAATTAATCAAGATTCGAATCTGAATAGTTGACGGATAGGCTTCACAATGCTCGTTCACGGGCTTTTAGCCTCTAAACATCCTCTTGAAAGCTTGGAATTGTTGAAGAAAAGAACATAAAACTAACTAATTTAATCTAAGATTTAAGTGCATAAAACTGAAGGAAAAGTATGTAAAAACGCAGCCTGAGCCGCCCCAAGGATTAGGGTTTTGAGTAATGTGTAATTCGTATCTCTAATGTGGAAAAACGCAGCTGTATTTATAGAAAATAAAGTCGGCTGTGCTGAGGTGGTGGACGGACGCCCGTCCACTCCTTCTGGACGCTCGTCCGGTATTCAATATCAACTTCGAATCGGGCCGAGTCATGATCAGACGCCCGTCCTTCACAAAATTGGACGCTCGTCCAGCAAAATCTTCACAACTCTGAATCAAATTCCCTCTCCTGGACGCTCGTTCACTTGACCAAACGCCCGTCCATTACGGGCGCCATTCAAGCTTCGGGCGCTTGATCCAGGATCGACTTAATCTTGATTTTTCCATACTTATCTCTTTTTCATCAATCCAAATCATCATTATCTCTTCTATCATCAATGTAATTCGACTCTTATCTCTTTTTGATCATCATATGAGCATCAAACATGTACCTATAACACATTAAAACATCGCAAAACGTAATATCATCCAAATAATCATAAAATCAAAATTAAAACACCAAAATTAACCTATTTTGCGAATAACTCATTAAAAACCTCATTTACTCAATAATTCCATTAAACAATCGTTTCTTATGCAAATTATACCAAATATGAGGGAAATTATCATAAAATATATCAATATAAAACGTATAAATCCACCCTTAACACTACTGATCCAGAGAAATTCTTCAAGTGTTTTCTACATTCAAGCTACATCAAGTACACACACTTGAAGACTGCAAGCTGCTGATTATATCATCCTAATCAAGTCGCTTTGCAATCAATCATTTATTTGATTCAATCTTTATTTTATAAAGAACTCTTGAAGACAAAGAAGCACGATTGTGTGAAAAGATCTGTTGTTTGTGGTGAGTGGTGAAGAGGCAATCCTACCCTTCAAGGACCAGTGGAAGACTCGGGAGCGACAATCCTACCTGCTCCCGCCAGCCAGTTTGTGAAGCCATAGTTATTGGTGAAGGACAAGCAACCTTAGGAATCTTTGTAAAAGCTACATCAAAGATCTCTAGTGAATTTCCTCCAACATCACGAGGAGAAGAGTGGATGACAGGATTACACCACCTGGAACCACTATAAAATCTCGCCTATTTACTTTCAAAGATTTACTTTACGCACTTAGTTTACTTTACACATCAACCTCTTCGAATCTAGGAACCAAAATCACACACTTACACTCATGAGTATCTAATACTTAGTATCATATTTAACAACAAGTATTAAGGCTTAATTTTGATATAATTCCATTTGCACAAATTCAAAGAAAACTCAACTATCGAGAGACTCATGCTTATCAAGAGAGCATTTGAGGTATCGCCAGACTCATCAAGTATCGCAGATCAAAGTTGCAGAATTTGTTAACTCCAAAAGTTTTAAGTGTTAAGTTTATTCACCCCCCTCTCTAAACTTAACCAAAGCCTTTTCAAGGGACCAACAATTTGTGAGGCTTTAAGTACCTCAAAAACCTCTCTTACGTCTGCTAAATACTGCTCCAGGGACTTGCTCTTGATTAGCAGATCATCCACATATACTTCCATACACTTCCCTATCTGATCTTTAAAAATCTTATTGACAGCCCTTTGGTAGGTCGCTCTAGCGTTTTTGAGACCGAATGGCATGGTTCGGTAACAGTATGTGCCGAACTCAGTGATGAATGATGTCTTTTCAGCGTCACGGGGATCCATAATAATCTGATGATATCCTCTGTAAGCATCCAAAAACCGAATATCCCGAACCCTATGGTTGAGTCCACCATTCGATCTATGCGGGGCAGGGGGTAACAATCCTTTGGACAGGCTTGGTTAAGATCGGTGAAATCCACACACATCCTCCAGCTGCCGTCCGGCTTCTTTACCAGGAAGGGATTTGCTAGCCACTCGGGGTAGCTCACTTCTCGAATGATATTGGCTTGAAGTAGCTTAGTTACCTCTTTCTGTACGGCGTCTATCCGCTCTTGGGCGAAGTGTCTCTTCTTCTGTCGGACAGGCTTCCGAGACGGGTCTGCGTTTAGTCGATGTATGGCCAAATTTGGGGATAACCCCGGCATCTCCTCCGTTGTCCAGGCGAAAACCTCCTTGAACTCCTTCAGTAGGGCTACAAGCCGATCCTTGTGCGTGCTGGGGATCCAGATCCCCACCTCTATGGTTCGATCATCTCGTTCTTCTCACAGCATGCATCGCTTCGCCTTGTCATCCGAACCCAGGTTTCCTCGCGTTGAGCGTAGTTCTTCGATGGAGATCGGGACCGTTCTGCCGTTCCCGGGTGTTTCGGAGGTGACGCAGCTGTTTATCTGGCCCAAGTCTCCCACGATCTCCACGGGGTTATTACTGACTACAAACCTTATACTATTATGCACGAGTGATACGGCGGCTTGTAAGGCGATCAACGGACGGCGTCCTAATATTATGTTATAGGGGGATGAGGCCTTAACCACCACATACTTGACAGGAAGGGTTCGGCCCAACGGGGGTCGGCTGAAGGTGGTTGAGAGGACGACAGTACCCTCAGGATACACAGGTGAGTCGGCAAGGCCGAACAAGGGGGTACTTGTGGGAGTTAACTCAATGCTATCCAAATGCATTAAAAGTAGAGTAGAGTGATACATGATACTTACCGCACTTCCGGTGTCAACACAAATGCGCCTTATCAGGTTTTGTTCCACTAGGGCTTCGATCACAAGACCATTGTTGTTGGTTTCCACGGGGATGGGATCAGTGGCGTCGTATACCACCTCCTTGACAAATTTCCGCTTTTTCCAGGGTGCCTGGGCATGGCCGCCGTGTTCTATGGGGATAGTATTCACGCTCTTCATCTTCAGACAGGTTTCACAGATGAGTTATTCACTTGCAGGGGCCCTCCTTCTAGCGCCAATTGACGATCCAAAAATTGTCTCCTTCAAATCTAAGGTTCTTACTCTTAGTGATAACCTGGGGAAAACTCCAGAATATGAAGATAATGAGGGGGATTGTTTGGGGTGATTTAGACTCGCACTTGATGATGATCAAGTCGCCTCGTATCCAATGTATGAATTGGAATCAAGTCTCCGTAGTTCCTGGGGACAGTTTATATAGAGGCGTAGGCCTGTGGTTTAATGTAGCGTGTCCGAAGGGACACTAGTCGACGTGTTCCCTAAGAAAAAGATTATGATTAATTAATCCCCTTGATTTTAGGAGATAAATATGGTATTCAAATATCAACATTAAATGATAAGGATTCAATCCTTTATTATTCAGGATTTTATAGTAATTATCTATTTATCACATAAGTGATAAGATTCATAACTCGGGGTAAATTAGAAAGCCAGAGTCGATCCCCAGGGACCGGGGATGAAGGCCGGATTCTAGCCATCAAGAAGTTGTTTAAGTCTAAAGACTGAGCCCGACCTCTGGGGGTCGGAGACAGCCGGTAGAAAGTCCAAGGGAATAAGGGAGTCTAGACTAAAGATAGCCGATCGACCAGGGTTCAATCCACGGTCCTCGACCGCCAGATCGAGACGATCCGACCCCACCATGGGTCGGAGATCTGAGGACCAGCGGTGACAAAGAGGATTTAATGAGCTCCCCGGGTCCGGGCCAGGGGAGTCGGGAGTAGTTCATTCCTCTGGGTCAAGTGCCGAGCCACCAGAGAGGTTCCGTGTGGACGGGTCCATTTTCTGGCAGCATCATCGGGGATATGTTGCACTTGTTCTTGGATGGAAAAATGAGGAGAAGAGAAATGGTGGATCAGTTGAGTGTTTCCAAATGTTTGTGTGATAATGGGATGGAGCCATGGAAGGAGTTATAGCTGGAATTGGAGCAGAATAGTGGGGTAGTGCCGAGTGGGACGGTTTGGGAGGTTTGACAGTGGTTTGCCGGATTGTTTTTCTTTTCTTTTTTTAAATGTTTTTTTTTATCATGTAGGTAAACCGGGTCACGAAGCGGGTCAATTGATCAAAATTGGGTCAATTGACGGTTTTTTACTCTGAAATATATAATAAGATATATATATATATATATATATACATATATATATATATATATATATTCTTACTATTTTTTTTTGAGGAGACATGTTCTTACTATTTTTTACAATTAATTTTTATTAGTAATACTTAACTTTTTACTTTTTTGCTTCCCAAAAAAAAAAAATCATTTTTACTATTAAACCCATTGAAAATTACTTAGACCAAAAAGTCATTCCGCAACCCTAAACTTTACCCTTCCGTTCCTGCGGCTGTCATTTTCAATTCAGAATGAGGATTACTTCTTCACCGAAGTTCTCCATTCTTTCTCTCCAATCGTCAGGTAAAGATTTTATATGTTTCTTGCTATTTATTATGAATCATTTGATTTTTCTTATTCCACATATGTCCTGTTTCACAAATCTTCCTTTGTTCTACAAAATTTTAATGGATATATAACGCCACAGTAAGATAATGTTAATTAGAGGGAAAGAAGAAAACTAACGATAAGCAATGAGTAAAATTAGGAGAATGAAGCATTGAAGCTTGGCCATATTTGAATTCATTAAAAAAAACCAAAAGAAGGAGTATATTCAAGATTCTCGTAGCTAGTAAATTTATCTTGTTAATATTTTGGAACTCCAATTCAAAGAAAATTAATGGCAAACTTGTTGTTGTGAATCTTGTTTAATTTGCTTTACCAATGTGTTTATTTATACTTTTACAGCAGCATGTTTTTTATTTCTATTTTGACTACACTACTGGAGCTTTGATTGGGAAATTGATACTTACTACAGACATGGATACTTCTAAAAGGGGTCTCAAAACCCACCTGATACATCAAAAGAGGGTTCTCAAGGCCCACATGAACATCAACCTCCTCCTCCTAACACCATTGATGTAGGAGAAGATAAAGGAGAAGATGTAGGAGAAGACGATGATGAAGGCGATGAAAATGCATTTCAAAGTAAAAAAAGAGCAAAAACATCTGATGTTTGGAAAGATTTTAAGATTGTGGAGACTAAAAATGGTGAATTCGGGGAGTGCCTTCATTGCAAGGTACAATATAAATTGAATACCTCTCGCACCACAACAAGTCTAAATAGGTATCTACCAAAGTGCATTCCAAAGTTGCTTGCTGATAAGAAAGCTAAACAAGAAAAACGGGAAATGATTGCTTTTGCACCAGTTGACGCTAATTCTTTGATTGAACCTGCATTGCATGATGGTCAGTTTGACATGGCAAAAATGAGAGAAGGCGCAGCACATTGGATTACTATGCATGAGCACCCTTTCACTATAGTGGAAGAAGAAGGCTTCAATATAATGCAAAGGCGTGGAATGCCTGAGTGGCAACGGATATCAAGGGTTGCTTCCAAAAATGATTGTGTTAAAGTATTTGAGATTGAAAAGAAAAAATTGAAGAAATTGTTGAAGTCTGTTAACAAAATAAGTTTGACAACGGATTTGTGGAAGTCAAAAGTTCAGAAAATTGAGTATATGGTCATCACGGGGCATTGGATAGATTCAAATTGGAGATTGAAAAAACGTGTACTTAACTTTGTGCATGTTCATCCTCCTCATCGTGGCCTTGAGATATCAGATTCTCTTTTTAAGTGTTGTAAAGAATGGGGAATAGAAAGGAAAAATTTTACAATCTCAGTTGATAATGCTTCGAACAATGATGTTGCCATAAGATACATGAAGGACTTTTTTTTTTCTAGGAATAAGTCGTTGTTGGGTGGCGGTTTCATGTCCGTTGTTGTGCTCATATCTTGAATATTATGGTTCAAGGCGGAATTGATCAAATAGAAGGAATCATTGCAAATGTTCGGGCGAGTATGGAATATATGAATTGTAGTGAAGCAAGGTTGATGATGTTTTATCTTCATATCTTTGAAATTGAATCATTTTTCCGAAATTTCTCTCGAGTCGAGTTCGAAAGTCTTCCGAATTTTATCGAAGATAATCGAATCGAACTTTTATAGCATGATTAATGTGTTATCGAACCGATCTCGAGCATTTTTTTTCATGCTCGATCGATCTCGAGCCGAGTTCGAGCCTCACTATTTTATAAAGGTTGCTTGACTCGATAAATAAATACTCGATTCGGATCGGATCGTTTACACCCCTATCCCTATTTGCAGGGAAGTTATTGTGTAGTAAGGGAATTTAAGGGTGAAGTGATGAGTGAAACGATCAGAAGCACACAGTTTAAATACATAATAAAACTGTGTGGTATGGAGGCTGCTACACGATGTCTCCGCACTGTATGAAGACACCACACAATAATCTCCCCTATCTGCATCCAAAGTCTAATTTGGTAATCAAATTTGAGCCTCCCATTTTGTCGGCAGCCAGAAAATAAAATCAAAATCCTTACATAATTACAGAAATGCCACTACCCGTTTAGTAACGACCTGCATACGTACCGGAAACTATCAAGTTCAGATCACATTTCAGTCGACTCGTAGAGCAAGGTAAGAAAATGGAGGGACTGATAAAGGGGTTGATCAATGTAGCATTGGGTGGTCATGAAGATGAAGAAAGGAGGGAGAGAAGAAACGAGAGGGACTCTCCTGACGACCGCGATGAACGTTCAAGATCCACCTGGGCTGAGGTTTGGAACTAGTTCTGCGCATCGATCATTTTTGTTGACTTATATGTTTTTCGAAATTAGACATTGTTTTGATGCTATTTGGGGACTTTTTGATCTCGGGTTGGATTTATATCACGCCATAGGTGGTTTCCGGGGAGCAGGAAAATGATGGGTATAACAATGATCATAATAGACATGGCAGAGAGGTTTGTTTTCTAAAGATGTTTTCTTTTTATATGAAATGGCCATCAGTTTGATTGGATGCAGAGTGGATTATGATTTTTGTATTTTCTTCTTTCGTTTTGGTGTTGTGTCATGTGTGGTAGGAAAAGAGGCATGGAAGAAATGATGAGTGGGAATCAAACGAATCGCAGCCCATAAGGAAGCCTCAAGGGGTAAAAATTCCATTTTTGTGTATGTTAATTATATGCGTTTCTGTTGATATTGGTGTAACATCACAAATCTACAGTACTTCCATGTGCTTGACAACAAGAGTATCATTATTCTTTAACCTAAGATATATATTAAGTACAGGGTTCCTTTTCATTCTGATGTGACATTGGTTTGTTATAATCTACCCTGTATGATGGTTTACTATGAACTTCATAGCAGTCCATGTCAACCTTTTGGATCCCTTTTTAGTTTAATTGAAAGGGAAACTCGAAAATATATGCCCAAAAAGTTAAACCTATGCTCCGTACAAAATGTTTTGAAATATATGCTTCGTTCGACTCATGCGTGAGTCGTGCGTGACTCATGCGTCATTAGTCGGACGAAGCATATGTTTGAAAACATTTCCTACGGAGCATATATATCATAGATTTAACTTTTTGAGCATATATTTTCAAGTTTCATTAATTGAAATGGTTAACACAAGTTGACCTTATATGTGTATCATTACTCTGTTTCCTTCCTTTCTAATGTGTACGGGGTGTCCCCCAATTGGTCTTTTGTTGATTCAGATTGTTAAGCTTTAAGCTACTTGTCAGCCAAATGTTACACCTTTTTATGGGTTTGAATGCATAAAACTTCAATGATAAGGATTATTTGCTTAACTTAGATTTAGATTCCATGACCTCTTTGGAAAAACTTGTCCTTTTTGGATGTAATGTTATAGGTTTCCACTCCAGAACTCCAGGGCTTATGCTGATTTTTCCGAGGGAACATGCTAGAAGAGTATTGATTACATTACACCATTTTAGAGATTGATAGTCCTTCTTAATAGAGTATTTTTTTCTTTGGAAGTAAAGTGTCCTTTAATTAGTTCGAACCCCAGGAAATGAAAAGAGCTCAACAGGGCCTGTTTGAGCAGGGGGTCCAAGATTCGATTGATTCGTTTGGTTTCTTACTTCAGTTTAAATACTGTATGCAGATGTCGTATGTGCTATCTAGTATCTAGCCCCTGTGCCTTTCATTTTCTCTATATCTTCATATAAAAGAAAGATCTACTTCTATTCTATCAGTTGGAGTTCATAGAAGAAAACAAATATATCTGGTTTCAATCAGTTATTGTTTTTTTGTGTGTGACATAATTCTGTACAAAAATTAAGTCGATTTTTGGTGTGTAAATAATCCAAAACTATATCTGTCATTGCAAACTGCTCAAGAATTGTGAATAAGTCAAATGTTTGTAGGCTGTGCATCAGGGATATGGTCAAACGAACGAGTATAGGCGAGATGATCATGATCAAGCCTGGCAGAAACCGAAGGTTCATATCTCTTCCATAATGAATTGTCTCTGATTATTGAAAGTTCCTTCTTGATAGTGTTGATTTGTTTGTTTGAAACTTCACAGGAGGAAGAACAGAGCAACAATGATGGTTGGGAGACGGCCCAAACAAAGCATTCGAAACGGCGCCAAAAGGTTCATATGGATCATTGGCAAGACTATAAGCTTGCTCCTGAGAATCAAACTTACTCTGCTGACACTACACACAATGCCAAACCTTCACAAGAAGAGCTTTCAGATTTCTCAAAAGCTTGTAATAAGCTGTGGGAACTCGATCTTAACCGTTTAACTCCTGGTAGGGATTACGAAATCGATATTGGAGAAGGAAAGAAAGTTTATCAGAAGGAAGATAGGGCAGAAGGAAGCCTATTTAACTGGTTGAATGATGACGTATTTAAGAAGCCTACGTTTTCTCGTTTCTGTTCTCTTCTTGATAATTACAACCCACATGAAGGGTATAAGGAAGTTGTAACTTCTCAGGAGAAACAAGAAGAAGCCGGATTCATTGAAGAAATCAGTAGAACTGCACCCATCAAATATCTCTACGCGTACCTATCGTCGAAGGGAGTATTTTCTGGGAGTTATCAAGACTTTAAGGAAATGATGTCTAGTCTGTGGTTTGAACTTTGCAACAGAGGTGGTGCACGCGGTTCTTCTTCTGCCTTTGAGCATGTTTTTGTTGGAGAAATCAAGCAAGAACAAGAAGTTTCTGGATTTCACAACTGGCTTCAGGTGCCATTCTTTTCATTTCCTCTACCAGTTGCATAATCTTACATAATTTGAAGATGAGCCATGATATATATCTAGTTTTACATCACACACCTATGCACTGTATGGCTTAAAAACTCGATTTTGAAAGTGGATTCATAGGTCCATTTCCATGAGCTAATTGTTCCTCCATTGATCTTCTTGATCTGTAGTTTTATCTAGAAGAATCAAAGGGAAAAGTGGATTATCAAGGCTATATCCTTCCGCGAAGGCGTGGACAATTTGTAAGTAACCTCCCCACCCCACCCCATTCTCTTTAACATTCTCATATCTTAACGTCGTGTTCTTGCACTAATGAAAACACAAAGACTCAAACAAATAAAAGGGTAAAACTTTGTTTTCGTTTCGATCAATGTTACTAATCAAGATAAAGAAAACTGGCTTAATCTTCAATGTTTTTGCTTTGTTACTCAATCAAAAAGTTAATAAGTAATTCATTGTGTGAATTTACTTACTTGCAGCCAGACTCAGAAACACAGCTGTTGACGATTCAGTTTGAATGGAACGGCGTTCTTAAATCTGTATCGAGCAGTTTCATAGGAGCAAGTCCTGAGTTTGAGATAGCACTCTATACTCTGTGTTTCTTTTGTGGTGGAGAAGATAACCATGTTGAACTCGGCCCGTATCCTGTTAACATCAAATGCTATCGCTTTGGAAACAAGATTGGTTCTGCTTTCCCCATTGCAGATACTTAAGAGGGGAAATATTCCACAAATTAAAACAGAAGGATATACTTAAATTTAATTGATCTTTATATTATTCTGACAGCAAGTTATATAATATGCTGATGAAGTAAGTGTGATCACCATTCTTGAAGTATGTAATGTTTGTTGTTGTTATAATATAGTAACAACCAACATAAAATTCGTCAATGAATATAGTCTTGTGTCTGTTACTACTACATTGAAATGCTTATTCCATGAACATTTATTATGAAATCTTCTGCATATTTTACATTCATTCTGTATTAGGTTTTTCAGAGAGATTAATGCCGAGTCGTTGGTACCCCCGGGTCTTGAAAACCGAGCAGTAAACGTTTCAGATGGTAAAAGATCATCAAACAAGTGGTCTTGAACTCGAGATTGCCTGCTCATACATCTTTTGATCCCTTAATTGTGGTTCGCACCTGCTTGTTTAGGCTATATATATACATTCAGATCCTATGAGGAAAGATATTCCTCTTTGGAGATGAAAATTTGGTTAGTAGCAATCTATGTAGAGTGTTATTCTGCTTGATACAAAGTGAAAATTGTTGGTCTTTTTATCTGTTTACCTTACCACAGTATACATGAAAATGACACTGTTAATAACAGCGCACAGGCGATCTATTCAGGCACCACACTTTATATAAAATTTCGACTTTATAAAAGTCGAAGCGGGATCATACTTTATACAAATTTCGACTTTACACAGGTCGAAATATGATTTCAACCCGTACAGAACCTTAATCAAAAAAGCATTAAAAGTCATATAGATAAATCTGAATGAAGTCCAAGAACCTTAATCAAACGCCAACGCCATCACATGTAATTACGGAAAACCCCAAATTTAGAGAAAAAAAACAGAGAGGAGAAACACATTGCATTACGTCTTGTTTTGCTTGTTTTGGATTGAAATTGCCTATATGTCAAATTGTCAAACATTAATATAACTAACTATGAATACTGGTTGCCATAACCAAATACATCAGTGAGGTGGAGAGGGAGAACTCGGATTCGGATCAGACAAGTCGCTCCGAAGGTTTTCAATATGATGCCCGAGTTCCTTGCGAGCAGATTCTCTTCCAAACATAAATCCGTACCTGAAGAAAAAGGAAATTATTTCGATCTGCCCACTTCAACCAAAAACGCAGTATTTCCGGTCCCCACCAAGCCCAAACCCACAATGCCCCCACGCGCACACACACAAAAAAGCAAGTACCAAACAAGAAAGAGAGTATCAACTATTCGTGATTAGTGATTACCATCCGGAAATTGCAGAGAAGACGGCGGAGATTCCGATTGTCTGGATAAAAGTGTAGCTTTTCAGCATTTTATTAATCACAACAATAGGCAGCAGGAGGAGGAAGGCCGAACGGGTGCTGATTAAATGGAGAGGTAGGAACAATTGACGGGCAATTTTTTATTTTTTATTTTTTAAAGTTTATTACTCCCTCCGTTTTTCTTTATCTGTCACATTTCAGTTTTTACCATTTTTTTATTTATCTCATCGTTTTACATTTTCAATGCAAAGATTTATTATTTTTTCTTCATTTACCAATAAAATATTTACATCTCCAATAAAAAAGCAATTCCAATCTTTAAAACTCATTTACTGAACAATACATTTACATCTCCAATAAAAAAATATATTTCCAATACACTGGCATATTAATTACTTTCTTAATTTGTGTGATTCTTCTCTCTGCGACGTATATATAAAAACGGAGGAAGTATTATTATTTTTTAACTCGACTTATTTCTGACTCAAAAAAAAAAAAAAAAAAGAATACAAGGATCGATGATTCTGGTTTTTGTTTTTTTGTATTTTTATTTTTTTTATTTGGGAGATTAAAAATATTAACAAAATGACGTCGTATCTACTTGGACAGGGATTTTAGACATGTGATCCCAGCCACAATTCAACACTTATTTCGGCAACCAAGTCGTAGTTCTTTTTATAGCATAGGTGTTGTAGTTTGGTAGTCGTTTGCTTCTACTCCTCCGTTAATAATACCTGTCGCGTTTAAAAAAAAACATAAATTAAAAAAATGAGTAATTGTATTAATTTTTATTATAAAATATTAAAAAAAGTCTTGAAAATATAGCAGTGTATTAAATATGAAAGATTGATTGGTTAAATAAGTCTAGAAGTTCAAAAGAAAATTTTGATTTTGACAACTGCAACCGTTAAATAGGAACGGATGAAGTATTTTTTTTTTTTCCCCTATTGTTTCTCGCGCCGCGTCCAACGGTCCAAGGAGCCCAAAACCTATAGTTAGTTCTTGTTCTCTGTTTTGTTCTTATGTTTCGTTACAGACTTCAAGATTTTTTATTTTTTATTTTTTATTTTTTTTTTGCATTAATAAATAGTAATAAAGCTTGAGGAGAGGAATCAGAGGTTCAGAGTAAGATAACTTTTATGACTACTGACGATACGAGATTTCACCCCTCCACGTGGAATTATCTAATTTGGTCCAATTTGGCGTGGGAAAAGTCAAAGTATATTATCCACATCGGGTTGAATACGAGGCGAATCGGTGATCACCACCGCAATATTGCCAGATCTTGCAAGTGTGTCAACTCGAGCACCCATGTCGGTGTCATACAAGTCGATATCGAGCTCCAACCAGGTTCCTAAGCCCAATTTTCAGGTGGGTTACTTGCAAGCGAAGCGGCGCCCATTAAGGGTATTTATGTCGATAATAGACCAAACCGTCTTAAGTTTAGAGGCGAAAGAAGGGCGTGTCTTTATAAATACACTACTCCAGGAACTACGTAAGGCGATTCTGGGAACATAACAGATATCGTAGGCAACTTTGAGAGAGACTCTCGTGCTCGATCTAAAATCACCCCAAAACCATCCTTGATTCTATCATCCCTAGATTAAATTGGCCTCAAATTATACATGACAAAATCCAGCATCGTCAACTACCATGTTAGAAAGAACCTAATGCATTTAGCTAGGTAACTATAGTACATTAGAGATTAAATCCAATTTTTTCAGGTGACATTGATGAATAATGATTCTAGTAGAGCAAAATTAAAAAGTAACTAAAACTTATATGGTTATCTCGTTTTAGTAACGTGTTGTTAGAGTGTTTACTGTAGTGATTACATGGTTATCTCGTTAACAAAACCGTAGTGATTATCTGTAGTGAATAATGTTTCAACCAGAGTTTGATCTCATGACCTCTGGCTCTGATACTATGTTAGGATCAAGCGCTTACCATTCTACTAAAACCAAATGATGGTAGTAAATACGCAACTTTATTTCTTTATACATTAAGAGTGTGGACAATCTGTCCCAACAGCTATTTAGCCTTGTTGATCAAAATTATTGCTTAAATAATTTTTTGAAAAACAAATGTTGCCTAGATGGTCTTTTTCATATATTTTTCCCTTACTTGCCCAAAATACCCCTGACGGAGCCAAGCCGGAATCCCTCGACGGAGCCAAGCCGGAATCCTGCCGGAACATGAATTCGAGCCGGAATCACACCCAAATCACACCCATTCGAATCCAAATCACCCATTCGAACCCGAATCACACACATTCGAACCCAAATCACACATATTCGAACTCAAATCACCCCACCGGAATCTCGCTGGAACACCCATTCGAACACCCATTCAAGCATGAAGAAAGAAAGAAAACGAAGGAAGAAGAAGAAAGAAGGAAGTAAAAGAAGGGAGAAGGAAGAACATGAAGAAATCGAGTTGGAAATGTTGCTTAGAAGAAGAAGAAGAAGGAGGAGGAGGAGAAGGAGGAAGAAGAAGAAAAAAGAGAAGAAGATAGAAACTCAGAAAATCTGGGGGCATTTTCAAAATATTTTGCACTGGGGGCACAACTCCTCAAATTTACATCAGAGTCTTGACATTTGGTTCAATTCTCATTTAAAATGTGCCTTAGGTAAGGTTTTTCCTTTAATACCTTCCTTCATATGCTGGGAAATCTGGAAATCCAGGAACATGATGTTCTTTGAAGACACTTTGATTGATAATGCTGCAACTATTTATGCTATCTTGGACAAAATTTCTTTGGTTTGTAATAATATGAAAGTGATTAGGCAGAATGCACATGATAACATTCTGATCCAAGCTGGCATTCTCAAGCAGTTTGTTCAGAAAGCCCCTGCTAAGTATATACCTGTGCAGTGGCTTTTTCCTCAAGTGCAAGGCTATAAACTCAACACTGATGGATCTTCTCTTGGTAACCCTGGGATTGCTGGGGGTGGTTTCATTATTAGAAATCATCTTGGTCAGGTCATTCAGGCAGGTTATGAGGCTTATGGGGTTGTCACCAATATGCAAGCAGAAATATAGGCTATGATATCTGGAATCAAGCTTTGTATCCAACTTCGATTCTGAGAGTCACCATTGAGAGGCGATTAAAAGCTCTGAGCAAATGATCAATGGCAATTATCAAATCCCTTGGAAATACCAACAGGATGTGGATGATATCCAGTGTTTGCTCTCTAATCATAGTTTTCAGCTTCACCATATTTACAGAGAAGCCAATGCTCCTGCTGACTATCTTGCAAAAATTGCCAGCTCCACACAGAATACTGAGTTATTGAGGGCAATAATCTTGATGCTGAGCTTGGGTTGCTGATCACTAGAGATGTCCTGCAGCTGCCTATAATTAGAAGGAGGAAATGATGTATATCAACAGCAAAGCAATTTTGGAAGCACCCTTCATTGTCATGAAGGGTGCAAACAGGTGGTTTTGTAACATTTACTCTTGTAGCTCTGTTTGGACCTCTGCTTTTACTCTACTGCTATTCTGTGGTGCTTTTTACAAGCCTACAGTAAAGAGGATGAATATCATGGCCACAGGGCAAAGCGTACTCACCCTGGACGCACCCTTCATAATGTTGAGGGGTGCAAACAGGTTGTTTCTCTCTTTTTTGAGTTCTTGGTTTTATATATCTGTTATTTGGTTGCTGTGGTACATTTTAGGGGCTATTTGTGCTCATCTTTGTAGGTACTCTTATTGGACTTCCATTGGCCCCAGAAAAATCTGGATCATAGCTTGGACATGCTGTTGATAATATGTTATTGGAAGTGCCTGGATAAAGACTGCTAAAGATGATGGATGCTTGCAGTTTCTTTGTTTTTGCTGTTTCTTGATTGTAGATCTTTTGTAATAGCTCTCTTTAATTTTTTTGGTTCCAATACATGGGAGATCATACTCTTCCCTTAGCACCCGGCTTTTCCCACAATGGGTTTTCTGGACTAAGGGTTTAAGGAGGTGATAAACATGTATTGATGACGCTTTTTTCTTTTGGAGGTAAGGCCCGGGGTTGGCCATGTAAAACTTCATTTCATCATTAATAAAATTTCTGAGGTTTTACAAAAAAAAAAAAAAAAAAAAAAGAAGAAGAAGAAGAGAAGAAGATAGATAAGAGAGGGTTGAATATATTCAAAATTCGAAATTTGAAGTTGGGAGGTAATATTTTGGTATAATTGAAGAGGGGCAATGGGAAAAACACTAAATTTCGGCTTTTTCCTTTTCTTTTAAATTGCTGGACGGTCAAAGGCTAAATGAGCAATGTAAAGTAAAAGAAAGACTATATAGCCAATTCCCCAGTTTTAGTATCAATTGAGTCAGAGTATTCTTTTTGCAAAAGCCTTTTCTAATCTAAAAAAGTAATACACCATATTTTATTTCTAGTTTTACCCTTTAATTTTTTACACGCAATTACAATTTTAGGCACGATTCAGGCAGGAAGTCTCAGTTGTGCTTGCTGACCCAATTTTAGGCAGCATGCCGATTAGTTTGCTCACCGAAAGTATTAATTGTACTTTATGACCGATATTGAGTCTAGAAAATATCAATATGACTAAAATTTAGTTGGGATAAAAATTAATGTCTGACTCAAATTTGGGATAAAATTTAGTTTTCGAATCAAATTAGATCAAAATACCATTGGGCCATAAGTCACTTCTCCATAAAACCGTTCTTTCTTATTGGACGTCGGAGGGCCTGCAGACCTACCGTTGCCCCCTTCTGTGTTCTGAGCTGGGCTACTTGGGCCACCTGATATAGTATTGATCGTAGTAATCAGCATGTTCTCTGGTGCATCTTCTTCTGAGTCTTCATCCTGATTGGCTGACTAGAGGGTGGCTTGCCGAATAACCGTATCCATAACTACTAGTTGGTCCGCCCATGCTTGTTGGGTTGGATTAGAGCCAATTCTTTCAAATTGTTGGGCTTGGCTTTCAGTGTAAGTGGCCGTCGTTTATTCACAGTTGGCATTGTGGCCACCTTGGGCGTTTTCTGCTTTTAGTTTGCATGTTTTCACCATTGTAACCTTTGATCTTTGCGTAAATTGTCAGTAGGGACCCTCCTTTTAGCGTCAATTGACGATGCTGGATCTCATCTGATAATAATTTGGGCCGTATTTCCTAATGACAACTAATCAAGATCCTAGAAATTCGGAAGGAATAGGAACATAGGGGGTGGTTTGCATGTATTTGGACTGAGCCTGGGATATTTTATCCCAAGTTGCCTACGTATCAGGTACTTAGTCAGGAATCAAGTTTGCTGTAGTTCTTGGGATCGTTTATATAGAAGAGCTTATGCCCTAGGCATGCTTGTGTCGTGTCCATATTGGACTCTATTTTCGTATCCCTCAAGTAAAGGATTAAACCGTGTCATCCCTTGATTTTCGGAGATAATAACGGTATTTTAAATGTAGGATCAGAGTCTTTATGGCTGAGGATTATTTCTATAATTATGTTGTGAATATAGCGACCTGTGCCGAGCCCCCCAAGGCCGGCATGACCCGAACTGCGCTGGCCCTGCTCCACCGTGCCCTGACCGACCTGTGGTGGATTGAGAAGCGAGCCAAGGCGATCTCCCCCCTGGGGCTCAGATCTGCCCTTAGGCTTAAAGTGGGGGCTCTGGGCCTTTGACGATATTGCTTCATTAAACGCTTAGCAAATATGGCAGTGACACGTGGCGAGGTGCGGTCCGACCTCCATCAGCCACGTTATATTAAACGGGGTTCAGAGACCCTGTTAAAATAAAAATAAAAATGTTAAGTTTTATTTATAATAAAAAATTATGGACTCCTCTATTTTTATTTTTACTCTTAAAAACATTTTTGAACCCCGTTAAACAAGTTTTTTAGATCCGCCACTGCGCTTCAATAGAAGAATTGGAGTAAAATAATCTTATTTTCTTGGATCCGCCACATAACTCTTATTAATACCGTGGTAGAAAGAACCTAATGCATTTTCTAGACCGATGCCACATGACTCTTATTAATACCGTGGAAGAAAGAACCTAATGCATTTTCTAGACCGATGTTGAGTCTAGAAAATGCCAATATGACTCAAATTTAGTCGGGATAAAAATAATTTTTCGATTCAAATTCGGTTTCGGTCTCAAATTTAGTCAGGATAAATTTTATTTTTTAATTCAAATTCGATCAGAAGAACATATAGGTATATGTGTGAAGTGAACGGACACTAAATCTTTTTCAAAGAGCATGAAGAATTTTTCATAACTTGCCGCTTTAGATGTTAAGTTGAAATGGTTTTGATGTTAAATTGCATACGAAAAAAGAAAAATGTTCACAAGAAAATGCAAAGATACAAAGAAAATAAAAACGAAATTCAATCTTTATTTGCATGCCTAATTATTATTTTGACTAGACAAAGAGAAAAATGAAAATCCTATCGAAACCTACATCAAAAGCAAAACAGAATTCTGTTTTTTTAAATTTATTTTCGACCAAAGGGAGAATAAATTCAAAATCAATTGGAATGCAACAATTTCAACTGCCCATTAAAGGTGTATACTACACCAGGGACTAGTTCAGCATTGACAGTAACTCCACCATAATGGATTCTTGTATTCAAACTCTTGTCATTGTTGATCCACACAACAGCTTCATGAAGCTTTCCTCCTTCCCAAGAAATGCTCACCGTTACACCGCCTCGTGCCCTCAACCCTTTCACACTACCGCTCGGCCATTTGTCTCCCGGTAAAGCCGGGAGCAAAAATAAGTCCTCCACTGTACTCTGGACCAACATTTCCGCTACCCCCGAAGAGAAGCTACAAAAAGACAGATGCGTTTTCGACATTTTCAACTTAAGAACAAAATAATGAATAAGTCGGGTACATACATATACAGCCGTACAGGTATACGTACCCGAAGTTTGCATCAATCTGGAAAGGAGGATGTGAACCAAAGAGATTAGCGTAAAGTCCTCCTTCAAAATCATTTTCTTGCTCGGGGTCTATGAGACGGAACAGATGCTTAACCATGTCGTATGCACGTTCACTGTTACGAAGATGTGCCCAAACAGCTATTTTCCAAACAGTTGACCAGCTTGGCCCATCCACCCCTATGTATATATATACATATACCAAAGAAATTTACAAAACCTTACACAAACTATGACCTTGATTGAAGGTTGACACAAATTAACAAAACAAACCTCTTCGGTATAGAGTCTTTTCTACAGCTTCATAGAGATCATGATTCTTCTCAGTAATAATGGTGTGTCCAGGGTACACACCGAATAGATGTGATAAATGACGATGATTCACCTCTGCATCCTCAAAGTCTATGGGCTGTAATTAACACACCACCACAATTCACAACTCAATAACCGAAAGTCAATATACATGAAGTTCCAAAGTTGTAAGCAAATGAAATGAAACCATTCATACCCATTCCATAATGGTTCCATCACGAGCAATCTTTGTTGGAGGAAGACGTGGTAAAGCTTTACGAACTCTCTCAAGAATCCCGTCTTCAGTTTTGCCCAACACCTGTTTTAAAGCCATCCCATTACATGCTCCCATTACTTAGCATGTACTAATAAAGATTAGATTCAACAAAAAAGAAAAGAAAAGAAAAGAAAAGCCCTACCTCTGCAGCAGAAAGAATGGAAAGGAAGATTTCTCTGATTATTGCAATGTCCATGGTTGTTGAATAGCTTACGGACACTTTATTACCATCAGGCGCGATAAAATAGTGTTCAGGAGATGTTGCAGGAATCGTCTCTAGACAATCATCAGGTCCTTCAATCAACCAGTCCAAGAGAAAAGCTGTACAACCTTCTAGTAAAGGATATGCTTTCTTTTCCAAGAAATCCTGGGAAAAAAAACATAAACGTTGTTAACGGGAGTACGTATATGGAAGATTTCTACCAAATGTCACAAAATGCATAGAATCCCCTTATACCTTGTCCAATGTGTAGGTGTAATGTTCCCATAAATGGGTCGAAAGCCATGCTCCACCCATTGGCCACATAGCCCACACAGGGTCGCCATTATAAGGCGATGTCTTTGCCCATAAATCGGTTGTGTGATGAGTTACCCAGCCAGCTGCCTCGTAGTTCACCTGAACCCCCGAGTTTTCACACTCTCTTAGCTTTGCGGATAACAAGGTCACTACTTTACGAGTATTATAAAGTTCTCAAATGTCAGTAATCTGACCTTTGCAGTTTTGGCTCCGTTGATAGAGAGATAGTCGAGTAATTCAAACAAAGGCTCCTGCAACTCAGCAAGGTTGCAAGGAAGAGCAGGCCAGTAGTTCATTTGAAGATTGATATTCACATGTGGATTACCACTATATATATATATATATACACAGAAAAAACAAGGATCAAACGATTAGGTGATGATATTTTGATGAAATGACCAAATACAGATTTAAGTGAAAATGCAAAACATCATACTCGAATGCTGGGCGCAATGAATCATTCCATATGCCTTGCAAGTTTCCAGGTTGAGTTCCAGGACGTGAAGAAGCGATTAACAGATATCGACCAAACTGAAATAGAAGCTCAACTAAACTCGGGTCTTCGTCAGTTTTGAATGATTTCACCCTATCTGCAGTTGAAACTCGTTGTTTCTGCTGCTTGCCTTTAGAGAGCTTTAACGAAACACGATGGAAAAGCTTCTGGTAGTCATCTACATGGCGGCGATAAAGCTCGGGATATGAATATTTCTTTATAGATGTCAACATTTCCAATATATCAGAACTCGGGTCTTTTTTAGAATCCGAAGGTTTAGTGAACGGTCCATCATACGAAGTCGATGCTACCAAATACAAAACAACCGAATCGCAACCTTCAACCTGAATCCTCTTTCCACCATCTATAACGCTACACGTAGCAGAGCTACCGGCAATCTGCAAATCAAGAAGAGCAGAGAAACGAAGCCCCTCAACACCGTCCTTAGCAGGACATTTACCATGCAGTACTATCTGATTGTTTCCAACAACAGCATTCGACTCGTGTTCTAGTTTGCTGTCCATAAACACATTGAAACTCAAACAACCTGGTTTATTTCCAGAAATCTTTGTTGCAATAACTTGATCAGGAAAAGAGGCAAAATATTCGCGTGTATATTCAACTTCACCAACGGAATATTTTACTCTCGCTGTTGCAGTGTCCAAGTCCAGAATCCTCTCATATGTTTCCTTGTTATATGCAGCATGGGAGTTATCAAACTCAATCTTTATGTCACCAAGCAACTGGTAGATCTACATATATATGACATTGTGATTAGAATTGTACTCTGATATATATATATATATATATAAAACGAAAATAAAAAACGATCACTTCATTAGTAGAATGAGTAGAGAAGAGTTATTATACAGTAGGTATTTATGGGTGATACCAAGTGTATGGTTGAGATTTGTCCAACTCACCCCTACACACCACTACTGTGTGAGAGAAGGTAAATTTCAACAAATCTCAACCATACACTTGGTATCACCTATGAATACCTGTTGTATAATAACTTTTCTCGAATGAGTAATATACCTCATGATCACATCCACCCAATTTATAAGCTTCTTGGGTTGCTTCTGTAAAGTTCTTGTCATGAATGATTTTCCGGATTCGTTCCAATTTCTTAGGAGCCTCTGGATCAGTGTAATCTCCTGGAGCACCTGTCCAAATGGTATCCTCTACAAAATCCAGCCAGTAAACAATTGATTAATAATTGTGTGATAATTAATTTTCTATTTTGAGGAGAGAGGCCCTCAATTATTTATGGTCTTTTATTTTATTTTATTTTTTCATAGAAACCATTCATTAACGTTAAATTAAAATAAAAATGTATTGTATTACTCTTTGTATTATAACTCTTATGGTAGTAGGAAAAATAATAATAATAAATAAATAAATAAAAATCCAGCAGTATGTCCATATATTATCAAAATGGTTTGTACGTGTTCCTAACCAAAAAGGATGAGAAATAAAATATTGATTGTATATTTTTTTATTTATTTACACCACGATTATTCTACCGAGAATCATCTTTAGTGAAATTCGGTTTTAAAGTAAATGACCAAGTTGTATTTGTGATAGTGAAGCGATTTTCACAATTTCGATTCTACGAAATCGGTGTGTTATGTAACTATAAGCGTGCTGCATCGATAGATTCGATAGGTGCAAAAAAAAAGATGAAAAAATTACCATTGAGGTTGATGATCTCGGAGGGAACCCCACCCCAAATCATACCGCCGAGACGGCCATTACCGATCGGGAGAGCATCGGTCCAGTTCTTGGCAACTTCATTACACCTTAACTCAAGATCACCCAAACCCTCTTCCTCCATTTGCTGATGTTTCTTCACACTAATATCCCCCATTCAATTGAATTAACCACCACAAATCTATATATAAGCAATTAATAACAAACATTTAGTACATTAATAAAAATTAGAAATTATAAGAAAAGAAAGAGGACACCTTTAGCTGCTATTATCACTTACTAATCAAAATCTAGAATTTGCTGAGACCAGATTTATCACTGAAATTAATGCATGCAAATGCACATTCGTATTTATAGGATGATTTTGCAACGGAAACAATTACAATTACAATTACAATTACAAAACAGTTTTTTTTTTTTTTTTTTTTTACTACGAAAACCGAAAACACTTACGGCCGGAACGAAAAAAAAAAAAACCTAGCACGAAACGATCCCTAATCAGAACTACAGCAAGCAACTCTTGTATGATTCTTCTTGATGCATGATATAGAATGGAAGAAATCAAGGAAAAATCGAAGCCAAAAGAAATAAATATATTTTATTTCTCTACCTCTTTTTTATTTTATTTTCGCACAGAACAGAAAGAAGCAAGAATTAGGGGAAAATGTATGTGAGTGAGTGTGATTATCTGATAAAGATAAATATATTTATAGGGAGAGGAAGGTGGATTACACAATAACCTCTCCCTCCCCTTTCTCTCTCCCTATCTGTTAAACCGTCTCTCCCTATCTGATAAAGCCTACGTGTTCAATTCAATTCAAATAGGTGAAATCATTTTTAAAAAGATAAAAAAAAATTATGTTTTAAACTCTTAGGTATCAAAGTGGATAATTGATTAAAATTCGAGAAATTTTTGTGTCATAACAAAATATGCATAACAAATGTCATCACAAACTTTTAAACCATTGATTTTTTTAGACCCATGATTAAATATGTCACACATCATAATTAATGGCCACAAAATGTGATGTGTATAGTGTTGTGGTTATTTTGTTGTGACATTATTATTATCTTTTATTTTTATATCCATGCATTTTTTTATCAGATGTATAGTAATAAATATAACAACACGCGGTGGCGGACCCAGAACTTTTTTTCAGCAGGGTTCGTAAATATTTAACACAGTAAATAAGTTTTTTCACGGGGTCCGAAATATTTTTCTATAGGTAAAATGTATAGTATTTTTATTTTTAACGGGATCCGTGGACCCCATATATATTAGGTAGATCCGCCCTTGACAACACGTTGATGGGAGTGAGTGTAGGTATATTTGTTTTTTTTTTAGGGAATCTTTATGTCAAGGAAATGACGGGACATTCTATTTGATAACATTTGGTGATACCATGTAAAGACGTAAGGAACGTTAAATTTCCATTGATCTCATTTGGTGATACCATGTAACGGCATTTTAATCCGATTAGATGTTCTTATGTGTGTGACCCTATGTAAAACAGTTATCGTGTAAATAGAATCCTATCGTTGTTACAATATCCATACGGTCGTACGTCGAGTGTCAAGCATCAACGGCCGTATCTTATAATCTGGATATCATGTTTTCTCGAAGTAACTCATTTACTTCCACTTTGCAAAGATTCACGAGAGTAAGACATTCCTTATAAGAAGGCCCTTCTGGATATATATTCACTCCTAATCATAGGGTACGTGATTTCTGGACGATCAACATGAATCCTACGTATACTTCAGTATCACACCCAATCACTACCGCGTGATCGCCCCATGGTTAGGGGAAACCTCAATAGTGTCAAAGTATGACAATCCACACAGTGATGTCATGAAGACTCCGGTCTCAGGATAATTACACAACCGCCACATAGTGCGACACTTAATAAAGTAAGTGAGTCAGTCTAACATACGCATTCTCTAATACACGTCCACGTACAGTCCAAGTGTCTCAACACTTTGATAGACGAGATCTATACCTATCTTCAATAAGATAGAAGACATCTAATACGTGCTAGTCTAATCATACTATCAATGTCCCGTTTGATAGCACATACGTCTAGAGACATTTAAGTATAAAACCTTTTAAAGTGTATCGAGATCTCATCAAACATAATCACTATCATGATTTCTCTTTCACAGTTTAACACTGATGACGTTATCATATATTCACAAATTGATTTATATAAATGAACAGAATATATAATAACAGAAAAGTCATTCTTTATATGTATAAAAATAAAGAAATAGTAGAAGTGGTCCGACCCGATCGGATCTGGTCCGATCCGATTGGGTGTAGGACACTATTTCAACAATTCCAATAAATAGCCATGGATAGAAGCAATAGAGCAACATACGTACACGTTCACAGCTAGAGAGAAATCTAAGACGTAAGATGATGATGGCCATATGAATGATTGCTAAGATTTTGTTCTTGAAAAAAAATACCAACCAAAGAAGAAGCAAAAATTTTATTCAGACAATTGAGATAACATAAAAAAAAAAAAAACAATGAAAAAAAAAAGTAAAAGTGGAGGGGTGAGGGTTCGTTTAGATTAATGTTATGAACCCCCACCCAAACGAATTCTTTGAAGAATTCCTCAGGATCCAAAAGACGTTAGTCGAAAAGCTCCGATACCATATTAGGATCAAACGCTTACCGTTGTATTAAAATTAGTTGATGTTAGTAAATGTGCTACTATATTTCTTTATATCATTTGGTGACTTTGTGCTTTTTTTTTTTCCTTTCATATTTAGTAATGTCTGTTTGTTGGATTAAGTTATTAAATAATGGGTTCCGGAAGGAATTGGAGATAAATGAATAATGATACAAATATATGATATGGATATGTATTAAAAGCGATCCAAGTGAATAATGAAGTAGACATTATATGAGTTTAACATGAAGAGTTTTATATTTTCGTTTTATCAATATAGTCGAGACTTTAATTAAAAGGAGGGGATAAGCTTTGTGTTGAAAAATACAATTTTCAAGATGAGGATTCAATTTGTGAAGATAAAAAGTTTTTTTAATTATAATAAACCTTATTTAATAGGTGAAAAGATTTAATAGATAAAATGACAACTTAGTCATTTTGTATCAAATTTCAGGCACACTAATTATTTTTTTAATCGTGTAAATACTTCAACAGCGACTGACATAAAATAAAAAAAAATGGAGAAAGTATTATTATTAGGAAAATGATAGATGTACCGACCCATCCCCAACTCATCCCCCGAAATTTGCTTCATGTGGTCCATGTTTCTTACTTTTTTCTTTTCCTTTTCTTGGGTATGAAATGTATGGTTGAAAAATGAGTGTGTGCAAATTTTTGTGTAAAAAGGTGGTGCATAAATCATCATCCTATTATTATTAGGGAGATGATTTGGGTTCCGAAATTCTTCACAACAAGAGTACGGAAAGTGGTTTTAACCACGTATTTTCGATTTTTTTTTTTAAATGCTGAAAAATAAAATATTTATGGTTTATTATTTCATCTCAAATATTTCCTGCGAATGGGTCGCGTCAAGCGTTGTTCTTCATGAGGCCATTTGGTTCAACCAGGCGTCTTTCTCCTTTTTTGAAAAATAATAAAGCCATTGGTTGAGCCAGGCGAACTTTAACTGAAAAAGCGTGAAGCGTCCTCAGTATTGAAATGAATTAGTGCATAGAGGCCATTGGTTCAACCAAATGGCTTTGTTGTTTTTCAAAAAAAAGGGTAAAGACGCTTTGGTTGAACCAATGGCCATCTGAAACAACGCAATCTTGGCGACCCATTCGCATGAAATAGTTTCGGATGAAATAATCAAACCATAAATATTTTATTTTTCAAAGATTTAAAAAAAATTCCGTATTTTCATTCTCAATTGTAAAAAGAAAATCTACATTTTGGATTAAAATATTCTCAGCCATATATTAATATTTTCTGTGCATAGTGTTGTGCACTTTTTATGTGCTTTAATCATTTTCTTTATTATTATTAGCATAATGATTAAGTCACCGAATACATCCCCACCCTATCCCCCGATATGCTATGTATCACAGACACGGACACGTATACGTCGTCAGAGGCGGCTGCAGGAATTGTGTGATACGGGTCAGGGATCGAGATCGACACACCGTATTATAAATTTTTAATACATTACATAAAATATATATGTATAATTATGGGTCAAGGGAAAATATTTGAAAATTTTAACGGGTCAGTAAGTAGATATTAGTATATAAAAATTTCAAATTGTGTATAATATACATAGAATCTTTTTTTTTTTTTTTTTTTTTTTTTGAGGGTCAGGTGACCCTTTTTCTATAAGGTGGTGCCGCCCCTGTACGTCGCACGACTCAACACGGATCCGACATTACGGCTTATTCCAAAATTTTAGGACACGACACACAGCCGACAGGTTATGTATATATATATATATATGTGTGTGTGTATGTATATATGTATATACATACACATTTCTTTTTTTAGATAACTTATACATACACATTTCGGAATGTATATAAACATCATTATCAAAGAAACAAAGAGTTTTGTGCATACATGCAAAGTAATTAGATATAATTTTATTTAATTATTAATGATGCAATAAACATAAAACCAATAGAGTGAACATAAAACTACACAGAAGAAGAGTTTTGCAAGAAATCCACAAACTCATTACATTAATTGGTATAACAATATTAATTATTGAAGGATGCTTTATTTTTCTTTAATCTTATTTTATTTATGACCTTCAATCTTGAAATATATAATTAGCCATGGAGCCATTTCACATTTGCTCTAAATCCAGTCGTCGTCACCCAAAATCTTCCCCAGCTTGGTGGCAGTACTACTGCCGAGCAAAGTTATAGGATTGACGACTTCAGGTTCAGGTTTAGGTTCGGATTTGCTAGTCGACGGAGTATTACTAATCGGAGGAAGAGTTGGAAGTGGAGTTCCTCGGACATAGTCTTGAGAGAGATGTGCTGCTAGCCAAAGTGCTGAATACTTTGGAACTCTTTGATATCCATTTTCACGATCTATATAATATAATCCAAAATTCTCAGTGTAACCAGCATACCATTCGAAATTGTCTACCAGTGACCAAAATATCATTCCCTCCACTTCTGAGCCAGCACTGAATTCATTCACAAATATATGATATAATTTTTAATTAATTAATATATATTACTGCATGCATGCATGATTTTATCCTCTAGGAAAAAAAAAAAAAAAAAAGAGTTAAGTGTATATATATTTATGTACTCACGCCATTGCATTCTGTAGGCAGCAAACATGCTCCGACATATAAATAACTCTTTCGGTATCATTGATAGTCTTGTATTGATGTATAGATGCATTTGTACACATTCCTAACATTAGGGAAAGAAAAAAAAAAATATTATAATTTCATTCAAAATTATGTGTAATTAATGTTCGACAATTACTTATAAATTAATGAGATTTAGTACCGTTTTCGGTGATGAAAACAGTTGGATTGCCATACTCTTCTCTTATGTGTTGGAGAATTTGGAATAATCCCAAGGGATATAATTGAACCCAGATGTGATCGTACTCCTTCAAAACATTTACTCCAACATGTTAATATAATATAATATAAAGCACGAAAATCGGACTCAACTTAGTACTGTCTCCGTCCCAAAATGTAAGTCCATTTAGCTTTTCAAATTTGTCCTATAATATAAATCTATTTAAAATACCAATAGAGCATTTATTACATTTTTCTTTTTTTATCCCCTCATTTATTTCATTTTTTTTTAGGAAATACCCCCCCATTTATTATATATTCATTTATTTTTCATTACTTTGCATTAATAACATTCAAAGGTCATTTCTTTTTTTTCCTTCATAAAAAATAATGACACGTAATCAATATAATAAACTTTCTAAATCATGTGTGAGAAAACCCGGCCAAAGAGATTATATTTTGGGACGGAGGTAGTAGTAATTGTCATTGCGCTTAACCAACACCGACATTCATTTAAACTCCAAGGTTTTATTTTAAAAATAACAACAACATTACTTACTGGTCCTCCACCTAGGAATTTTCCATTGATGTCCGTCACTGAACAATAATTCAAAAGTTTTAGTCTTTTAATTAAATAAGTACTGATGTTATTTAAAATCATTGACAATTAATTAATAATAAAAGTGGAAAAAAATATATATAAGTGGAAGTAATGTGCATTACTTGTGCGATTAACTCCTCCATCAGTTTCATAGCTTGGATATGGAGGTTGATAACCGAAAGGAAAATAATGTACAAACTGCCCAGTGTAGTAATTTAGGCCTAGAAAATCATAGGATCCTTTTAGCAGTTTTTTCTGTTGCTCTGTAAACCTAGGCAGCCGGTCACCCACGCGCTTCTTCATGATTAGTGGATAGTCTCCGTATGTGACTGGCCTCATGAACCTGTAATAATTAAACACATCCCACGTTGTAACGACATCGTATATAAATTCTAGCTAGTTGATCGAATTATTATATATATATATTGTCATGACAAGTGATACTTACCATCCGAATTCGAAGTCAAGCGCTACACGTGGTGCACCACTAGATGTATCGTTTGGGTTGAACGGTAGAAACCAGTGGGTGACAAGTGTTATTCCAATTCTTCCATTTTGTATTGGCTGCATTGCATATTAATGCAGTTAATTTCATTAGCAACACAAACATCTCATACTTGGGATGTGTATATGTATGCTTTATTGTTACGATGAAATGGAATATTACAAACCTGATATTTTGTCCTATAAAGGCGAACTGTGGCGGCGTGAGCAAGGAGTTGATGGTGAGTCACAATGTATGGTTCGGTTCCAGCGTTTCCACCGGTACAATTACCATCATACCAAAAGCTGCATCTACCTGGAGCTAAAAGTCCGAGAGCATATCCAGACTCACTAAAGCTTAACGGCTCATTCAAGGTTATCCATGTCGTTACACGATCCCCGAACAACTTGAATGCAAGATCAGCAAAATTAACAAAATCCTCCCTGAAAAATATATTCAAGAAAAGTTCAAGACAAAATTATCCTATTCAATTACGAAGGGTCGGTCTTGGTTGAAAAAGGCGGGGTACGTTAATTACATACACAATTCTAGGACTAAGGAAGCCAAGATAAAGGTCTTCTAAATGTTGAGGGACATCCCAATGAAAGATGGTAACACATGGATGGAGGCCTGCACAAAAAATAAAAAAACAAAAAACATCAAATTAATAAATCGTAGTGTGATTGAAACAAATTAAATGATCATTTATAAATAAGAAATCATCACAAAACATGTGTGGTGGAATAATTTCTGTAATGTAAAGGATGAAACATATATCGAAAAAAAAATCGATACCTTGAGCAATAATTTCATCGATGACCTCGTTGTAGTATCTTACCCCATCTGGATTGACTCCCCCGCTTAACTTCCCATCTGATATATAAAGACATTTGGCACGTAAATAAATAAATATGATCGATGTTATATTAATTTCTCATATATACGATACATAATATCAAATAAAAAGATGAAATTCAACGTACTAGGCAACAATCTAGACCAGGAGAGTGAGATTCTATATGTATCAAGGTTCATCAGTTTTGCGGCTCGAACATCATCCTGCAACATACCATTCATTCCTTGGATTATAATTATAAATACTACAAACAATTAATATGACTAAAAATAATAAATTCGCTATATATATATAAGTGTCTAATGACGACTATGTTATTTACGATCAGCCAATACAAAATCTTGGAAATGAGTGAATTAATTACCCGGAACTGGTAATAAGAATTAGTCGCAATATCACCATTAGCACCATCCAGAATTTTTTCTGCATTCAAAAAGTCAATAAAACAATACAGTTTATTTAATTAGTGCTCTCTCTGTTATATACTAAATACTAAATAAACAATAAATAAATGAATAACTACTCTAATTGTGTTATTCATTTTGCTGTGGCACTATCGCCGCCGCTCATACCTGGGTAGGCGTGGGTGTATGCGTCCCAAATGTTTGGTCCCTTACCGGAGATATTCCATGCACCTTCAATCTGCAGTCAATGAAAACATCGGAAAAATAGTATAATGCAGTGATTTATAACAGAATTATTATTTTTAATTTTCACTCAATAAACATTACATAGGGCCAGCCCGGTTTTTTCCGCCGCTCAAAGGGCTAGGGCCAGCCCGGTTTTTTTCTTTTTCTCTTTTTTGTACATAATGTAATCTAATCCAATCCAATCCAATCTAATCAATAAGCATTATTGATTCATCTCATCTAGTCACATAAATATTTAATTAGCTATATATATAACCTAAAACAATATATTTCCAGAGCCGTTTATATATATTGCTTGTTATAATCTAATGAGATTCACATCAGCTGGAATAATACTTATGGTATGGGGCATCGTCTTTTAGTTTTACCTGATATGAGGCACTAGCAGCGCCAAACAAGAAACCTTCTGGAAATTCTGTACGATCGAAGGGCAAATCAGTACAATTACATGTATATGTAACTGTATCGGCAAGACAACTAGGAGCGATATAGAGAGACAAAACAAAGAGAGGGAAGAAGAGCTGGTGACAACTGATCATCCCCATTTTTATATATATTTAGGGTTGAAGTTTAAGAGTTTGATGAAGATGAAGAAGCCATTGTGAACCTCTGCTTAAATAGGGAAATATTGTTGAATTGTATTGAGCATGCATGCAAAAGCCATGCATATGTTACTACTTTGAATCTTATCTTTAAGAACCCGATACCAAAAGCAGTTTTGGACTACCTTATATTTTCCCCCAAAGCAGACCTTTAGTATATTCCAGGAAAGTTATATCGACTTTATTTTTTTTTTTGAGTTAAAAAAAATGTATGTCCACATTTAAATTTTTTCATTGGTGTAAATTTAAAACATGATGGGTATATATATTGTTCTCGGATCAACAATGGCTACTTCTAAAAATAGAATACTCAAATATGTAATATATTCTAATTAAACAGTAATTTACACCCTTTCTTGACTAAAAATTCAAAGAACAGAAAGGAAGACATAATACAAACAAGGTTTAGCGATTGTTTTGCTATTTACAAGTATGTGACTGCAAGGGCGGAGCCAGGATTTATCTTCCGGAGAGGCTAGAATAAATTTTCCTTCATGTTTTTCTTATACCGCAAAAGAATTTCAAGTCTAGAAGTGAGCAAAAAAAGTAATTTTGAGTCTATAGAATGAATGTAGGAATTTTTTCAATATGAACTCTAAGGAGAGAGTGCGTCTTTTGTTGGGACAGCTGTTCTAAAAATGGAAAAAGAAAAAGAAAAAAAAAAGTGCGTTCTTTTTTTTTTTTTTTTTTTTTCCGATCTTATGGATGTGTCATAATAATGTATTCCCTATAAAAATAAAATGATTCAATATCCCATCATAAAAAGACACGGTTTCAATAAAAAGAACATGATACAAGTAATATATACTACATCCGTCTCATATTATAAGTCATTCAACATTTATGCACACAGATTAAGAAACTCAAAAAATGATCCAACTTTGATTGTCTTGGACTAAAATGCACTTAATGATTTATTAAATGGTGTATGAAAGACCGTGCATTGAAATGAGTAAAACAGGAAAAAAAATGCATTAATTATTGCATTGAAATGTGAGAATGACAAATATTGTGGGACGGATGAAAAATGCTAGAGTGACTTATACTATGTGACGGAGGTAGTATTAGCCAACTAATTCTCTAAACACATTTTTATATAAATATAATGCATTTATTTAACAAAAAAAAGGCACCCAATTATCTAACCACATTATTCTTTAACTACATTTGCTATTTATTATTTATCTTTTTTTGTGAGGAATTTTTTAATAATAAGAATAACAGCTAACAAATCAAGAAATGTCGAATTAATGACCTAAACAAACTAAGAAAATGAACAAACAATAATTTTTAATAATAAGAAAACTTAAAAAATTAGACTAATCAACATGTTATATTTTCGTAAGTCACTATTGTGTAGTAAACTAATCAATATGTATACATTAATGTTTCTTTCCCTCTTAATTAATTTTTTTTTGATAAAAATGAAGCACAAGAGCTGGTGGGCTGATTTGATTTTTGGGTGGGCTTGGTTTGAGTTTATTACTATCTACTAAAAAAAAAATTAAAAAATTGGGTGGGCTTAGCCCACCCCTGTCCTAGGGTAAGTCCGCCCTTGTGTGACTGTATGAGCTTAATTGGATGGCTTGAGGATTCCACTGCTTTAGCTTAAGATGATTAGTCTTCAATTAATCTAAGCATTTTTTATTTTCTTATAGCCATCTTGGAACGGCTCTAATTCTTCAAACTCAAACCATTGGAGCCCATTATACTCTACATCGGTCTATTTGCATAACAGGGAAGTTAGAAGCTTAATTAGGGACTTTTATTGTCCATTAATCAGCCTTAAACAACTCTAACAAGCTCCTAACACACTTAGGTAGCTTCCCTCTTGATCTCATAGCTTGAACCAACATTCCACGTGAGAAGGAGAGGGGGGTTTGAGAGAAAATTAGATTGGATCTCTTGGAATCAAATTTCGGAACACAAAAACTTTGGAGGCTTGGGGGTTGGGGGTATTAGCTAGGGAACAAAATTTGGCTTTGCTTGAGAAGTGGTGGTGGCGTTTTAAGACTAAGGAGGGAGGCCTTTGGGGAAAAGTGGTGGTAGCTGTGCATTGTGTAAAGGGAGGGTTCGATGAGAGAAGGAGTAGGTATCAGATAATATAATCAAGGATTATTTTCATTGATTGATTGATTACAACCACTTACAATGTTGGTCAATGTAACACCCCGAAAAAAATCAAGAAGGGTATAAATGTAAAACAGGATTTTATTTATTTTCCTATTTTATATTAACTTAAAAGAAATAATAGTTAAATGGATTTAATTATTAATTTACTGGATTTAAGTAAATACTATTTAAGGAAATATCCCCCAAAACCCCATTTTTTCTTTCACGTTAAAATTCTGATTAAACGAAGAAATGAGCGACGACATTGACGCAAGGAAAAGGAGAAACGTAATCTTCCAAAATCGAGGTAGATCGATCGAGCTTTTGTGTAGACGATAGTAGAAGATTTTGATCACCGCGAGAAGATGATCGTTTCTATACAAACGGTTTGATAAACGGTAAGCTTTCGATTCTAGCCCTAGTTTAGAATTCATGAGTTCTTGAGGATTGAACCTGCGTTTTCGGAGTTTGGATAGTTGGCTAATCGTAGTTCGTAATTTAAATCGTAGGGGTATTCGTAGAGACGTTGGAGTTGAGAATTCAAGGCGTTGTTTTGAGATTTTTCTTTCAATTTCGTTTACAAAAGATCAAGGTAATGCAGCGTAATTTAAAATTTTATTTCCTTTTAAACCAGGATCTACTTCGTTTAAGCAATAAACAAATAAGTAATAGACGGTGAATACCTTGCTTGATCTAAAAGATCGACGCTTTGACAGTCAAAGGAGAGTAGTGGTGCACGGAGCCGCCCAAGTGTTTGGCTTCTACCACTAGTCCAAATGAACAACCTGCCGAAATCCATCATTGGATTACTACTAGAAAAATCTGGTTACTAGACCGGTCTTTTTTCTCTCTCTAAAACTCTCTAGAAAAGCTCTTTATTTTTCACAAGAAACTATTAGTCTCTTGGAATTGTGATGTATAAAAGAGCTAGCCAATCCCTCCTTTATATAAAGTATGTGGCGCCCCTTACGTCTCCCAATCTGATTGGGAGAAGCTTCCTAGTAGATTAATGAGAGAGAAAACAATTTCCTAATAATATAGGAAAAAATATATTTGATTGATTTATCTCATTAATATTCAATATCTAATACTAAATATTATTTCAAGATATATATTGACAATATCTCATATTGTATATATCTTTATCTTATTACCATAAATCTATTTTCCATTAATCAATAAATATCCAATATTAATATATGGTAATCTTATTAATTAAATTGCACCAAGTGTATCTTATACACTTTAAAATCTGCGCCCCATGTAGCCTTTAATTAGCTTCCGGAATATTCTTAATTAATATAATGCTATGATTAATTAATTTACAAAAATACATGTATATCATGTACATATATATTTTCGACATATACATCAAATGCGTATATTATTTGAAAATGATGAAATAGGACAAGAAAAAAAAGACACAGATTGAAAAGGATAAAAAAAACATGTAGATGTACACAAACACCCTTACTTAAAGGAAGATCTTTGAAGGATATTATTTTATTTTATTTTTGGAAATTTTTGCAATAATATCTTCATAATTAATGATGGGGGCATTAATTCATAATTAATAATGAAGGAAAAAATTAGGAAAAAAAATGAGGAGAATACTTAATGAATGGGTTGACAATTAGTAATATCTTATTTGGGTGTAGCTACATGTATTATAATGACAAGTACAAATCTTTTTCGATTTTATCACATTTAAATTGTCGTAACTACATGCTCTTTATGTGTGCTACTATACATTTTATTGTTGGTACTACACTTAATTCATTAGTTGTTACAGCATAATTTCCTGCGTTAGTACATGTATTTGGTAGAGTTTTACTACATATTTTTCTATATTAACTACATATTTTCCTATGTTAAATTTAAACCTAATATATGTTCGTACTTCAAATGTAGTAACTCATGCACTAACACACATGTATATTAATTTACTGCTTATTAATATATCAATTTTTTTTGGGTGTAACTACATGTATTAGACTGTCTAATACTAATCTAATCTAATGCATGTTACTACATGTTTTTGTTGTGATTACATTCTTTGTATGTGTGTTTCCACATATTTTTTTTTCTGAAACTACACCTAATTTATTAGTTTTTACTACATATTTTTCAGTGGTACAACATGTTTCACAGTATTACTACATTATTCTTGGGTGTAACTACATATACTTGGTTGATCTGTACTACTATGTTAACTACATATTTATCTATGTTAAATTCCAACCCAATATAAGTTTGTGTTCAACAACATGTAGTAACTCATGCACTCACACATGTGTATATTAACTTACTACTTGTTGCTATATCAATCCTTAGCACTTGTTACGATATTAATAATTTTTTGGGGTGTAACTACTTGTATTAGACTGCCTAGTACTAATCTTTTTCGGTGTAGCTAGCAACAACACACACAATCAATTTCACTACACACCCAATCCACACAACGCAGTTACACTGAGTAACATGTAGTCACATCAACACCATACAATACAGTTACGGTGCGTAACACGTTGTAACATCAACACGTAGAAAAATACATGTCGTAACACATGCCTTTTTCATCATTTAGTAACACCACTATGTACGTAGTAGCGCATAATGTAGTAGCTGAAGGATGCAGGTTCTTAGATCTAACCAAAATTAGATCTATGCGCAGCGGATGGATCACGATTTATATGACACAATTCATAATTAAAGGACTTAAACAACTACAAGGGGGTTAAGAACGTGTTACCAATAACGGGAAGAGTCGCCTTGATCTTCCGATGTGTTCTCCAAACGGCGGTTGGTGGACACCCTTCTTGATAAAAGCACCTCCTTGATATGCAACACCAAGAAAAACTCCAAGTTTTTCTTCCTCTAAAACCCTAGGCAAAAAAACTAATTTTTCTCTCCTTTTACAAGTGGTGGTCGAAAATTGCTTATCAATTTCCTTGGAATAACTCTCCTTTTATAGGAGAGTAAATCTTGGTCTCCAAGTTTTAATTAATTACATAAATAATTAATTAAACAAAATAAAAGATATTTTCCTTAATGACTAATTGTGACATGTATTGACCAATAGGAAATCAAATAACAAGTCATCCAACCAATCATATAACAAGAATATCTTTTATTTTCCACATCACAAAAATTAATTCTTGTGATAAAAGAGACACTAATTGGCGCCACCATTAGGGTTTTAGCCCACATAAAATGTCTTTTATGTGTATTATATTATTTAGCCCAACTAAATAATATCCATGCATATCAATTAATTAGCCCACCCAATTAATTATCAATGAGGCCCAAATAACAAGATTACTTAGTCCGAATTACGAAGCGCATCGGGGACCATGGACCTATAACCAGAGAGTAGCTCCATAATTAATTATTCGTCGAACGAGAATAAGTACATTAATTATTAATTCGGGATTACGCCACCATAAACCCGAAATCGAACTCTACCGATTATAGATGTATACTTATACTCAACCCATAGAGTGAATAAGCGTCCCATTGATATAATCACTACATACGGATTAACCCTCCATAGATCGTCCCATTCTCGAGTGGGAAGTCTCCGTGAACCCGACTTTCGAATATCTTATCCTTATTTACCATTAACCCCGATGATCAATTAGTATGCATATCCGACTAGTAGCTAATTAGTCAAATGCGAAAACTCCGGGATCGATCACTTTCTTAGGGCTAACAAATAAGGGATCGTCTCTACTTCCCGCAGGAAGGAATGGATTCCATGTCTCGTGAAAATCGTAACTACTCACTCATCCTGAGATAGTGCCAATGAGAAGTGGCTTGGAACACATATTAAAGTGAACCGTAACTAACACATCAAACACTACCTCGTGACAAGCAGCACCATGTGATCACCTCAGGATTAAGGTTGATCCATATATGATCATCTAATGATTTAATAAGATTCCTCGATTACGGAATTATACCGAGAAATTCAGATTAAATCGGTCCAGTCCTATATGAATGCCATCATATATAAATGCCCCACGTAGTACCTCTCACCGACAATCCGGATAAGACTATCACACCCTAAGGTGTTACAAGCATTATTGGTGTTTTAATCAAGAGACCCTAAACTCTGATTAAGTTCACCACGGACTAACAGTTTAAGTATATCACCACTAACTCAATCCTCACGTGCATGCCATACACTGAGTTAAGCGGTTACATACTGATATACTTAGGGTTTGCGTGATGTATTATTTACAAGCACAAAGCAAGTAATAAGGTGAGATAAAATCATCATCCATTACTAAAAACAATTACACAAATTGTCTTTCGGCACTACACCTAACAATCTCCCACTTGCGAAAAATGACAAGTAATGATTGTTTTAGAGCACACCCTTTCTCATCTTATTCACAACACTCTCCCACTTGCTCTAAAAGCGGATGAGATATATCCTCAATGCCGTACCCTCCAAGCACTCGACTTGGTACACTTGATCGATTAGGTTGTCGACTCGAGACGAAACGTTGCCGTCCATCTAATCAAAGCGGTACTCTCTCTCAATATGCTTTTGACCTCTGAAGTATCGAGAAAATCCTTCTAAGCTATCTCTTCACCTGTTTTCACAATGAAGTGATATCGGCTTATCGGACACGGAATTACTCCCGGACCAAAAAGGAAATTCTAAGCACTATGAGTAAACACCGAGCCGAGATCAACTTAATGATCATCCTTAATCGACTACAAGTCGAAATCGATTATAGTCAACCATATTCAAGTTTGCACTGAATATACAAGCATATGATTCCTCGTTCTCTTAAGATACTTGAGGACGTACTAAACCGCTATTCAATGCTCGAATCCGAGATTCGACTACTATTGACTTGTTACAACCTCGACTTGCCGTTATCCAAGAGAGACTCTATCCCATTTTCTCTTTATCCGAAGATTTAGAGAATCATTCACGAGAGGTAGGGTAGGACAACTCTCGATGAATCTTTGCAACCATGTATGCATAATCATTTTATTCAATAAGATCGGTGGGATAGCCAATGACTCATTCTCGTGAATTTGACCGAATCGATTCATAGAACATAGTCCAATTCTCTCATCCGAGAGAATCTTGGCGTGTCGATTTCCGACTTGGATAGCACACCCATGTTGTTTCCAAATCGCTTTAGTGTTATCATTTATGAACACTAATACTACTACTATATTACCAATATTGATATCCAAATACGAAAAACTTATCAATATTTTGGTCAAGTCCACATATTTTAAAACATGTGACTTTTAAATGACCGAGAGGTTCTCTTAAATCCACAAAGGATATAAGCCATGGCAGGCTTCCTACCAATGGTTCTTTCTGAATAAATTAAGATATCGTTAGTCTCGCAAAAAAGGTATTAGGGAATCACCCCTATCTTCTGCTTTGTAACGAATCCGTTATTCATTCTCACTAAAACCCTACATTACGAATGAATTCGATTCCGTTGTTCGGCAAGAAAGTCTCAGGGAATCACCCCTATTTTCTGCTTTCTAACGAAATCTAGCAAGACTGAGTGGTGAGAGAGTTCAAGGTCTGGTTAACTCTCTAGTTGTCAGGGAATCACCCCTATACCACTCAACTTTGCGCTGAAAGTTTAAACTTTCCTATTCATTCGAATCTTTTCCGTGTAGATCCAATTGCTCCCACCGGGCTGAGACACTCGGTGGTTCTACAAGAGGTGAAACAGAATCCAGAGTACCAAAACTCCATTCACGAGGTTAAGGTTTTCAAACCAACCTCTATGATCGTAATCCTATACACCCACTAAGAGCCATAGGTTATCAATCACCCCAATGAGACCGTAAAGTCCACAAAACTACAATGGGTCAATGGTTAAACCATACTCCCAACTGCGTGGTGGATTGACATCCTCGATCTAGTAGTATTTATCGTGTAATCACCAACATCCGATGTTGGGCGTGGTCCGATTAAATCGAGATAGTAACTACCTTTGGGTAACCGTACTCCAAGGTTTAAGGTTGTTACTTATAGATTCTATCGAAAGGCTTGTGACAGTTTAACCGTCACTTTACGATCTCAAGAATCTTATAATCAACCTTCACTCGTCTCATTAAGATATTTCACGAACAAATACAATCGACGTATGCGCAAAATCTCCAATCCTACCTTCAAGCATTAAATGCTAAATGCCTACATTTATGGAAGTGGTGTGAACCGAATTCACTCATTATCCATAAATTCACCGCATCTTCTAGGTAGACTTCTCGGTTTACATAATAATGTTAACCGTTATTTTGCAACCAATTATCTTAATCGAGTTTAACAAATGTATTGTAGCACATTAATAACTATATCGAGGCAAGTCTATGGTTTCTTCCTCAAAGGAGAAACATTCCACTTTAGGAGGCGGGCCGAGCATCGATCCAAGACTATGCGATAGCCTATTTTGAGCATGGAATACTCTATTCTCTGCTAAAATCGAGACTCCTCCTTGTATTCTTTCGATAAACCAACCCGATGTTTTGAGTAGTTATCAGACAATTTGTCACCACTCAAAATCTCCCACTAGCTTGTATCTCTCTGACTCAAGGTCATGGTGAACAAGCTATGTTACCCTTCAAAACTATTACCCTTTCCCGATTGAAAAGAAACTTAGTCATTGTTCCTTTGAGATAGTGTTCCAAGACCCAGAGATAGGAATCACCCTTAGCCACCAATCAGGTCTTGTCTCTGTGGATATATGCACTAATTAATAGATATTGAAAGGTCGTTTATCTTAATACGGAAACCTTTTACCTTTAATAGTTTTAGATGTGTTACACGTACTTATTCAATTTGTTCTAAAGTGGTTCTCGACTTTATCAAACAAAAGTCCGAGTCTCGGATTCGTACTACAAAATGTCATATTCACTTTCTATGTGGCAACAATATATCGAGTTGAAAGTGAATCCAATTGTTTCAACGAATCAGTAAACGTAAAAATAAATTTTTCTGTGATATTCAAGGAGAGAATCCAAATTCATTTCCTTATATCACTCCCACTATTCTAGTGAAATTACGCCCGTTGTTACTTTATTAATGCACGACTTTATTGTTCTTCCAAAGAACTAAGCCACTTTGAGTCAAGTTACTCGGTTAAGAAAGTCGCTAAGATTCATTGGTTAGTGATCCAAATCACTTTCCTTATCCTATACTTTCTTTAATTAATGTTTCGGTTTAGCCTCAAAACTTTAGTTAAGATGATTAACACTTATAGACATTCTTTCCCATTCTTAACTTTCCTTAAAAGGGAATAGTCTTGAACTAGCAGTTCGTTTGAGTAGACACTACTCGTGAACTGTAGGATGTCTAATGAAAGTGTTACCCAAAGGGGCCGATTTTCTAATAAATCGAGAAGAACATAGTATAAAAGCTCCCACTAGTTTATCGGTTCCAAATACCGCCTAACTAGCGACACTTTAATTTATGATTCTCCAATTTTCTATCGAAAATTTCTCGTGTAGACACTACACAATTCACTAGAAGAATTTTATCGTCCCAATCATCTTTCAAACTAACTACGGTTGTCTCTCGTTCGCACGAGTGACAATGATGTTTATACTTATTTACGTCACTTAAGTTTTGAAGGCTCAAGAGACATATCTCTTCCGAAAAATTAATCGTATGTGAGATTAATAAATACAACGTTCCAGCTTACTTACCACTTTTAACGAAGTCATTACTAGTCAATTTTACACTAGCGATCTAGCACCTTAGAGATATATATATTACAGCTTGTAAATAAAATTTGACAGAAAAATAAATCCAAATCATACACTACTAAAATTTTAGGAACATAAACTAAGTACTTATAGTCTATCCTACTGTTCCAAGGATTTAATCTAATGCCTCAGTGCCGCCTTAGGGTAGGTCAAAGAGGTTTCGATTAATATTGAAGATCGATTGAGAATCGAACATCTCATTTGTGATCGTCAATCACCTTTCCTTTTTCAGCCAAGTACTACCAAAAATACCCTTTATGAGTGTGACCTACTGTCTCAGATTTTTAGGTAGACCCCGAGTGTGCCGCCTTAGGGTCGGTCAGTGACCCGACGAGTACCCAAAATCCTATCCTTTCGGAGACCAAGCCTTGAATTTTGATAGCGGTGAAGGCCTTCCTTAGGGGGCCGAAATCAAAGCCGGCACGAGGCGTCACCATTCTCTCACGTTGCTTGTGTCAACAATGAGGTTTGTGGGGTCGGTTTATCGCCTCTCCGCTCCCACTCAATATTTTGAAAAAGTGGTGGGTTTACTGATCACGTTTTTGGACTTGATGTTTCATTAAGGAACAATAAATCATAGGCCCGAATGTTGTCGGTTATGTGGGCTAGCCCACCCGACCTATTCGTTAGAACATATGTGGCCGTCGGACGGGTCAAGGCTAGGAGAGCTCCGTTGAGCCGTAGTAGCTCTTCGGATGACTCGAGATTGCCGCACCCGTGCAAACGCCACACGTGGAGGGTGAAGTCGATTGAGCCGTAGCTCGTTGTTGACCACCCAACCGTGGTTAAACCACTTTCGAACCTGTTTGCCCGTGATTATCCAATCCTTAAACATCAAACATTCACGTAGACACTACGGAACAAAACGTAATCTCGTGCAGGTAAGGTGGAATTCACCGAGAATCCAACACCTTAACCACGAGGTTTCGGATTTTACTCCTTATGCTTTCACGCAGTGGGATTCACCGAGAATCCATCACCCAACCTCGACGATTGAAAAAACCCGTGTTCCTCGGTTTTTACCTAATTAGTTTCTAATTAATATCAAACAATTAATTAAAACTAATCGTGTGTTTTATACATGCCTAACTAATTCCTCGAATTAATTTCTACATGTATGCATATGGAGTGGAATTCATGATATGATGCATGTCATGGCAATTTTCCGATTCTACTCATAAAATCTACACATGTATACTAGTGCGGAAAATAAACACCGAGATGGACCGTTGGCACTTCATAACTAATCTACTCGAAAATAAATTAAAACCCTAATCTGCAGCTGTTGAGAATCTTCGACGATCGGCATAACAAACGAACTCGGATCGGGACGAAAATTTCCAGATCTGATCTTCATTCTTCGGACTTCAAGATGGACGGTCGGATTGGAGCTTTGACTTGTCAATATTCCTCAGTGAGCCGCCCAACTTGCTGCTGAAACAGACTCTTACAGCAGCGCATCATTTACTTCCCGAGGCCGATCGGGGATCAAGATGAATCCCGATCGTCCTGAAAATTTTATCTCACGTCCAAAACTCCATGATTATCGATCTGACCGGTCGGATTTTAATTTGAACGGTCCAATTGTTCCCAGAAAATCGAAGAAGTCACAGTTAGGGTTTCTGTGAATCCTGCGTTTTTCTGTTACAGCAGCCACTTCGCAGCAACGAACGGAAACCCAAACGGACTCTGATCGACACCAAAATTTGTGGGATCTTCGTTTTAACGGCTCAAACAACGGGAAAAACGAAAAGACTAAACAGCTAATGTACAGATTTATTTTCTGGAAATTAAAATTGCAATAATACATGAATTACATAATTTCCTATACTCATATGAACGAATTTTCATCGTTTATATGAGTTTACAATAGATCTAACGGGAAAACGGTGCCAACCCCAATCCATCTCTTCAACCATAGCAATTTAAAAATTATTAATGCATAATAATAAGTAAAATATCACCTACATGCAATTCCACTCCTTTAAATCGTTTAATTACGATTATGACTATATAAATCGTGGAACCTGGCTCCGATACCACATGAAGGATGCAGGTTCTTAGATCTAACCAAAATTAGATCTATGCGCAGCGGATGGATCACGATTTATATGACACAATTCATAATTAAAGGACTTAAACAACTACAAGGGGGTTAAGAACGTGTTACCAATAACGGGAAGAGTCGCCTTGATCTTCCGATGTGTTCTCCAAACGGCGGTTGGTGGACACCCTTCTTGATAAAAGCACCTCCTTGATATGCAACACCAAGAAAAACTCAGAGTTTTTCTTCCTCTAAAACACTGTGCGAAAAAAACTAATTTTTCTCTCCTTTTACAAGTGGTGGTCGAAAATTGCTTATCAATTTCCTTGGAATAACTCTCCTTTTATAGGAGAGTAAATCTTGGTCTCAAGTTTTAATTAATTACATAAATAATTAATTAAACAAAATAAAAGATATTTTCCTTAATGACTAATTGTGACATGTATTGACCAATAGGAAATCAAATAACAAGTCATCCAACCAATCATATAACAAGAATATCTTTTATTTTCCACATCACAAAAATTAATTCTTGTGATAAAAGAGACACTAATTAGGCGCCACCATTAGGGTTTTTAGCCCACATAAAATGTCTTTTATGTGTATTATATTATTTAGCCCAACTAAATAATATCCATGCATATCAATTAATTAAATGCCCAATTAATTAATTATCACTGAGGCCCAAATAACAAGATTACTAGTCCGAATTACGAAGCGCATCGGGGATCATGGACTATAACCTATAACCAGCTCCAATAATTAATTATTAAATCGAATGAGAATAAGTACATTAATTATTAATTCGGGATTACGCCACCATAAACCCGGCCCGAACTCTACCGATTATAGATGTATACTTATACTCAACCCATGCATAGAGTGAATAAGCGTCCATTGATATAATCACTACATACGGATTAACCCTCCATAGATCATCCCATTCTCGGTGGGAAGTCTCCGTGAACCCGACTCGAATATCTTATCCTTATTTACCATTAACCCCACGATGATCAATTAGTATGCATATCGACTAGTAGCTAATTAGTCAAATGCGAAACTCCCGGATCGATCACTTTCTTAGGGCTAACAAATAAGGATCTGTCTCTCTACTTCCCGCGAGGAAGGAATGGATTCCATGTCTGTGAAAATCGAACTACTCACTCATCCTGAGATAGTGCCAATGAGAAGTGGCTTGGAACACATATTAAAGTGAACCGTAACTAACACATCAAACACTACCTCGTGACAAGCGACACCACAGTGATCACCTCGGGATTAAGGTTGATCCATATATGATCATCTAATGATTTAATAAGATTCCTCGATTACGGAATTATACCGAGAAATTCAGATTAAATCGGTCCAGTCTATATGAATGCCATCATATATAAATGCCCCACGTAGTTACCCTCTCACCGATCCGGATAAGACTATCACACCCTAAGGTGTTCTCATGCATTATTGGTGTTTTAATCAAGAGACCCTAAACTCGATTAAGTTCACCACGGAATAACAGATTTAAGTATATCACCACTAACTCAATCCTCACGTGCATGCCATACAATCGAGTTAAGCGGTTACATCTTGATATACTTAGGGTTTGCAAAGATGTATTATTTACAAGCACAAAGCAAGTAATAAGGTGAGATAAAATCTGTCATCCATTACTAAAAACAATTACACAAATTGTCTTTCGGGCACTACACCTAACAGTAGCACAGTGACAGTCCACAAATGAAGTAACACGTATTTCACAGTGGTTTCAAGAACACACTTAGACGTAGTAACATCACGATGCAAACACCCTCAAACGTAGCAACACATAATTTACACTCTAAACCTTGAACCCTGAACCATGAACCCTAAAACCCTGAACTCTAAACCTTAAACCTGAACCCTAAACCTTAAACCTGAACCTTAAACCCTAAACCTAAACCTGAACCCTAAACCCTAAAACTGAACCTTAAACCCTAAACCTTAAACCTGAACCTAAACCCTAAACACTGAACCCTAAACCTTAAACCTGAACCCTAAACCCTAAATGCTAAGTTAGGGTTCAGGTTTAGGGTTTAATGTTCAGTTTTAGGGTTTAGGTTTAGGGTTTATGGTTTGGATTTAGGGTTTAGGGTTTAAGGTCCAGGGTTAGGGTTTAGGATCCAGGCTTAGTGTTTAAGGTTTAAATTTCAGGGTTCAGGGTATAGGGTTTATGGTGTACATTATATGCTACTATGTTTGAGGGTGTTTGCATAGTGGTGTTACTATGTCGTAGGGTGTTCACGGAACCAACGTGAAATACGTGTTACTTCATATGTGGACTTTCATTGTGATACTACATTATGCGTAACTACATTCTTTGTATGGAGTGCGCATAGTGCTGTTACTACATGATGAAATGGGCATGTGTTACAGCTGGTGTTACTACAAGATGTTGATGTTACTATATGACTAGTAGTAGTCTAATCAGGAAAAAAAAAGTGCAGTAACACACATACAAAGAATGTAGTTACAACAAAAAAACATGTAGCAACAGGCATTAGAGTAGATTAGTACCGGTCAGCCTAATACATGTATTTACACCCAAAAAAATCATTATAGTAACAATTAGTAAAGATGGATATAGTAACAAGTAGTAAAGAGTTTTTAGTTTTTATTTATAAAATGGGCTATTTTCGGGTATTTATATTATTTTTTGGAGAAGATTTACTATTAATTTCGATCAATTAATGTGGCAACATTAATTCATATTAAATATAGGATGTATTAATTTTTAAAAAAAAAGGAAAAGTGTTTGAATAACAATTAATGAATAGCATTGATTAGCAATTAATAATTCAGAAAAAAATAGGAAAATAATACTAAAGGGTATTATTGAGTATTCATTATCTTTTGTCCTTTACAACCACCTCAAAGTTATCCTCTGTAGGAGTCCTCCACCCAAGCCATGTACTTCATATTTCATGCAAACACGGATAAGGTAAGATGGCTCAAAAGATCAAACATATTGTGAACTTTCTTGTGATTTTAGGGCCCCCGTTTTATATAAAATTTTAAGTTAAGGCTTATTCAAGCCCCGTTTCTTGTGATTTTAGGGCCCCCCACCAAAACTAAAAATTTTATGGCCCCCGTTTAATGTGATATAAGTGTATTCTAGGTCAATTTTTATGTTTTACTGAAGCTAAAAAACCAGTAAGACCCAAATTTATAGCCGAAAGAAAGTCTAATCAAATTCCGCTGCATTAGTTATAATGCTCATCAACATAGTATACCTCAAAACTAGTTGTAATATATTATTTTTTTCATAGGGTCGAGGGCCCTAATTTCTTTTGGCCTTGAGCCTGTGATTTCACAGGGACGGCCCTGGTTCAAGGCTCATACCCAAGGCATAGTTCCAAGGTCTCTCATGAAAAGATTAAGTGGCATTACACTTGTCATCCTGTTACTCAACAGATCCCTACCGTGGTATTGAGTCTTATGGTGAAAATTAAGGTGCAAGCACATATTGAGGCAGCTGTTGCACTGATTGTGACTGATAAACATCTTCAGTTGACGATGCCATCATCCCACTACAGATTGAACTTTTCTCGGTGAGTTGTCTAAGCTGACTTGTAAAGAAAAAAAGTGACATTTGATAGGGTTTTAATACATGGAGTCGATGAGTATCCGTGACCCCATCTCAATCTCTAGTTCTCCATCTCATATAAATAATTAAACTCTATTTACTCAGCCTACAATCCCACAAAAAATCTTGATTCATTAACATTTTATTTGTTATTCTACCAAAAAAATAACAAAATCTCTTGCACCAATATAAGAAATGATGGTGCAGCTGGTAGATTGGCTTTTTATGGGGACATGTTCTTGAGGTTTTGACAAATATAATTAAAAAAATTAACATCGATATTAGTTTGTAATTGAAGTAAATGATTGGTAAGAATCGGAACATTTTGACACAGAATACTACATACATGATCGATTGTATCTTATTTACAAAGAATTTTAATTGAATAAATCAATTCATCCATTCAGACCAAAGAAAAAATCTTAAACAAATTTTTAATGAAAATCAATAACAAAAGAAGATTTAGCTTCTACGTAAATATATATTATCCGTTAGAGCACGATAGACTTTCATGGTTCTTCACTAAAGACTTAAAGGAAACACATGTGTGATGTCCCACCTTATGTTGAGGGTTCGCTTTCCTAGACAATATATTACAAAAGGGTGCGCGTGTATCTTTCGTTTCTAAAAAAAAAAAAAAAAAATCAAAAGAACAAATATTTTTTCCCGCACAAAAAACTAATGAGAAATAAGATTGAATTTATTGACGATTCCAATAAACATAGAACCAAGAGCTAAAGAAGAGAAAACACAACGGAACAACATAAACTCAAGACATTGATATACAAATATTAGTAGTAAAAGATTCCATAACTATATATGGATATATACTACTTTTGCATTGCATTGGAGCCGATATAGGCCAACCGTTTTCCAATGTTTTATTTATTTATTCATATCATGCTTCAGTCATAGCCTTAATTTCCAATCTAAATCCAATCGTCACCCACAAAATTTCCGGATTCGGTTGCAGTGCCAAGAAAATTTAGCGGATTGATGACTTTGGGTTCATGTTCAGATTCGCGTTCGGGTTGGCTAGCTTGAGTATTACTTATCGGAGGGAGGGTCGGTAGCGGGCTTCCTCGAACATAATCTTTCGAGAGATGTGCTGCTACCCAAAGTGCTGAATACTTTGGAACTCTTTGATATCCATTTTCACGATCTATATAATATAGTCCAAAATTTTCAGTGTAACCAGCATACCATTCGAAATTGTCTGCCAGTGACCAAAATATAAATCCCGTCACCTTTGAGCCAGCACTAATAGACCATATTTAAAACAACGGACTTAATTAGTTTTCAAGAAGAAAAAAACATTACTCCATGCATGACATAATAATAATAATAATAATAATAATAATAATAATAAAAAAGTCAGTGTATTTATGTACTCACGCTATTGCATTCTGTAGGCAACAAACATGCTCCGCCAGATATGTAACTCTTCCGGTATCATTGATAGTCTTGTATTGATGTATAGACCCATTTGTACACATTCCTAGCATTCGGGGAAAAAAAAGATATATTATAATTTCATTTGACAATTATGTGTAATTACCTATAAATTATTATAATGAGATTTTGTACCGTTTTCGGTGATGAAAACCGTTGGATTGCCATACACTTTTCTTATGTGTTGGAGAATTTGGAATAATCCCAAGGGATATAATTGAACCCATTGGTGACCGTATTCCTTCAAAAGAGTTAAAATATTAAAACACAAATTATATATATATATATATATATATATATATATATATACACGACTATACCATATATATCTGGTAACTGAAATTTTATCGGCATATTAAAGACGAGGTAATGATTATATTACTTTCATTACAAAGCGTAACAACAATTAATTAATACATATTCATTTAAACTTCTACAAAAAAAGAAAAATATGATAATAATAATAATAATAATAATAATAATAATAACAACATTACACATTTCCTCAAAAAAAAAAAAATAATAATAACATTACATACCGGTCCTCCTCCTAGAAAATTTCCATTGATATCCGTCACTGAACAATCGTTCAAAAGTATTAGTCCAGTGGAATGATATTAATTTCTCAAGGAAGAGCATAAAATTAAAAATAAAGGAAATTGATTTACTTGTGCGATTTACTGTATCTGTTTCATAGCTTGGATATGGAGGTTTATAACCAAGAGGGTAATGATGTACAAACTGTCCAGTGTAGTAATTTAGGCCAAGAAAGTCATAGGATCCTTTTAGTAGTTCTTTCTGCTGCCTTGTAAACCTAGGCAGCCGGTCGCCCACGCGTTTCTTCATGATTGGTGGATAATCTCCGTATGTGATTGGCCTCATGAACCTGAAATATATAAGCGGTCAAGTTCGTTCACTCGATGTTAGAATCATAACACATGAAATATTCGTGTGAGGGCATGCCGAAAAATGTACATATATATATATATGTATACCATCCGAATTCAAAGTCAAGCGCTACGAGTGGTGCATTAGTAGAAGAAGTGTCGTTAGGGTTGAATGGTAGAAACCAGTGAGTATTAAGTGTCATTCCAATAGTTCCATTTTGTATTGCCTGCATTTTGAATTAATTGCAGATTCGGTTTAGTACATGAACCGGCTAGTACTCATATGTTCTTTACATCATATTAATCACTTTATATATATATATATATATATATATATATATATATATATATATATATATATATATATATACACAACGGTACAACCTGATATTTGGACCTATAAATACGAACTGCGGCTGCATGAGCAAGGAGTAAGTTGTGAGTCACGATGTAGGGTTCTCTTCCGGCGTCTCCGCTGGTACAGTTACCATCATACCAGAAGCTGCATCTACCCGGAGCTAAAATTCCGAGAGAATATCCATAACCGCTAAAGCTGAATGGCTCGTTAAAGGTGATCCATGTTTTTACACGATCCCCAAAGAGTTTGAATGCGAGATCAGCATAATTAACATAGTCCTCACTGACAGAATATTTCAAGTAAGTAATTAATTAATTAATTAAGTTGACAACAATGATCACATTTATTTATGGATCCACGGTACGAAATAAGAATTAAGGCCGGAGTTACATACACAATTCTAGGACTAAGGAAGCCAAGATAAAGGTCTTCTAAGTATTGAGGGACATCCCAATGAAAGATAGTAAGACATGGATGAAGACCTGTATATATATATATAACATCAAAGTAAAACATGCATCAGCTTTATTAAATAATCATTGGTCCATGCATTGTGTAATCAAACTATATTATAACTCGATACCTTGAGCAACTATTTCATCGATGACATCGTTGTAGTATCTCACACCATCTGGATTGACTCCCCCACTTAGCTTCCCATCTGATATATAATATGATCGATGTTATGTGTTTCTCGTATATATATATATCACAGTACATAATATCAAATAATTATTTCATAAAAGATATGATTTTTTACGCACTAGGCAGCAATCTAGACCAGGAGAGCGAGATTCTGTATGTATCCAGGTTCATCATTTTTACAGCTCGAACATCATCCTGCAATTAACATACCATTCATTCGTTGACAAGAACAATATTTGCAATGCGTAATAGGCTTCGTAATAATGAGAAGTTACCCGAAACTGATAATAAGAATTGGTGGCGATATCACCGGTAGAACCATCCAGTATTTTTTCTGCAATTGCAAGTCATATATGTAGCTAGTAAAACAACATATGTATACATACATCAAAGTTTCAATTGTAATTTATACATCTATTTGGACGACAAAAATATAGTAGAGAATCACTACTTATTGTTGAGAATAATATCACCAAGTAGTTTATTAGTTATAATAATTTGTATTTTACCATTTTAGGCCTCTTATCTTTTTGCCTATAAATACTTGATGTAACACTCATTATGAAGATACACAATACAATTACCTTTACAAAATATCATATGGTATCAGAGACTCTCTGAGATCCAAAAAAAAAAAAAAAAAAAAAACCCTAGGCATCATGTCCGACGGGGAAACCACCAGCGCCACCACCATCACCAACGAAGCCACCAACGCTTCTTTCCCTTCCTTTACTCCTTCTTCTGCAATCCGTATCACCCGTCTCACCCGTCAAAACTACAATCTCTGGCGGGCACAAATCGTTCCCTATCTTAAAGGCCAAGGTGTCTTTGGCTATGTTGATGGGACTATACCGCAGCCACCATCCACCATTACTACCGGCGAGGGAGCCGCCGCAACAACCACCACGAATCCAGATTTCGTCACGTGGACTCGCAACGACAACCTTATTCTCTCCACCATCACCTCCTCTCTTACCGACGAGGTCTTAATGCAGGTTTATACATCTCAATCATCCAAGGACATATGGACGGCCCTGCAGCACTCGTTTGCTTCACAGAGTCGGTCCAAATTGGTCCAAATTTCCGCCTTGGCTTCGCCGCCAGAGACACCACCGCTGGCGCCGATTATTTTTTAAGGCAAAGCAAATTGCCGATCAACGTCCTTGCCCGGTCACCCACTCGTGGAGGAGGATCTCATCGCGTACATCCTCTCCGGCCTCGGCCTGTATTTGAATCCTGGTTACGATGTTATCTGCTCAAATTTCTTATCTCTCGGATGATGTCTACTCGCAATTGCTCACTTCTGAAGCTCGCCAACTTCAACATCGTCCCATTGTTGCAGCCCGCGCATTGCCGCCTTCCTCCTCCGTCCAGGCCGCGCCCAACCTTGCTGTCATTATGGTAATTCTCGACCCCAGAGCCCTTATTTTAATTATTCTGGTACACCTCCGCCTTATAATGCTGCTGGCAATTTTACTAATACTAATCGTGGACGAGATAATGGTAATGGCAATAATCGAGGTCGGGGGCGTGGTGGTCGTGGGGGTGGTCAACCCGCACCTTCGACTGAGCCCCTGTCCAAGTGTCAAATTTGTGCTAAGACAGGTCACACAGCTCAGACTTGCTACTGGCGATACTCTGAATCTCGCGGCTCTGCACCACGACCTCCTGCACCCCGTGCCCCGCAGTTTACGCCCTTACCTCACCTACTTGCGAGATCCTCTAGTACTCCGACTGCTTGGATTCCTGATACTGGAGCCACTCACCACATGACGAATAATTTTGGCAACCTCAATCTCCATTCCGAACCGTATGACGGCACTGATCAGATTCATGTAGGAGATGGCTCAGGTTTACCTATTTCTCACTCTGGCTCATCCTCTATTTCTTCCCCACCCCACACTTATCACTTATCTAATATACTTGTATCCCCTGCCCTCACTAAAAATCTCCTTTCTGTTCAAAAATTTTCCACTGATAATTCTGTTTTCTTTGAGTTTCATGACACCTTTTTTGTTGTGAAGGACTACTCGGGCAACATCCTACTTAAGGGTGTCGTCAAGGACGGACTCTACCACTTCACTCCTCAACCCAGCTGCTCTCCTACTCAAGCTCTCTCCGCCGTCCACAACTCTTCTACCACTTGGCATCGACGACTTGGACATTGCTCCTTCCCAGTGCTCCAACAAGTCTTTCAGCGTCTTTCTTTAAATGTTCCAAATAAGGCACCTACTAGTGTTTGTGCCCCGTGTCAACTGGCTAAAAGCCATCGCTTTCCTCTTTATACTTCGGATTTTACTTCTAGTGCACCATTGGATTTGATTTTTAGTGATGTTTGGGGTCCTTGTACCGATTTATCTACTTATGGTTCTCGTTATTATGTTAGTTTTCTTGATGATTTTACCAAGTATTTGTGGCTTTTTCCGCTTAAATTCAAATCCGACGTTGAAAAATTTTTCCCGACTTCCTCAATTTAATTGAACGACTTTTCTCCACTAAACTCAAAGCTTTACAATCCGATTGGGGGGGTGAATATCGTCACCTCTCTCAAACCCTCACTACCTTAGGCATTCAGCATCGCCGCTCGTGCCCTCACACCCATGAACAAGTCGGTGCTATTGAACGCCGTCACCGTCAAATTGTTGAAGTTGGTCTTTCCCTACTCGCCCAATCTCATCTTCCCCTTCCTTACTGGGAAGATGCCTTTATCACTGCCGCCTACCTCATAAATCGCCTTCCTCCAAAGCTATTTCCTATAAAACCCTTATGAAATGGTCTACCATCGCCTCCACGATTACTCCTTTCTCCGCGTCTTTGGTCAGTGCTTGCTTTGCCATATTTAATCCTTATAACCACCACAAAGCCCGACTATCGTTCCGCCACATGCATCTTCTTAGGTTATTCTCCAAACCATCATGGCTATAAATGTCTTGACCTCGCCACTGGTCGTCTCTATATTGCTCGACACGTCGTCTTTGATGAATCCCTCTTTCCCTACACACCAACCTCTACCCCCGTTCCCTCTACTCCTCTCACAGCCGATCTACCCCACCTCCTCATCACCCCTCCCCCTACTTCGCCACCCGAACCCCACTCGCCTCCTTCACCACACTCTACCGCACCTGAACCATCCAACACCCCCTCGGTCGAACCCTCCTCTCCTGGCCTACCCACGGCCTTGCTTCCTGCACCCGCATCCAACAATCCCACCCGCATGCTCACCCGCACCCAAACCAATAAACTTAAACCGGTCCAAATGCCAGACTACATTCGTTATCCTTTATCTCGGGCTCTTCTTGCCACCGCTACCTCTTTAGACCCTTCCTCCTATACTGATGCCTCTAAACATGAAATTTGGCGTCATGCGATGCGGGATGAGATTGATGCGCTGCTGAAAAATCACACTTGGGATCTTGTGCCGCGTCACTCTCATATGAACATTGTTGGTAATAAGTGGGTTTACCGTACCAAACACCTTGCAGATGGTCGTCTCGAACGTCACAAGGCACGTTTAGTTGCTAAAGGGTTTCATCAAGCAGAGGGCGTGGATTATCATGAGACCTTCAGCCCTGTTGTTAAACCCGTCACCATCCGTCTGCTTCTGTCTCTTGCAGTCTCTCAGGGTTGGTCTCTGCGGCAGGTTGATATACAGAATGCATTTTTGCATGGTCATCTCTCCGAGCCTGTCTACATGCAACAACCACAGGGCTTCGTCCATCCTGACTTCCCAGATTACGTCTGTCGCTTAAAACGCAGTCTTTATGGCCTCAAGCAGGCTCCTCGGGATTGGTTTTCTAGATTCACTGCGGCGCTCACACAGTTTGGCTTTACTGGCTCTAAGGCCGACCCCTCCCTATACATTTATTCTCGTACTGGTACTCGGGTTTATGTCCTTATTTACGTTGATGATATTATTATTACTGGTTCGTCCCCCTCCCTTGTTGAGCAGGTTATTCAGTTTCTGGCTACACAGTTTCCGGTGAAGGATCTTGGTACCTTGTCTTACTTTCTTGGCATTGAAGTCCTTCCCACCGACGACGGACTCTTTCTGACTCAGCGTAAGTACATCCTACAGTTACTACAGCGTGCATCCATGGATAAGGCTAAGCCTTGTCAGACTCCTATGAGTGCCTCTACTCGCTTGATTTGGGATGATGGTCCTCCATGCTCTGATCCTACGCTCTACCGCACTATTGTTGGTGGTCTTCAATACCTTGGTTTCACTCGCCCCGACATTGCCTTCGCCGTTCATAAGGTCAGTAGATACATGCACGCCCCTACCGATGCGCATTGGACTGCGGTCAAGCGTATCCTTCGATATTTGAAGCACACGATCTCTGAGGGATTGTTTTTCTCTCGTACTTCTGCTGTTACCATCCGGCCTACTCGATTCGATTGGGCGGTGACTCGATAACCGTCGCTCGGTTGGTGCTTACTGTGTGTCTTCTTGGGGTCAAATCTAATCAGCTGGCGTACCAAGCAACATTTGACCGTCTCAAAGAGTAGCACTGAGGCTGAATACAAAACCTTGTCCAATACTGCTGCTGAGATTCAATGGCTTTGCAGCTTGCTCACAGAAATGGAAGTTCCTTTATCGTCTACTCCGACTCTTTGGTGTGATAACATCGGCGCTACCTATCTTGCTCACAATCCGGTGTTTCATGCCCGCACAAAACATATCGAGATTGACTTTCACCATGTTCGCGAACTTGTTGCGTCTAATCGCCTTGCAATCTCCTTCATTACTTCAAAGGAACAACTTGCGGATGTTTTAACCAAACCGTTGGGGTCACCATTGTTTCATTCCATGAAGACCAATCTCCGTGTTCATTCACTTCCCACGGGATTGCGGGGGCGTGTTGAGAATAATATCACCAAGTAGTTTATTAGTTATAATAATTTGTATTTTACCATTTTAGGCCTCTTATCTTTTTGCCTATAAATACTTGATGTAACACTCATTATGAAGATACACAATACAATTACCTTTACAAAATATCATACTTATAAGCTATACATTAAGAGAATTATAAATATTCGTTGAAATTCAAATGGAAATGATAATAAAATGACATTTTAATTATAATTTATAAGAAACAATAATATATACCTGGGTAGAAGTGAGTAAATGTGTCCCAAATGCTTGCTCCCTTACCAGAGATATTCCATGCACCTTCAACCTGTCCATGGATTATATATATTATCACAAAAAATATTGATTGCCATAATTATATTATATACATAATGGAAGATATATTATATATAAGACATCGCAAATTATTGGTTACCATCTCCAACTTATAAGATGTAAATCATAACAAATTTATGAAAAAATGTGCAACTTTTTGCTGTCCTCTTGTGTGCAATATATGTCATATATTGTTATATGTATATTAGATAGTGTCACCGGAGCAAGGGAAACTCTTTCATTCGGTTTTAATTTATTTTGTTTTTTATAATCCAAACTTTATTACACATTGCTAACTAAAATAAACTTATCATAATTGCATCATTTAAACATCATTACGAAATTATCGTCCCTTAACAAATATATTTAGGAGTGTTAATATGGTACTTGTTCTAATTAGAGGAGATTCACATTGATCAGCTGGAAGGAATATCAGTGTATAGGGCGCATGCATTTAATTTTTTTTTCTTTTCTACCTGATATGCAGCGCTAGCTGCGCCAAACTGAAAACCAGCTGGAAATTCACTGCGATCGAAGGGCAAATCAGTACAGTTACATGTATACGTAGCTGTATCGGCCGCAAGACAACCGGGAGAGATATACAGAGACAAAACAAAGAGAGGGAAGAAGAATAGGTGTCGACCGTTTATCCCCATTTTTCTATATATATATATATATATTTATATATTTAGGGTTGAAGTTTAAGACATTGATGAGGAGAAGCCATTGTGCAAACTCTGCTTAAATAGGGCAACGTTGAATCGTATTGAGCATGCAAACACTGTATATGCATATGTCTACTTTGAATCTTATCCCTAAGATAATTAAGAACCCGATACCAAAAGCAGTTTTGGATTGCATATTCTTTTTTTTTTTTTTGTTTCTTTCCAAAAGTAGGCTTTAGTACAAACTCTATCAAGAAAGCTGAATTAATTATTACTATTTTCAGCATTCTTTTTGGAGATAAAATAAGTTATTTTCTTGGGAAATGATACAGCCACAACGGATTGACACAACATAGATACACAACATTGCTCTATCATTGTGTTAATCCGTTGTGACGATTCATTGTGCCTCTATCATTGCTCTATTTTCTTTGGATACCGCACTATATAGTCACAACCAGTGGCGGGCTCCAAAAAAAATTTTCCAATCAGACACGAGCAAATTCTAAAATCTAATGGAGTGTTTTTATATTTTTTTACCAACAAAACTGCATGGTTTTCATACAAATTTTTTCAGATCTTAGTGGGACAAATACCCCGGCCACCATAAACCACATGGGTCCGCCCTTGGCCACAATCATTCAGACACGAACGACACAATATGATTTTACATCATTAATTATTATAAATCTAAATAGATAATCAATGAAACCTATGTTATAATCAATGGTGTACGTAAAATCATTTTGTGTCACATTTGATAGTTGTGGCTGTAGAAATACCCGTATTATTTATGAATGTTTGTTGGCTTTGGACTAATTAGTAACTTGTGAGAATTTTATTCATGCCGTCTGTAATGTCCCATATTGGAAAAGTAGTAGAATGCTCACCCCCATATAAGTGTGAGACATAAAGGTCTTGTCAACTCGGGTTAGCCCTTTTAGACCAAGCGAGGACGACAGTCTAAGCAGTTGACCGGACATTTATGACTCATTTAAGCGCTACCAGCCCGGGTGCAGGGGCGTTACAGAATAATTATCGAGCCGACTATCGAGCGGAACTATATATCGCCAGCACCGAACAAGAAGATGCCTCTAGTTACCTCTGGTAGGGACGATCCGAAACGCCTCGCCGCCCGTCTGGCGAGGACGCCATCCACTATAAGGGGAGAATGTAAAGTCCCACATCGGTAAAATAAGAGAATGCTCACCCCATATAAGTGTGAGACATAAAAAGTCTTGTCAACTCGGGTTAGCCCTTTTAGACCAAGCGAGGACGGCGGTCTAAGCGATTGACCGGACATTTATGACTCATTTAAGCTACCAGGCCGGGTGCAGGGGCATTCTGAAATGGTATTCGAGCCAACTATCGAGGCGGAACTATCGCGTTGCACCGTACAAGAAGGCGGTGTAAGGATGGCCTCTAGTTACCTCTGGTAGGGACGATCCAGGAACAGTCTTGGCCGTCCTGGCGAGGACGCCAGTCCCTTATAAGGGGGGAGAATGTAATGTCCCACATTGGAAAAGTAGTAGAATGCTCACCCCATATAAGTGTGAGACATAAATGTCTTGTCAACTCGGGTTAGCCTTTTTAGACCAAGCGAGGACGACGGTCTAAGCTGTTGATCGGACATTTATGACTCATTTAGCGCTACCAGGCCCGGGGTCTGGGGGCGTTACACCGTCAACTATTCATACCCCTAAATGAACTCAATAATGATTAATTAAAACTATAATCTTAGATTCATTTATATTTGTGAGAAAGATGTGATATTTTTCTAGCGCACGTCTATGTTGATGATATAATCTTTGGGTCGATAATATGTCTTTATATTGTGAGTTTGAAATCCTTAGGCCGTCCCAATTTGAGATGCTTGTCACGGGAGAGCTAAATCTCTTTATATTTCATTTCTGAAAAAGAAAAAACTATCAACTGCATGTTTAAAAATGATAAGTTTGATGGCCTCAAACCAGCTACGACTCCTATGAGTTATCAAACTTGAACTTTACATGGCAGAGCATTGGACTCTCTTATATACCGTTTTGTGATTGGTTTTACAACTTTATCTAACTGCTTTCCGCCCTGATATCATGTTCAGTTTTTGTCTTTGTGCACATTTTCAAGCTGAACTTAAGATATCTCATTATAACGCTTTTAAGCAAATCTTTAGATATATATATCTGAAGCACAAACCTACACTAGGACGGCTATGGTAAGTTAAGGCCTTCAACTTTTCTCTACACTCTTTATATAAGTGATGCCGATTATGGCGGTTGTAGGCTTGATCGTACGAGCAATACATGTCGATTGTTAGGTGACAGATAAAGAAAATCGGAATGGAAAATAAATGACAGTGAACTGTTTTTCTTATTGAATGAATGAAACAATTACACTTCTCCTTTTTATAGGAGATAAAATGATATAACAAATAAATTTAAAACAAATTAAACTAAGATAAACTTTAATCTAATCCTAACAAACACTTGTAATCTTTTATTTAAAAAACTCTATCTGTAACAACCCTATCTATCTTTTTGACAATAATCATTATCTCTTGACATTGTCTTCTAATAACAGACTCGTATCTTGGTTTTATAACAAACAACCAAGTGTTGCTCGTAGTACCACTAAAACTGAGTATGTTGCTCAAAATAATATTTGTGCTCGAATTCTTTCGATCAAGCAACAGCTCGCGGAGTTTACCCTCACTATTCCTTATGTGCTTAATTATTGCTATAATACTACTGCAATAAACTTGGCACACTTCCCTCAGAACAAAACAAAAAACTTGGCACACTACCATGTTTTACAATCTTGTGCCAAGCTTATAGATATTAGATATCATTTAACGCGTGACCACGTGCACAATGATATTATATGTACATAGTTTTTGCATACTAATCAACGGGTTGTAGATATTTTTACCGAACCCCTTCCCCAAGCCACTTTTGAAAAGCCTCACATGAGTGACCGGCATATGTTACATGAATGATCTTCTTTTGATTTAGTTAATTTATAAACTAAGGGGGGGCAGTGTTTAAGGGGAAGTTTTTCACTGTTTTGGCTATTTCGAAAATTAATCATAAGCGGGAGAATTGTAGGGTAACGTTTCGTAACAACTCTTACAATATGTCTGTGTGTTGTGCAGTTTGGTCCCTTGTCGTGTGAGATCTAACGCACTGTGATTTTGAATCTGTGTGAAAAGACTTGTGTAGTCTGATTGTGAAAAAATCGTATACATTTTGTTAGTTGTGTTTTTTTAGTTGTATACTTTTTTAGGGGCTTTTAACAGTTTTAGTAACCTCACGTTTTATCATTGTGTCAAAATTGACCTTTATCTTTTAAAATGATAATTTTAGGACCTCATGTTTGTGTTTTTTTTTTTTTCAGTTTTAGGACAATTTCGAAATTTCCGTCTAAGTTAACGGCAAAACATGTTAAGTTGGACGGAATATTTGAAATTGTCCTAAACTGAAGAAAAAAAAAATACAAAAATAAGGTCCTAAAATTGTTATTTTAAAAGATATGGGTCAATTTTGACTAAATGTTAAAACATGAGGGCCTAAAAAGTGTCAAAATTCTCTTAAAAAGTGACATTTTTAGGACTCATGTTTTAATTTTTTGTCAAAATTGACCCTTATTTGAAAATAACAATTTTAGGACCTTATGTTTGTGTTTTTTTTTTCAGTTTTAGGACAATTTCAAATATTCCGTCAAAATTGACGTTAACTTAGACGGAAATTTCGAAATTGTCCTAAAACTGAAAAAAAAAAAAAACACAAACATGAAGTCTTAAAATTGTCATTTTAAAAGATAAGGGTCAATTTTGACATAATGATAAAACATGAGGCCCTAAAACTATAAAAAGCCCCTTTTTTTTTAGAGTTGTAACTTTGATTGTGAGAAATATTGTAATTGGAGAGTATAGTAGTTGGTTCTTGAGTGTGTAAAAGAGCTTCTGTGTTCTTGTGAATTAGATTCATTTTTGGAATCCTAGTGCCGATTTCTGTGTTTAGAGTTGATCTCAGACTAAAGGGTCCGTGATGCAGTGGCTACTGGCTCAAGGTTTTTGGGAGACTGTGTGTGATCGCTCGTGCTTATATAACAACCATCATGTGCTTTTGGTCAGTCTCTGAAGGGTCGTGGCCTAGCACCATTGTGGACAGTAACAAGACTCGTGTCGTGTCTAGAAGACTTGTTTTGGTTAGCCTTTTTCTATAGACTTCATTTGTTTCTTTTGTGTTTCAGTTGTAAGTCTTTGTGTTTCTCTATATCGTTTTTCAGTTGTGCTTGAATCTGTATTAACTGAGCGTGAATCTTATCTTGTGTTGAAATATGCAAATCCATGAGGATAGTGATTAGACTTAGACCTGAGTGGTCTGGTGTATGCTCGGGTCTCGACACTAAGTTTGAGTGTTTTTAGTAATTAAGCCTAGATATATAACTTGTGTTTGTTTATCTTTGAGTAAGGTTCTAGTTGAGTTTGATCTGAGTGTCTGTGGTTTTGCTGTGAACTTTGTGTGAGTTCACAGCTGTGTGATGTTTCGTTATCATATGTAATCTTTACTATTCTTCATCACTTAAGATATATGTTGCATATAGTTTAACAAGATAAAATATGATTATCTATCTTGATATATTGTTTGACTTAAAACTTGTTAACCTTAGAACATATCAACAATATCCTTAATTTTATACTTAACAAATTTAATCTTTCTCCAAACTATGTTTAACTCAAACTGAAGTTTTTTTTGTATAACTCTGATATTTGACAAAAATCTATTAAAAATATTAAGAACCTTAAATACCCTATTCACCCACCTCCAGAGTATTTCATGTGCTATCAATCCAACACAGTGTTGTCACCGCAGATACGGTGACATTTAGTCTTTGAAGTGTACAAGTCCAATAACATGTCTTAACTCGTTAAATTTGCTAGCTCAATTGTAGCTCACAAATCAAACACAGTAACTGTCGCTGCATATGCACCGACACTAATTAATCTTAATTCAATTTCAATTGTGTTCAAATGATCTCAGTGGAGTTTATTGAGTAGATAGGTTTCTTAGAACACATTTCTAAGTGTTTTTAGCTCAGCTTAAATTTTATTTCGCATTTCCAATTTGATTAAACACTTGATCTTGTGAATTTTTTTAAGCATTGCAGGAATATAAAAAATTTAAAAAAAATTTAAAAAAAAAAGGAGCATAATCGTATTGCAACCATTCAACCCCTTATGATTGCTTATTGGCATAGAAAGTAGCCTAACAGATAGAAACCTTGCTTCATTCATGTTTATTGCATTGAGCGGAATTGACATGGCTTTAGAGATAAAAGGTAACTTCTTCTTTTTATCATCAGTCTGTTGACTCCGTTCTGATCAAATGGCTTCAACAAATGTAGCCTCATCATTGGAAAACTTAGTATTTCGTGACGAAAATATTGCGTCACTAATTTGCGACATATTTGCTACTATTTCGTCACGAAATACGAAAAAGTTATTTTTACCATGCACGAATCATGATAACAATGCGACAAAAAATGTACGTAGCAAACTTTTTGTCGATCACCATTTGTTGCAAACATTCGCGCCAAATTTCGGCACCATATTTTGTGACACGTCTACGATAAAGTATCTTCGTCGCAAAATTTATTGTAGCTAATTCATCATTATTGGAAATTTTGGCCGACATCTATTTAGCCACTAATTAGTGACGAGAATTTTATGACGTAAAGTGTTTTGAAAATTTTTCGTTGGTGATCTGTGACAAAGTTTCAATGGTTTAGTGACAAATCATTAAAAAAAATTGTGTAGAACTTGCGACCCCTTTGTGACAAAATATGTGTGACAAGAATTTGATAACTATTTTGTCACAAACCTTCACTCCATACTCAATAGTTATTTGTGACAAATATGTGATAAACTAGAGTCACAAAATTTATCATAGCACCTCTATAAATGGCGGGAGAATCACAATCCTCCCAAAACACAATTAGAAGAGAAAACCCTAAGGTTATTCTCAAGAGAGAAAATTGGTTTCCTCTCAAATAAAAGAGGAGGCCAGGGTGCCGGTATCATGGTGGAGGAGAAAATATGGTTTAGCAGCCACACTTTCTGAGTAGAGGTCCAAGGAGGATTCTAAGGAGTCGTTCATGTAGATCACTGAGTAGAGGTTCAAGGAGGATTCTAATGAGTCGTTCATGTAGATCACCGTTAGAAGTCGGGCACGTGGACGGATCGATATTGTGAAAGCTCAAGAACCCAACTGATGGAGATCATTGTTGGTAACTACTAATTTTCTATCATGGTAGTTTTCTGTTGTACAATTCACGAAGCCGATCCAGGTACAAAGGAATCAAAAGTTTGAATTCTGCTGCGGAAATTGCATGATTTCCTTATAGATCTTAACCATGAAGAAGCACCACAAGAACAAATTTGAGCTTATTTGAATCTTGAAGAGAAACCTCAAGAACAATATGAAAGCGATCCAACACATGTTCTTCCACTTACACGACCTACACGAGAACGAAGGCTTCCATCTTATTTGCAAGATTTTAAATTCGTGGCAACATCGAGAAGTTTATGACATCCTTAAACCATCATGAGTGGATCCAAGCCATGAAGGAGGAGCAGAGACTCTACAAGGTAATGACAATTGGATTATAGCGCCTCGGCCTCTAAATGCTATTAGTATTGATCTAAATGGGTCTACAAGGTAAAAATAAAAGAATATGACAGCCTTGAACAATACAAGGCAATGTTGGTGGCTCAATGATGTTTTCAACAATGTGGGGACGTTGGTTTTGATGAAGCATTCAGATTTCTTAACACAACAAAAGCATACTCATTATCTCTTAGCTCAAATGATATATATTTTTTTCGCCTATTGACACACCTTCGGTTCTTAAAGAGTTTATCAAAGTTGTTGGAATTTGAATCACTCAATGCCTTTACTTACAAAATCATGGTTGATGCTCTTCAATATTTAACATTCCCACGACCATGTATTACATATGAAGGCAATTGTGTGTCAACACTATTGATCCTCACTCTAGGCACTAATACTAGCAAAAATGACTAAGTCAATCGTAGTACAGTGTAGGCGTGTCAAGATCGATCACATAGAGACGAAGCAACAATAAATAAACAAACCGGAATAAACAACGTTAAGCAAACTGTAATATTCCGATTTTCGGAAAATGACAGACGTGTCATTTTGCGAAAATGAAATATTATGTTTGTTGTTTTATTCTTGGAATTAAAGAGTGTATATATATATATATATATATATATATATATATATATATATATATATATATATATATATATATATATATATGGTATTATGGAATTAATTTTAATTAAAAGACAATTAAGAAAAAAGGGAAATAGGTTATTATTTTGGGAATGGTTATTTAAGAAAAATAAATCTCATTATTGCTTATAACCTAAAAGAAATTAGAATTTGTTCGTACGCTCTAAGAAAACGCTTTGGAGCAAAGGAAAAGGGCGAGGAGAATTTGTTTCTCAACCGTTTTCAGATTCGAGTAGAGTATTGGAATCGTCGTGAAGAGGGCGTCATTTCAATACAAAAAGTTGGGAGCTTTGTCAAGGTATGTATTTTCGACCTAGAGGTTGTTTTGGATGAGTTTTATGGACTAAAACTCAAGGATTTGTAGGTTCTCTGTTATAGAAACATGTGATCGAGTCTAATTCGAATTTGCATTGATCACATATGATCAAGTTTTGCTGCAGATTTTTTGGGTTTGGAGTTGGAGTTTGCTCGCAATCAAGTAAAAGGCTCTTCCTATGAGTTAACTACGGTTTCATTGGGTTTAAGTTGATGTCTGATGTGTTTTGTGTTAGAAATTATACATATACATTGTTTAAGGATTAAGGGTGTTTATGGTTTGTAAAAGTGGTGTTTTTCTGCTATTTTTCTGAGTATATTCGTGTTGAACATGTTTGGAATCGTGTAGAGATCGTAAAGTGCAGGAAAATCGAGTTTAGGGTTTTACAGTGTCGAATGCGCACGCATTCACTGGGATGCACACGCATTCGTGATACAGGATGTCCAGTTTTAGTCCCAGCAGGTGCAATGTGCATGCATTCTAGAGAATGCGCACGCATTGCTAAATACGAGAGCAAATTAATTATTTCAACAGGTGAAATGCGCACGCATTGGCCGGACAGAAACTTTCAGCAGGTTTCAATGCGCACGCATTGACCCCAGTTTTGGGGAAAATGTTGTTTTAAGCCCCGAGTTCATTTATAAATGCTATTTCTTGATCTAATAACATTAATTGTATATGAACAAACCTTGATTGAGTTCATGATGCGTTTAGTTCCGGCACCGAATGTACTCTTCCAAGGAGTTGAAGTTCGTGACCGTCGCAAGAGCATGATAGGCTTGTGCTTTGATGAATTAGAATTCATCAATGTCTGTGTACTTCATAGGATGTGGTGTCTAGCAGGCTAAGTGAGGGAGTAGAGTTGTTAAGGTGAGCTTTGCCTTGAAAACACTTAGGTGGCTAGTTAACACTTAATAAATTACATACGTGTTAGTAAAAAGATTAAATGTCATGCTATTCTTGGTAAGGCACCGATTCATAGCGGCGATGTAATACGTTCTAAAGGTGAACAACGTTGTTGGCCCCCAAAAGGCTGAATGGTAGTGGAGGAAATTCATCGAACGTATACGCATACCGGGAAGATCCCGGGGCTATCAGTGTAAATCACTGTTAGTTAGCAAGTGTATCTTCAGGTGGATACACACCATGCGTGGTGCCTCTGAGTACTGACGTAACACAGATTAGCAAGGTTAAAAACGTATAGTCATGACGTGTTGATGGACATGAAGTGAGCCCTAGATTGAGTTGGTTACATATAGATAACTATTAATAATTGTGAATCTTGTGCTAAACTCTTAATTAATTCATAGCTTCTACCTTTTGCTGAGTACATTATACTTAACTCAAATGCATGTTTTTGTTATGTGTTTGGGGGAGAAAAGATGAACAGGTTGAACCTAAATTTGATGAGGATTTCGAAGATGACATTTGAGGACACCGATGTTGAAGCTTTTCTTTTATTTGCTTCATTCTAGACTTTGTCTTTTATTGAAATTTCCTTTGAGACATGTAATTTTCACTTTATTGCACTTTTGGAGGTTTTCGTACGTTATGGTTTTCTTTGGGGAATTCGTTGTAATAAGTTACACTTCTATCTTTAGAATGTTGAGTTTCTATTCTTGTTCTATGGGAAAAAATATCCGAGTCTTTGCTTCCGTTTTTGCTTAACTCGATACGACGTAGTAGAGGCTTACGTGTAATATGTGATTTATCTTATATTATATATGCCGAGCATTTCGTTTCCGTATAAGACTCGGTGTCCGGGAACGGGCCGCTATAGTTGGTATCAGAGCGAAGCGTCTTTAGGCTTCCTTTCTTTTAAGATAAGACTTATTTAGATCTCTGAGTAACATTCTGTTTTCTTTCTGTGATCGTCCAGAATGGTGACAACTATAACATGAGCTCATAGAGCGTAATGTTTAGGAGTGTGACCGGATGGTTCGACGCTAGTGGTTAACAGCGGGTTCGTGCGTCTGAATCCTTCACCCCATCAGAACTACACCCACGACCCCAATGGAGCCCAACGCCACGACCTCAGTTTCAGCCAGAACCAAAGTACAACCACATCCCACGTGGGCCTGGGCAGGAACCCAGCTGTGTCACTCTAGTGGGTGAAATTCTGCCAGTGCATGTACCCCACTGGTAAGTGTATACCCTCCACCTCCACCGGTAAGTCACCATTCTCATCCTGTGTTCCGTCATCCTCAGCAACAGACATTTACCCTCCACCAGTAGGCCATACCCCTCGACCCACTATACCCATTCACCACGTTTTGATCACCAGCAAGGTGTTGGTTACCCACCCTATGGATTTCACCAACCTCACCACAACCCACAACATCATCAAAGATACCACCCCTACCATACTGAACCTCAAATGATCCCTCCTCAACAACCTCAACCACCACCATACCCACAACATCATCCTTACCAACCATAAGCACCTCTCGGATACCCTCCAGTTTACCAACCAGCCACACCAGTTAGACCACCACCGGGCTTTGATCAGGCACCTCCGGTTGATTGGTACTCAAAGGTGAAGAGGAATCGGATTCAAGAATTTCATGGAAATGTAGAACCGGCAAAGGCAGAGGTATGGTTAAGAAGTTTGAGAAAGCTTGTAGGAACGTGAACGTGCCCGAGACTGAGATGGAACAGTTGGCAGTTGGTTTTCTTTTGGGCGCAGCAGAGAGATGGATTGACACAATTGAGAGCAGCAACGGAAAGGTTACAGATTGGGAAGCTTTTAAGAGCTTGTTCTTTAGTGATTACTTCCCAGCAATGGTGCAGGAAGATACGGCGAGCCAGTTCTTAAGCCATAAGCAAGGTATCCATATGAGTCTCGCAGTACACCAACAAGTTCAATGAGTTGGGTAGGTTCTATCCTGAGCTTATGAGAATTGAAGAGAGGAATATGGCGATGTACAAGAATGGGTTGTCCTACAAAATACAAGCTGGCATGTTGGGTTTTACAGCAAGAAACATGGCTGAACTGTTGAATATGGCTATGGAGGTTGAGACCTTCAAGAAGAAGCCTACCATCGTTATTGGTTCTGAGAGAAGTTTTGGAAGAAGTCAAGGCTACAACCGAGAAGCACCACAATAGAACGCGAAGAAGATGACGACACCTTCGGCAACTACTCCTACCACCGACACACCACCATGCCCGAAGTGCAAGAGAAATCATACCGGCGAGGGTCGAACTAGTGTAAACGGTTGCTACCTCTGTAGAGAACCGGGACATTTTGCTAAGACATGTCCGACAAAGAGGTCTACAAGTAATCAGAAACAAGGAAACGGGAAGGGAGGCCCAAGCCGCCCAGTTCGAGTGTTTGCTATGGATGCAGAGGTTGCATAACCAGATGACAACGTTATTTCAGGTACTTTAATGTGTTTATTCTATTTTATTAGAGTACTTGCATAGCACGATTAAATCATGTTGTATTTGTATTTAAATAAATGAATTCAAATCTTGGGTACAATAATATTAGACTACTTAGCGGTTACGGCCTTGTTTGATACGGGAGCGTCTAACACGTTTGTGTCGACTAAGATAGCTAAGAAGTTGAATCTACCTTCAGAAATCTTAAGAAACACTTTGCAGATAACTACACCTTTAGGAAAGGTAACTAAGGTAACCAGGACGATACCTTAAGTGGATGTTCGAGTCAGAGCGTACCGGTGTAAGATTGACTTCACAGTTTTAGACTTTTCGGACTTTGACATGATTCTTGGAAAAGATTGGTTATCCGAGAATTATGTCCATTTGTATTTCAGAGAAAAGAGAGTGACTTTAAAAGTACCCAGAAAATCATCTAAGACTTATCAAGGTAATGTTTACAAGCCAAGCAAGAAGCGACATTCGATAATCTCATCAGTTAAGGCTGTCAGGGCTTGTCAGAAGGGTTGTGAAGGCTACTTGTACGCAATGGATGTGGAGCAAGTGAAACCTAAGTTAGAGAAGACCCCTATAGTAAAGGAATACCCTGAAGTGTTTCCGGAAGAGTTGCCGGGAAACATGCCCGATAGAGAAATAGAGTTCAAGATCAAGTTAGTGTCAGGAGCGGCACCAGTTGCTAAGGCACCTTACAGAATGGCTCCCGCTGAATTGAAAGAGTTGAAGGATCAACTTAAAGATATGCTCGAAAGGAACATAATTCAGCCTAGCACTTCACCTTAGGGAGCCCATGTTTTGTTTGTTAAGTAGAAAGATGGTAGCATGAGAATGTGCATCGACTATAGAGCTTTGAATAACCTTACCATCAATAATACGTATCTCTTACCAAGGATTGATGATCTATTTAATCAGTTGCAAGATAAGAAAGTGTTCTCTAAGATTGACCTTAGATCGGGTTATCATCAGTTGAAGATCAAGGTGGCAGACATACCGAAGACGGCCTTTAGTACAAGGTATGGACATTATGAATTCTTGGTTATGCCATTTGGACTCACTAATTGTAACGCCCCGAATTTTATGGCATAAAACAAGAAGGGTATATCTGTCAAATGATGATAATGTTATAACACACCTTATATTGATATCTTCCTACGTGTGTGAATTGAAATATCTTTAAAATGGTATTTTATTAATATTTATTTTGTTATGGAAGTTTTAGTTGTAACACCCGATTTTATGTATTTGTTTAAAAGACTTTTATAGACATTTCTAAGAAACCGCCTAGATAATTTTATTTTTTTCCCCTCTCTTTCAACAATTATGATCTAGTGATTTATGCTAGACATAAGTTAAAAATATTTTTATAAGTTAATTGTTTCAGTATGATCATTAAATTTTATGTTTATATGATAAATAAAACAAATGAATTTTATATGTCACTGATAACTAGGTTTTGGAAGTAGTTTGGTAAATGATATTTAATTTTTATGTACAAATTAATTAACCTTCTAGACCAAACATTATTAGACAATACATGTCCCAAACATGTGTAAATAGAAAGGATAAATACGAAAATTTAGTACCTTCAGTAAAAAGCTATCATGATGGATCATTAACAATATATGTACGTTACTCAGTTTTTTTTTTTTATAGAAAATACGTTACTGAGTGTGATTAATAAATGAACCATTAAAAAGACTGCAAAACCATATATATATATATATATATATATATTCACTGTACTTCTTCCCCAGTTCAGCCCATAAGGTGATTAAACACCTCTTTCAAACCAAAAATCATCCTATTTCTCCTCTTCACCTTGAGTTTTTACCATTTTTCATCAACCTTTAATTCTAGCTTACAGAGGTGAGAGGTGAGAGGTGAGTTTAATCAAATTGTTTTCCGGCGAAACAGTGTCGACTATTGTTGCAGAACTCGAAATCATTCGTGATCTACCGACTACTACCAACAACCAATCTTGTGATCAACCGTTTCCACCATAGCCTCCTATATCGAGCCCTTCAAAAGTTTCCCTAAATTTTTTTGTCTCCGGTTATCTTTAGCAATACCAAAAGTTAAAGAACCCGATTCGGAAATAGCCGCTGTCGATCAAAATCAGCACCATGTTTTTGTCAAATTTAGTTAATTATATACGTTCACAATATTTTCATCATCCCCACCACCGGAACAACAATGGCCGAGAAAGCCACCATCCAGACCCAAAAATTTAAACCCAAACTTGGCTGTTCACCGCCGATGTTCCTTGAACATTTTCTATGACGAACCTGTTTCCTCAACCGACCATGATCTTAAGTATATGTTTAGCATTCCACGGAAATCAGTGTCTAGCCGTTGAATGTTCTCAATCAGTTGCTTATAGAAGAATAGAACCATGAAGATTCATTGTCATTGTGTTGTTTTAGAATTTCTTTCCGTTGGAAGCAATATGTTGGGTGGATAGTTGATCTTTGGAAAATGGTTCGGCAGCAATTATTATTTGTTGGCAAAAGGGTGGTGAAGATATTAAAATAACAGAATAAGGATGATTAAGTTAATTAGTTGTGCAATTGACGGAAGCCATCTACCTAGATGATATTAACGGAACGAACCAAGAATGGAAATATAATTATATGCAAGGAGTGTGATAACACCACGGTCGTTCGGTGAGTTCTTTATTTTCGATATAAAGTCAAAGTGTTTTTATAATTATTTTCAATATTTTATCTATATCAAGTTGATGTTTTTAACTCGGAAGTCATTTTCGAATGATTTATTAAAATTACAAAATGTAAAGTGATTTGAAACAAATGACTAATTTGAGCTAGTGCACATTTTTTATAAATAAATAAAACTGATACTTGGAATTGACGGAATATATACTTGCTCGCTCGCTCGCTCGCTCGTGGCACGAAAGTGTCAAAGCTCTGGTGGCTAGGGGGATTAGAGTTACTGCTCTAGGAGAACGGCTAGTCACCGGTCTCGGGGCCTCTTGACTCAAAGTCTTTCCGATAGTAGCTAGAGTGCTCGCTCGTAAGAGCGGGGACGGTACCTTTTTCCCCGAAGATTCATGCTACAGCCGGGAAAGCAAGGGCTGACGGTTGGTGCGTGGGTCCTAGGGCATGGATAGGGTTGGCTGGAGCCGTGTAGGAGGTTTGCACGGTGAAGGTTGATTCTTTTCCCTGACAATCGGCCGGAGTTGTCAGGCATGGCTAGTTCTCGTGGAGTGCGGTTGAAATCCAATTGGTAAATATGGTGTTAGGGCGGTACTTGACTCATCGGCTCGGCCAAAGCTGGTGCTTGTAAATAAAACTTGACATGATTTCTTAATGCTCGTGCACTTTATATAATATTAAAAATTGTACTTTCCATTTGTTCTATCAACTAATAAAAGACTTCCGCTATTATTTTTAAAAGTTGGTGAAGATATTTTATTTTTATATATATATATAGTATAACACTTGCACACGTGGCTCATACTGAAATTTTTTTGACGATCGTTTTCTTTGTTTCTCTGTTTTGTTTTGTTTGTTTTTTTTTCCTATAATTATAAATACAGGTTAATGATCGAGGGTAATGAAGAGTATAGGAGTTGATTGATCGAGATGCGAGGAAATTGAAATTATTGTTTCCGATGGTACTTCATTTAATTGTAAGAGCTTTTGTAATTTTATGGGTTGTAATATTGTAATGGAAATAGTTATTGAATTAATGTAAAATTAACTTGTGGATTTATTATGTTAAATTGTGGATATAGAGGATTATCTTGGGTTTTCTAGTATTTTTATTGAAGTCGCGGCGAGAGCTTCGCAACCCCTCCTAGAATGACCCCAGTGGACCTAGGGGTCGGGAGTAGGGTATTACACTAATGCTCCAGGCAGTTATGGATTTAATGCAGCGTGTTTTCATGCCATACTTGGACAAATTCATGATAGTATTCATAGATGACATCCTTGTATTCTCAAAGGATGAGAAAGAACATGAAGAACACCTAAGGAGTGTTGAACAAGCTAAAGGAGAAACAGTTGTATGCTAAGTTTTCGAAGTGCGACTTTTGGTTGAATCAAGTCAGTTTCTTGGGTCATGTCATTTCTGGAGATGACATTCAAGTTGATCCGGCGAAGATTGAAGCAGTTGAGAAATGGTCCAGACCAACTACAATTTTAGAAGTGAGAAGTTTTCTCGGTTTGGCTGGCTACTATAGGAAGTTTGTGCAGGACTTCTCAAAGATATCTACACCACTCACCAAGCTCACCCAAAATAACGTAAAGTTTGAGTGGACTGGCGAATGTGAAGAGGATTCCCAAACGTTGAAAAAGAAATTGACTACAGCCCAGTTTTGGCAGTTCCGGAGATCTTTGATAACTACAACGTCTACACTAATGCTTCGGGACAAGGTTTAGGTTGTGTGTAGATGCAAGGAGGAAAAGTAATTGCTTATGCATCTAGACTGCTAAAGGTGTATGAAAAGAATTACCCAACGCATGACTTGGAGTTAGGAACGGTAGTGTTTGCCTTAACGACTTGGAGGCATTACTTGTATGGAGTTAAGGCTAGGATATTTACAGACCATAAGAGCTTAAAGTATTTCTTCACTTAAGAATCTGAATATGAGACAGAAGAGATGGTTAGAATTCATAAAGGATTATGACTTGGATATACAATATCATCCGCGTAAAGCGAATGTAGTGGCGGATGCCTTGAGTAGAAAACCAGTGTTTTCAGTTTCAAGGGTTGATGATGTGGCAGAACAGTTGGGAGGGCTGAAAATCTGGGGTTTTGATCAGATTGAAGATCGACAGTTTGTGGCACCGTTGATAGCAAGGTCAAAGTTGATGGATGATATTCGGGAAAATTAAGATGAAGATCCAGTGTTGGTTGATTTGAAGCGTGTTTCAGGAGAGAAACCTATAGTGGGCTATGTGTTGGACAAAAAAGGGAACCTTTGGTATCAAGATCGGTTATGTGTGCCTAATGTTGGCGATCTAAGGCAAAGGGTTATGGAAGAAGCCCATAGGATTGCCTTTACAGTTCATCTAGGAGCAACCAAAATGTATAGAGATTTGAAGGAAAAGTTTTGGTGGCCCTCTATGAAGGTGGAAATAGCTAGGTATGTAGCAGAATGTGATACTTGCCAAAAAGTTAAAGCAGAGCATAGAAGACCCGGGGAATGCTTAAGCAATCGGATATCCCTGAATGGAAATGGGATAAGATCACTATGGATTTCATCACCGGGTTACCGAAGACGAAAAGTGGGCGCATGACATGATTTAGGTGATTGCGATCAGCCCATTTCCTACCAACAAAGGTCGACATGTCATTGAAGAAGATGACCACGCTATACTTGGATAATATAGTGAAGTTTCATGGAGTACCCATCTCGATAGTTTCAGACTGTGATAGTCGGTTCATCAGTCGGTTTTAGAAGAGTTTGCAAAAGGCATTAGGTACAATATTGAATATGAGTACGGCCTTTCATCCTCAAACAGATGGAAAATCGGAGCGAACAATCCAAACACTTGAGGATATGTTAAGGGCATATGTTCTGAAAGTAGGCGGATCATGAGATGACTACCTACCCGTTGCAGAATTTGCCTACAACAATAGTTATCACGCAAGCATAGGCATGCCACCGTTTGAGGCTTTGTATCGGAGAAGATGCCGAACGCCGTTGTTTTGGGATGAAGTCGGGGAGAGACAAGTCACTAGACCAGAAATGGTTGAACAAGCTAAAGAAAGGGTTTTGTCGGTAAAGAAGAATCTGACGGCAGCTCAAGACAGACAGAAGAGTTGGGCAGATGTTAGAAGAAGACCTCTTGAGTTTGATGTTGGTGAAATGGTTTATCTATGAGCTTCATCAATGAAAGGAGTTAAACGTTTTGGACAAAAAAGAAAGCTAAGTCCAAGGTATGTTGGACCGTTTGAGATTCTGGAAAGAGTTGGACCTTTGGCTTATAAGCTCAAGTTACCGGAATCAATGTCAAGAGTTCATAATTTCCACGTATCAATGTTGAAGAAGTGTTTGACAAAGGCGGATGTTGAGACTACGGTTGATCCGGAAGTTCTTCAAGATAACCTTCCATATGATGAAAAGCCGATCTAGATTCTAGACCGGAAAGAAAAGATGATCAAGAGACGGATGATCCCTTTAGTTTTGATGAAAGAGACGGATGATCCCCTTAGTTTTGGTGCAAGGGAGCAATCATTCACCGAGTGTAGCAACTTGGGAAGTTGAAGATGATATGATCAGCGAGTTTCCAGATTTTATGTTTTAGTTTCCAGATCATTACCAGGTATGTTTTAGTTTCGAGGACGAAGCCCCTCTTAAGGGGAGAGGAATGTAAAGGGCAGATGTGTCATTTTACGGAAACGAAATATTATGTTCGTTGTTTTATTCTTTGAATTAAAGTGTATTTATATACATATACATATATATATATATATATATATATATATATATATATATATATATATATATATATATATATATATATATATATATATATATATGTTGGTCCCAGAGAAAGGTAAAACTATAGTCGTAAGGGGGGTGAATGACTATAGTGGAGTTTCAAAACCTTTTCTTGTATTTAAAAGCTTTTGGGTAGCGGATAAGTCCCTTCTTACTAAGTTATTTCAAAGTAGTTTAACCAATCACAAATATATGATATAATATAAGCAATTAAATTAGTGCAGTAAGGTAAATTGCAGAAAGTAAATTGACACAAGGCTTATAGTGGTTCAGGTGGTGTAATCCCTTAATCCACTCTTCTCCTGTGATGATTGAAGGAATTCACTATTGTTTTCACAAATACAATAGTACGATTGTCCTTGACTTCACAAGCTTCACAATCTACGAGCCTATCACTCCTTGACTGCAACAGCTTCAGTGACTCAGTCTCTTTCACTGCTCCTTGGGATCAAATCCTTCAGCAGCTATCACAAACACAACTCCTTCTCAGATGGCTCTGATTCAGTTGCTTGATTAATGTGAATTGGATTCATAAACTTGTTGATCAATCTTAAGGCTTGATGTTTGATTTGTAGCTCTCAGTTTTGAGTTGGTCACTAGATATTTCTTTTCAGCGCAGATAGAAGACTTTTCACTTTGACAGAGTTTTTGCTCAGATTTTTGATCGTACACTTCTTCTTCCTTCTTTTTCTGTCAATGCCTTTTATTTATAGCCTTGATTATCCTTGATTTGAATTTCCATCCGTTGGCTATATTAATGAGGGGAATAATCCCTGATTTTATTCTTGATTCCCCCTTAATTATATTCTCATTGATTTTAGTGATCGGATTTTTCTTCAAACGTTTACCAGAAAATCCGTCATTGATTGATCCTCTATTAATTGTGCATTTAATGCTTGATCTTCTGTATCTTCTTCGTATTTCAATAGTCTGATCGAGTAAGGTTTACTCAGCCGTTCTTTGAACGGTCAAGTGACCCATCTGACTTTGCCGCTTAGATCTTCCTTCACTGCTTTGTCTTCACTCAGCCGAAAGTCAGTTTACTTTACCGATTCACTGTTTCCTTTATTCTTTCAGTTCAAGGAGAATTCTTGTACTTCACTGATCCTTGATTTGTGTGAGATCGGTGTACACCATAATTAAACATTGAGCTTCATCACTTAAAACATAACTTAGACTTATCCAAGGTCATCACAGACTTCCTTGATTATAAGTCAGACCATGATGTCTTCATTGCTTCTCTACTGGTACTTGGCTGGCTTCACTCTACCGAAAATATGTTTTTACTTTGCCGTCCTACCAACTAGTACAATACTTGTCTGACTCAACTTATACAACATGTCAGACTCTAAGTAAAGACTTATACAGAGAATTCTAACTTATTTCAGGCTTGCTATAACAGCTAGTATGGCCATCATCAAAACATAATAAAATGTTCTTAACAATATATTTATATATGTATATATATATATATATATGGTATTATGGAATTAATTTTTTAATTAAAGGACAATTAAGGAAAAATGGAAATAGGTTATTTTTTTGGGAATGATTATTTAAGGAAAATAAATCCAAGTATTTCCTATACCTAAAAGAAATCAGAATTTGTTAGTACGCTCTGAGAAAACGCTTTGGAGCAAAGGAAAAGGGCTAGGAGATTTCTTCAAAATTCTAAGCCGTTTCTCAACCATTTTCAGATTTGAGTAGAGAATTGGAATCGTCGTGAAGAGGCGTCGTTTCAATACAAAAAGTTGGGAGCTTTGTCAAGGTATGTATTTTCGACCTAGAGTTTGTTTTGGATGAGTTTTATGGACTAAAACTCAAGGATTTGTAGGATCTTTGTTATAGAAACATGTGATCAAGTTTAATTCGAATTTGCATTGATCACATAGGTTTTCTGTGAGAATGATCAAGTTTTGCTGCATATTTTCTGGGTTTGGAGTTGCAATTTTCTCGCAATCAAGTAAGAGGCTTTTCCTATGAGTTAATTACGGTTTCATAGGGTTTAAGTTGAGCTCTGATGTGTTTTGTGTTAGAAATTATACCTATACGTTGTTTAAGGATTAATGGTTGTTATGGTTTGTAAAAGTGGTGTTACTCTGCTATTTTTCTGAGTATATTCATGTTGAACATGTTTAGAGTCGTGTAGAGATCGTAAAGTGCAGGAAAAATTGAGCTTAGGGTTTTACAGTGTCGAATGCGCACGCATTCGTGATACAGGATGTCCAGTTTTAGTCCCAGCAGGTGCAATGTGCACGCATTCTAGAGAATATGCACACATTGCTAAATACGAGAGAAAATTAATTATTTCAGCAAGTGCAATGCGCACGCATTGGCCGGACAGAAACTTTTAGCAGGTTTATGGTCGATCAATGCGCACGCATTGACCCCAGTTTTTGAGAAAATGTTGTTTAAGCCCCGAGTTCAGTTTTAAATGCTATTTCTTTATCTAATAACATTAAATGAATATGAACAAGCCTTGACTGAGTTTCTGATGCGTTTAGTTCCGGCACCGAATGTACAGGACCGTCGGAAGAGCAAGATAGACTTGTGCTTTGATGAATTAGAATCCGTCAATGTATGTGTACTTGATAGGATGTGGTGTCTAGCTGGCTAAGTGAGGGAGTAGAGTTGTTTAGGTGAGCTTTGTCTTGAAAACACTTAGGTGGCTAGTTAACACATAATAAATTACATACATGTTAGTAAAAAGATTAAATGTCATGCTATTCTTGGTAAGGCACCGATTCATATCGGCGATGTGATACGTTCTAAAGGTGAACAACGGTGCTGGCCCCCAAAAGGCTGAATGGTAGTGGAGAAATTCATCGAACGTATACGCATACCGAGAAGATCCCGGGGCTATCAATGTAAATCACTGTTAGTTAGCAAGTATATCTTTAGGTGGATACACACCATGCGTAGTGCCCTTGAGTACTGACGTAACACAGATAAGCTAGGTTAGAAACGTACAGTCATGACGTGTTGATGGACATGAAGTGAGCCCTAGATTGAGTTGGTTACATATAGATAACTGTTACTAATTATGAATCTTGTGCTAAACTCTTAATTAATTCATAGCTTCTACCATTTGCTGAGTACATTGTACTTAGCTCAAATGCATGTTTTTGTTATGTGTTTAGGGGAGAGAAGATGAACAGGTTGAACTAGAATTCGATGAGGATTTCGAAGATGACGTTTGAGGACGCCGATGTTGAAGCTTTTCTTTTATTGTTTCATTCTAGACTTTGTTATTTTATTGAAATTTCCTTTGAGACATGTAATTTCACTTTATTTCACTTTTGGAGGTTTTCGCACGTTATGGTTTTTTGTGGGAATTCGGTCTAATAAGTTACACTTCTATCTTTAAAATGTTGAGTTTCTATTCTTGTTCTATGAAAAAAAAATACATGAGTATTTGCTTCCGTTTTTGCTTAACTCGATACGACGTAGTAGAAGCTTACGTGTACTATGGGATTTATCTTATATTATACATGCTGAGCGTTTCGTTTCTGGATAAGGACTCGGTGTCCGGGAACGGGGCGTTACACAAACACAAAATGGTTTTAGACCGACTTTCACTAGAAAGACCTAAGACTAAAACTAAACAAACAAAGGATACAAATTCAAGTAGTTCAAAGCAAAAGATTGCAAAGAGAGTTAACCGAATCATTCACCAAATAACCATCCCTTTCTATAATGCATGAAAATCTATATAAATTAAGTTAAACGATCCTAGTTTCGATTTGTTACAACCCCGAAAGTCGTTCTGAGCTGTGAACGGGTCAAAAAGTCGTCTATGTTGCCTTAATGGCCTACGTACCAAGAACGGTCTTGCATTGACCTACTCCATGGGTTGCCCTATCCTAAGGATGGAAAACTTTACTAGTAAACTACCGTGAACGGTTTAGTTTAATCTAGCGATCTAAAATCCTATGTTCAAACTATTCCTTCCCCTTGCGGCTCATTCATAACTAGTCTACGATGGCATACATGTAATTGTCCAAACTACAATCATGCAATTCAATACTGGAAATCAGAATAAAGGGACCAAAACGATCAGATTAGGTGTTGACTTGTAAACACTTTATGTATTAACTTGACGTTGTACTATTTTATTTTTTTTACTATGCTCTTTGTGCTTGTGTTACACATGAATTTCATTGCAAACCGACTTGGTTGAACAAATATTTTTTTCAGAAAAGAAAACTTCATTAACAGAGAAACAATTACAGATCAGAGAGTCTTTCTAGCTTCTTCCTCGACTTGAACCAAGATCCAAATGGGGAAAGATCCAGTCCACAAGGCTGGAATAACAAGCTTCTTAGCAAAAACATTTATTTTGTGTAATGCCTCCAGACCCCAGGCCTGATAGCGCTAAATGAGTCATAAATGGTTCGGTCAACTCCTTAGACCGTCGTCCTCGCTTGGTCAAAAAGGGCTAACCCGAGTTGACAAGATATTTATGTCTCACACTTATAAGGTGGTAATGTGCTTCCCCCACAATCAATGAAGGATATCACATTCTCACCCCCTTAAAAGAGACTGGCGTCCTCACCAGCACTTGGCCAGGACTTGTCCCACGTACGTGGACTTGTCCCATTTTCATCTCTACCAGAGGATCTAGAGGTGGCCCCCACCCTCACGGTGTGGCACTTAAGTCCGTCTAATAGTCGGCTCAGAATAACATTCTATAACGCCCCAGACCCCGGGCTTGGTAGTACTGCTAAATTAGTCATAAATGGTCCAGTCAAGTGCTTAAACCGTCGTCCTCGCTTGGTTTAAAATGACTAACCCGAGTTGACAAGACATTTATGTCTCACACTTATAAGATGGTAATATACTTCCCCACAACCAATGTGGGACATCACATATTGTGGCTGATTACATTCAAATTCCTACTAATATGCATAATTTTACTGTAGCAAAAGTCATTCATGAGGGCTTGGATGTCTCTTATCATGATGTTGATGCCCGGGTCCGGAGCCTTTTTCTGCAAATTGAGTTGACAAAGAATCATGGAATCCGTCTTAACTTTTAGGTTGTTCTACGGCTAAGCAAAAGACCCAATAAACTCAAACCAACACAAATCCCAAACCAAACCAACCCGATATAACCCAAAGCAATTGAAAAAAAATTGGGTTGTTGTTTGACCCAACCCAAATGCTATTGGGTTGGTTTGGGTTTTTTCTTTCTTTTTTAGGTTCGATCCGACCAACCCGAAAGACATTGCAATATGTTATTCTATTCATAGCCAATGAAAAAATGATTATTTCTATTAATTATCATTTTTTATCAACATTTATTCTTGTGGCGGGATAATTGAAAATGCAAAAATTTATGTTAGACAATCTAATCAAATTCAATCTTATTCCCTTGATTGTAAATCATAAGCAGATTAAAACGACTATTTGATGAATTTAATCATTTATTCATATGAATCATCAATCAATCAATATATATATATATATATATATATATATATATATATATATATATATATATATATATATATATATTATCTATGTATGCTATTATATTACATTTTATGTTTAACTTTCCTTGATGTTTAACTAGTGTTTTTTCTATCATATGTTGTTGGTTGTGTTATAAGTTTTTTTTGTCATTGGTTGTGTTTTAAGTTAGTAGACTCATATTATGTTGTCCACTAGAAATTAATGTCTTTAATTATTGTTCTCTTTAATGATTATTACTATGGACATGGTTTATAAAAGTATGCCCAGAAGTATATAAACATCTGGAATATATACCAAATTGGTTTCAAGAATGGTGGTTATATCATGGACCATCGGTAAAGATTTTACCAGAAGAATTCAAAGAATTATATTCTCAATGGGTAGATATATCTCCCAAAATCTCTGGATTAAGTAATCAAGGACATTTAATAAATTGTTCTGGATCACTATATTTCTTTTTGGAATTTTCTATTCCATGGATTCTTAAATGGACTCCAACGGTAGATATAACTACCGACAATATACTCTTGTATAAAGAGAAAATATTTCTAAGTTTAAGTCAAAATTGACAAAGAAAGACCCCAGACTGGTCAATTGTTTGGAAAAGATCTATTTCAAGAAATAAAACAAAAATTCAACAATTTGAAGAATTGGAAGATGATATTCTAAGTGCAGAATGTAGCAACCAAAGTCCTTTTCGAGAATATTTCAGGAAGCTTAAAATAAAAGGATTGTTTCAAAGAAAGAAATTTTACAACATTATATGTTGGAAATGAAGAAAGATTTAATCAAAAATTTCGGTCACAAAAATGGAGACGATAAATCGATACTTCAATGTCCTCTGCAAATTTGGCTGGAGAATCTCAAGATCCAAATCAAGAGATAGACGAAGACATCCAAACGGTGATCGCAAAATTATCAGAATTTCAAGAATAAAACAATTATTGAAGTGAATTATTGCTACAGGACATCTTTGGTCTTACCAGTTTGTCGTTTATACCGACGCCAACTTTAATAAAGTTTTACTATTAATGAATAGCGAAAGTAATATTCTTTTGCTTTTACTTTTAGAATAATGTGGCAAAATGTTCGCCACTCAGTTTGCTTTTTAATTTTTAATTAAGCCCACTTGTTTTGGCTTTTGGTAGGAGTTTCTCTATAAATAGATTAGTTTTATGTTTTATAGAGGAGACGCTTGAGAATTGTCTCGCCTTCTCTTTCTCCCACTACTCTTTTGTAATAAATTTCTTGTGTTAAACAAAGATCTTTCTGCTACTGCCTACAACTTATCTTTTGTAAGTATTTTCTATTTTGTAGTTTAATTTATTTTTAGTTCATGGTTAGCCTAATGATAGGCTAAAACCTTTTGTGTTAAAATATAATCGGGAGATATGTAATACTTGAGTGGTCTTGTATTTTCTGGATCTTATGGTATTACAAGGTTGAATAAGGAACATAAGAATTCTGGCAGTATCATGGATAAATTTGGTTTAAATTGACTACTGGCATGATCTTGAGGTAAATCCTATTGTAAGCCTTTTATGCCCAACTTTAGCCGAGGAATGGCGTTTTAAGGGTTTTTGGCATTTGCATATGGATTTAAATTTAGATCATTGACGGTTTGAAATTTTAGAAAACTTCCATCTATGATACTTGACGGATCTTATTGTCCATATTTTGTAATATGTCCTGTTTTAATACCATACCATCCTTAATTTTTTACATTTTATTTTCTATGTATGCTTTCCTTGATGTTTAAGTAGTGTTTTTTCTATCATATGTTGTTGGTTGTGTTATAAGTTTTTTTTGTCATTGGTTGTGTTTTAAGTTAGTAGACTCATATTATGTTGTCCACTAGAAATTAATGTCTTTAATTATTGTTCTCTTTAATGATTATTACTATGGACATGTGGTTTAAATTTGAATTTCGATGAAATACGTGTATGGATTTTATACCATGAAATTTTGATTATAAATATATTGCTTATGGCTTAAAACCCGAAGCCTAGTCCAACCCAACCCGAACCAAACCATTGGGTTTTCTAATAATTTGGTTTGGTTTGGGTTAGTATTTTTTTAAACCAACCCGACTTATACTATGTAAAAACTCAATCCAAACGAACTCAACCCCACCCAATAAGCTCAGCCCTAGGTTGCTCCATCCCTTTTCCTTAGCAGTAAGCAGAGCCCACCTTACAACTTCCGTTTCAGATCTGAGAGCTGAATCAATATTACCGAAGGATCTGCCCCAAATCTCCACGAGGTTGTAGTTACTGTCATAGACAGCAACGCCTCCACCTGTGGCATCACGGAGGCCTTTCCACGCAGCATCCGTTTGCAAAGTGACTCCCTACTGAGGAGCAATGCAGTCACATAGATCAGTGGATGGATCAGTATACAAAGCAGAAGTCTGAGAAGCACAGGTAACATGAGCATTAGCATTCTGGTAATCATGCACGTTATTGCTTTTAAAATTCCAATCATTCCTGGCCTTTCAAAGTTGCCAAAAAAAGGAAAATGGTTTGGCAAATTTTATCCCTCATGGCATTAACGTTCTTGTCCAAAGTGACACATAGCACTCCACCACTCCACTAGACAAAAGGAAACATCATCATACATACTCCTACTGTCATCCTTTGTGTCTTCCTCCTCACCAAGTCATCATATCATATTCAACTGCATATATATTAATATACTATAACAACATATCATATAATTTTGCATTCATCTGTGTTGTATCATATCTCAATATTCTTAAACGTGTCGATAAAGAACAAAAAGTCAAAGACACATAGAAGCCATGTCATGCGTGAAAAAGTAATGATACGAGTACAACCGTTATGACACATCGGTTATGCCCTTATCATTACCCGCCGCGAAAAGATTCTATAGAATTGTTCTACATAGTACTAGTATATTATTATAAATAAATAACCAAAAAAAAAAAACAACTAGAATGCAAACAACTCAGCAAAAGAGTGAAGAAGGAAAAAAAAAAAAGAAATGGATGGGTTGTAACCAAATTTCTATAATGCGCCACTATTGGGTCGATATTGTATAGGTCATTAATGCTAAGTTGTCTAAATTTAATTGGTCAGCTGATTGATCTTGTGTACTCTGCTAGTGCCACCCATAATTGTTGTTAACAGTATTATTGCTTTCCTTATGGGGAAAAATATTCTCCCTTCCACTTTATGAGGAAAAATATTCTCCCTTCCATTTTCAGGCTGTTTATAATTTTAGTTTCAATTATGCTATTTTGGCTTTTCATGAAAAGAAAAAAATTTATTGTTGCTTGTTATCTATGTAAAGTCTTTTAATTTAATTGTGAATTTGTGAATTTGTGAATTTAACTATTTTTCTTCCTCCAAAAATCAATTTAGAGAATTGAGAGCTCCACTGGAGCTGCTCTTAACATATTTCATGTTAAAATACTGTAAATCCTTTTCTTTTTTTTTCCTTTTTTTTTTTTTTGCCTTCTGTAATACCTCCTCTTTTTCCATCGGATTCCAATATTCAGATTTTAAAAAAATAGCATTGGATATCGTTCTTTTACTGTAAAATACAGATTGTGTAAATATTCTTTACATACGATGTATATACACAGATTCTGTAAATTTTACTTTATATATACATCATTATGTAAAATAGAGAATCTGAATCATTTCATTTTGAATTGAGATTCTGTAAACAAGGAAAATGTATATGTTTAAAACTGTGAAATAAATAATGTAGGTTTAGAAGTGTAAAATAGAGAATTTGTTAAGAGAATCTGATAAGTACTCTAATGATGCATTTCTTCTCATTTTCTGGATATTTTGGGTTGTTGTGGTGTTGTGATTTTTTTTTTTAACTTTTTGTGGTAGGGTGAAAAAATTCTGTTTGGGATATTTTGGGTGGATTTTGTTTTTTAGGGTGAAAAGATTTATCTTCGGCTATGCCAACGTTCTAAGGAATTCAAGTCAAATCAAACATTAAACTATTCGAATCGAATTAATCTTTAATTTTATAAACTCAAATCAGAGAATGATGCAGGGCGTCTACGGTCTCTGATTCCTAATGTTGTGCAGGTCACCCCAGCCACTTTTACACGATATGATGCAGGTCGTAACTGATCTCAGACAACGGTTACTCTCCATTAAATGGCGCTCCAGATATTACGCAGACACTACACCACGTTTGTAATTGCTCAAATAATGGCTCGAGATCGTCGCTCCATTATGGCATGAGCTATAACTGCTCCACGATCTTCGTCTTGTCCATCATAATGTGCGGTAATGCATTACCCATTGATGAAGCTCTATATAAAGAGGGATCGTCATCCTCATTCTCATATATGCGCACACCTCACTTATAAATAGTCAATTAGAAATTTCTCTACACCAATACTGACTTGAACCATGTTAAACCGAACTGGATCACCAGCTTTTCAATCCAAGATTCTCCCCAGCTTTTGCACACGTGGCCGACTCCCCACCACCCAAATGTGTTGGCTCGACCTCCGACCTGCGACCTCCGACCTGCGAACGGACGGCTGTGATCCAGCCACGTCCCCAAAGCAGGGGAGAAACAGGGATCTCAAAGCCGAGGATCCGGATCCATGTTAAACCGACCAAATAGTTTCGGCCTTAAAACCATACGACTTTGGTTTAAAAAAATGAAAACGTATAATTGGTTTCCGAAAAAAAAAAAGAAGAAAAGAAAAGAAAAGACACACACACTTTCATGCGCAGTGTTCTTATCATTCCCATCAATGTGTTCTAGTGCTAGGTAGGAAAATGATGACGTTGAAGTGATTCGGCAAAAACCCCATTTTATTTTTGGGAAACTTGACAAAATGTGCTTTAAAAATGTAGTATTATTTATGTGGTATATCTTAAAAGTTAAGGTTAAAGGTTGTAAAAGATCGTTTGATCTAAATCGAGGAAGAGGACAAGAAAAATATAGTGGTGAGAAGACAAAACGCGCATTATTACTACATGTGTTACTACATGTCTTACAACCAAACGTATAGTATACACATGTAATGAAATGCAGTGCGCGCCTTTTGTCCTCTCAACCATTATTTTTTTCTTGTCCTTTTCCCATTTCATATCTTTTTTTGTCATTCTCGCTACTGCTTTAAAAAGTTACTCCTCCGTGCAATTAATCGAGGCGATTGCCAAAATTCATACATAAATTTATTGAATGAATCTAGACACTTTTTAATTCAAGATTAGTTGTTATTTAAATGTACCTAGACACTTAGACTTTTGGCAACTGCTTCAGATAAATAGGTACGGAGGGAGTAATATTTAAAAATTATGTTTGAAAAACATTTCGTTGTGTATTCGCTACGGACAAGGGCGATTTCAGTAATTCTAGGACACAGGTCGGGATCGAAAACGGCACATCGTATTATAAAATTATAAGTATTAATTTTAAAAATCTAAATATTATTATGGGTCAATGGTCAATTTTTAAAAAATTTAACAGGTCAGTTAGTACATATTAGTCTATAAAAATTCTAAATTATGTAAAAAAAATACATAGAATATTTTTTTTTGGGTTAGGGGGTCAGCTGCCCCATAACCCTTCTCTTTGGAGCCGGCCCTGGCTACGGATGCGCAGCGTAATAGCTATGGAATCGCTACGAGATGTTTTTCAGTCATAGTTTTCAAATTGTTAGCTTTTAAAATACCACACAAATAATATATTTTTAAAGCATTTTTTTTTTTTTGTTTCCTTTATTTTTTAGGAATGGCTTAGAGCATTAGCATCAGCTTCCTTAAAATGATCCTTTAACTCTACAATAAGGTAAAAATTAGAAAAAGAGTTAAAAACTCACTCCATCAGCCTTCATATCCATTCCTTAAAGTAGGGTGCATGAACAGTGTCACCCTACATGTAAGGATGTACTGTAGCATACCCTACACATTTTTTTTATTCATTTTTCAATATTTTGAGTTTTAAAAGTTATTTGAAAAGTGTTTTTGATGAAGTTGTTTACAGTTAAAAATGAATATTTAAATGTTGTAAGGATAGATATAGGGATGCTGGTGTAGAGCATTTTGAGTTTAGTTGCTGTAAAATATTGATATATAAAAGTCATTTTTAGCCATACGATTACGAGCATACTGCATCTCTTGCTTCCTAACCTCATCTTCCTTCCTCCATTTATCTCGACCACCTCTATCTCCTCTGTCATTTTTAGCCATACGATTACGAGCATCCTGCATCTCTTGCTTCCTAACCTCATCTTCCTTCCTCCATTTATCTCGACCACTTCTATCTCCTCTGTCATTTTTAGCCATACAATTACGAGCATCCTGCATCCCTTGCTTCCTAACCTCATCTTCCTTCCTCCATTTATCTCGACCACCTCTATCTCCTCTATCATTTTTAGCCATACGATTACGAGCATCATGCATCTCTTGCTTCCTAACCTCATCTTCCTTCCTCCATTGTCTCGACCACCTCTATCTCCTCTGTTATTTTTAGCCATACGATTACGAGCATCCTGCATCTCTTGCTTCCTAACCTCATCTTCCTTCCTCCATTTATCTCGACCACCTCTATCATTGATATATATAAGTCAATCTAAAGTTTTCACACAGATTAACAAAGTGGTTAAATATCATTAATGTAGGGCTAAAATGTCTGATACACATTTTTAAGGCAAAATTAGAAAATTGGTCCTATAAGTTGGCCTATTATGGATTTTAGTCCTGCTCCGATGAGGAAAATGGTCCTCTAAGTTGTATTTTTTTTTTTGAAAAATGGTTCTATACGTCGGATATTGCTAACTGGGCACCGGAATCTTTTAAAATTGCTGACGTGGCTACCACTAGGCTGGCATGTGGGATCCTACGTGGCTTATGGGTCTCATTTCTACTCCATTTACTGGATTTTTTATTTATTTTTTAAAAAATGGTCATATCCGCTGGATATTGTTGACTAGGCACCGAAATCTTTTGAAATCGCTGACGTGGCTACCACTAGGCTGCCATGTGGCTTGTGGCGGTGTAATCGAGCCGAGTCGAGTCAATACTCCCTGGGGCTCGAGCTCGACTCGATTAAAAAAGTTCGGGCTCGAAAATCGGCTCGAGCTCGATCGAGCCGTAAAAAGACAAGATCGAACTCGACTCGCTAAGTACTCGATATAGCTCGACTCGGCTCGAAAGCTCGATTATTTTCTTAGAATTCATTTAATTTTTAATGAAATATGGCAAGATCGAGCTCGACTCATCTAATACTCGAGTCGAATAATATTTTTTGAATTATAAAAATAATATTTTATAATAAATTTAAATAATTAAATTAATTAAATAATTATTTAATTAAGCTCGATAAGCTCGCGAGCTACTCGAATACTATATTTTAAAACTCGAGCTCGGCTCGGTTAACTATTCGAGTAGCTCGACTCGAGCTCGAACTCGAAAAATACTGAACCGAGTCGAACTCTATTGCGAGTCGAGTACGAATAACTCACGAGTAGCGCAGCTCATTTACAGCCCTACTTGTGGGTCCCATTTCTCCTCCATTACTGGAAATAAAATGTTGATGCAGGAGGGTTCGAACCGGCGAGGTAGGAGGGATTCGAACCGGCGACCTAATGGTAAAATACCGAGCATTTTGTCATCCAAGCTATAACTATAATATGTATATTATGACACAAGTTATTACTTATGCACAACAACATTGCTTCCAACATTGAATGTGCCTAATTTAAATAAACTAATTTACAAAATTCACTTAATTGTAGATGATATATATATATGTCTAGACATGCCTATGTACAATGACTATTTGACCATTGATTAATGTTTTGAGAAAAAAAGGTGCAAAATGACCCATAATAAACACCAAAGGATTTTCCCTCAAAAATAAAAAATAAAAAAAATAAAAAAAACAAAAAAAAAAAGGAAGTTGATGCATAAATGATAAAAATAGCCCCACCAAGAATTGGATTTTGATATGCTTGTGTTCAACCAGACAGAGAGTAGACAATAGGGGGCGAGAGAAGTTAAGAGCTCACGCATAATGTTTTTTTTTTTTTTATAACTTATTATTATTATTATTAATGTAAGTCGACCTTACATTACCAGAAGAGTAATAATTATAATATTTTTTCTTATCTTTACCATTAACTTGTATATATTCGGTCAAATTTCTTAATTTTATAATTATTACATTAATTAATGATAATCAAATTGTATATCAAACACTATATCTTTTTTGAGAACCAAACATTATAGTCTAATATATTTAATCACTGTGTTTCAAAAAAAAAAATCACTTTATTAATGTATATGAATATTCTAAATCCACTTACATTTAGGGACATAGATAGTATTATTTTTTATATTTTAAAAAAGAACTACATCAAATTAACAAGGAAAATCAAGGCTTAAATCAGCACGTTTGGCATTCAAAATCTTGACATCATAAACGTAAAAACATTTGTATAGGGAATTCAGTCGAGAACTTGAAATGTCAAATTAAACCAAAGGAAACCATATTACCTATGCATAAGTAATAACTCGTGTCATAGTATGTAAATTGAAGTTATAGCTTGGATGGCAAAGTGTTTGGTATTTTACCATTAGGTTGTCGGTTAGAATCCCTCATGCAATAACTTTTTATTTTTAGTAAATGGAGGAGAAATTGGACCCACAAGCCACGTAAGATCCCACGTGGCGGCCTAGTGGTAGCCACGTCAGCAATTTTAAAAGATTCCGGTGCCCAGTCAGCAATATCCGGCGGATAAGACCATTTTTTTAAAAAAATTACAATTTAGAGGACCATTTTCCACACCGGAGCAGGACTAAAACCCATAGTAGGCCAACTTAGAGGATCATTTTTTCTAATTTTGCCCACCTTTTTACTATCATAAATGCAACAATTGTAAAGTGTTTGGATGTATATTAGTGTAACGCCTCGCTCCCGGATACCGAGTCCTTATCTGGAAGAGAACGTTCGGCGCATATAACATTAAATAAATCTAACCTTATACGCAAGCCTCTACGTCGTCGTATCAAAATAAAGCAAACGGAAGCTAAAAAGACTCGGGTAAAAACATAAATACTACTATGAATAGATACAACCATTATAAAGATAGAAAAGGTAGCTTACAACAACGAAATGTCTTACGAAAGAAAGCACAACAACTATCTTATCAAGCTAAAACAAGTTACAACATACCCTATGAAAATTACAAGATACATTATATTCCTAGATAGCAACATGGTAAAACTTCATAGCAAGCAGAGCCAACGTACTCATCGTAATCATCATGATCAGTCTCAACCATCAACCCATCCCCCAACAACACCAACATTATTTGATTCCAAATTCAGAGCAATGCCTATTGTTCCCTCGTCAAATTCGACTAATTCGCCCGCCATTACTTCATCAAGACCATGAATACGAGCAATGCCATCGCCTACTTGAAGCACGTTCCCTGTATTTACAACCTTTACTTCTTTATTATACTGTTCAATCCGCTCACGGATAATATTACTAATTTCGTCGGCTCGAATGGTTACCATGAATATTTTTTAATTATTAGTATTCTTAAAAATAATACCTGTAAGCTAAAGCTTCTTTTCTTTTTCTTTTATTGACCCCAACATGTTAATATTTGCACTAATAGTACATAAATGTAACTCGCTGTTCAAACAACTATTCAGAGTTCTTAGAGCTCCCCGTAAGGCTTGTTGAAAACCCCGTTGCCCCAAAGCACAAACAACATTCAAAGGGGTAAGTACATAGGTACTTAGTAAGAGTGAGAAGCTAACGTATAATTAAGTTCTACAACGAAAAGGTTTACATTATTATTATTATTATTAAGTTATCTTAACGAGACCGACTCAACTCTCGGGTTCACGTCATGCTCATCAACATGTTGTGACTAACTGTTTCTAGCTTAGCTTATCTTTGTTACATCAGCGGTGCTGCCCACCACGAGACATATGGGTGCAACCTATTGGTGGATCACACCAATAGCCACGAGCTAGCCCCGATAGTGTACACGTTTGGCGAAGTCCCTCCGTACTTGGGGTCTTATGAACCTACGGAGTTATTCAATTGTAAAGTCCATCTACTCTTGGTGCCCTTGGGCCAGCAGAGTTATTCACTTGCGAAGTCCATCTACTCCTGGTGCCTTTTAAAAGCCAGCAGAGTTATTCGCTTTTACCGACCGCTCACACATCGGGATATAGACTTGTGCCTTACCAAGAATAACATGATGTTTAATTTTTTTACTACACAAGTATGTTAATTATTAGTTTATTATCTAGCCACCCAAGTATTTTCAAATAAGCTCCCTCACATCTCTTACTCTCTTACTTAGACCACTAAACACGGACAAACGCACATACACAGACATTGATGAAGTCTAATTCATCAAAGCACAAGCCTATCATGCCCTTCCAACGGTCCCAAACTTCAACTCTTTGGAAAAGTATATTCGGTGCCGGAACTAAAAGCATCAGAAACTCAATCAAGCCTTGTTCATTATCATTTAATCTTATTTAAGCTCATTGACAATACTACAATTCAAGTTAAGCATCACAATAACATTAAAACCTATTTACCCGAAACCGACACAAAAAGCGTAGAGAAATACCTGAGAGGCGCGAGACAACTCTCTCTAAGGAACTCGGCAAAATAGCCCCGTAACCTCGGGAGAAGGGGTGCCTCCTCACAAAGGGGTCGCGGATCCGTGCCCAGATGCATGATGAGGATCTTCGGCGGGTGGTTCAGATAAGAAAAGCGGGTGGGACAACACTGATGCTAGTGCTTTTGGTTTTACAATCACGTCTTTCATAGTTTCGAGTGGGTAACCTGTCGACACTTCTGGGAAGAATCCCAGCATTAACTCCAAACATAATAGGACAAGAAAGGTATGCAAAGTAGTAGCAGCAGGGAAACATATATATATATATCATCAATATTAATGGTCAATGGTAAACAAGGCTAGGCAAATTAAATAATCACAAGTAAAAAGAGTGAAATACTCATAACTACACCAAACTGAAAGACAAGGTATATAATACCCATGCTATTGCAGGCAATGCTAATATAGATGGGTGATTATATAATGCTATCACAGTCAAGGTATAGCCGACTCTCAATTTCGATTCGAACATCACAGCAAGATTGATTTGATTAGCAAATTAAGGAACATGACCGGATATATTAATCAAACAAAAGATAGAACATAATTATTCAACTAAAACACCTATTTACTTCGTCTTAACATCATAAAACCGTAATTACTCATTAGGAAGAGTCTCTCACCTTAATTGAAAACAAAACCAATCCAAAACCTTTAAGGTACTGCTGATCTTCTAAGCCTTCAACTCGAAACCTAATTGATCAACAGGTAACCCTAAAAATCCTTTTTTTTTTTTTGTAAAACCCGAAATGAAAAAGTGTGTAAACCTGAAGATTACCTGAAGATTACTTGCTGTGAAACTATTATTAGAACAATCTACGCTCCAACACGATCGTTTTGACTTCTCATGGCTGCGAAACAGAGCCTAGGAATTTTTTGAAGAATCAAACCCGACAAAAACAAAAAACTATAGTTAAACTGAAAACTTACTATTTAGAAAATGAAGAGTATGGGAACGATCGTCTTCTCCCAGTGATTGATTTCTTATACTGCCGCCTGCTCAAAATTCTGACGGATTAGCCGCACGATTGAAGATTCTCTTCCTCCTCTTCATTTTTCTTCAGCACCGTTCCTCTCTTTTTTTTTTTCCAGAATTGGCGTCTGATGATATGTGGGAAAAATAACGGGGATTATTTTCTTTAAATAGCTATCAATTAATTTCAGTAATTAAATAACTAAATCCCCACTTAATAATTAAATCCTTTTTAAATTACCTTAAATAGGATAAATAATAATTAAGGCATAGTGAAATTACACAATTATCATTTTACCCTTTCTGAAAAATCGGGATGTTACAATTAGTTAGGGGTAAGATGAGGAAAAATACTGATAAATACTCTTTTGGTTTTGTGAATGACTTATATTATGGATAAAATGAAAATGTTGATGCTTTATATTTTGAGACGGGGAAGTATATTTTAATGGTATTTTTAGGAACAAGGACAGGGACGTGATACTAATGGTCTTACATGTTAGCAACAAATTTTTGTTTTGTTATGCATACAACATAGAAGAACTACAACTACAGTGTAAATTCGATAAATAAATACCTCAGGAATATTCGTTTAGCGAGGTTTTTTTTTTTTTTTTTTTTTTTACCCAAAGGATGAAAGCATTTATTACTAACCCGGGAAAAATCCGGGACTTACAAAACCGGCACTACCCGGTACTTACAACAACCGGACCAACCCGGTACTGGAACCCCGGCACCGGGCCGGAACAGCAAAGACAAAACAAACAATGATACAACAACAACAACGTCAACAAATAGATAGAAAAGCGAGTCACTTGGCCAAAGAAAAATCTCCGAAAAAATCCGATAAGGTTCGCCAACGATTACACGATTCCCGGTCCATCCATCAATTGACAACAAAACTAAACACACAAAAAACAAAGACTATCTTCAAAAGCATCATCGCCGGAAGAACCGCTGCGCCACCCACGCACCGCCGCAAGCCACCACCCAATCGGAAAGAGCCCACAAGCCTGACCTTCCTTCCCAATCGGGAAAAAAACTAACGGAAGGAAACGCGGACGGAACGGAAAAGACAATCCAACCGCCGGTGATATGAGCTGAAGATAGAAACAGTCAATTTTGGCTTCAAGCCCAAGAGCCTCCGACGACACACTTCGGAAGCAAAAGTGAAGACGGCGCCGGAAACCCATCAAAACGGCGAACAGTCAACCGAAAGGCCTAAGAGCACTTGCATCGATTGTCTCGAATAAGTCTCTACTTTGAGACTCCAACATCATTTACGAATCTCTACACATAGTCACCGCACTGAATCTCTACCGTCTTACAATAATAAAGTAATCAGTAAACCAAAATAATTATGACATATTTACAAAAACAAATACACATATAAATAATTTATTATGTCTATTATTATAGTGATAAATATTACCTGTATGGATATTCAAAATATGCATAGAAGATCTTATTCATTAAATATTTGTAGAAAGCATTTTTGTGACTCAAGACTAAAATATATATATATATATATATATATATATATATATATATATATATATATATATATATATATATATATATATATAAAAAAACTTGAATCTGTAAAAAAATCAGATTACGGTAGATATATAAGTATGATGTCCAATTTTATCCGAATCCGTTGAATAGAGATCATGTATACTGATTACGATGCAACACATTTTAGTTGGATGCAGGTGTATATACAGATTCTACCACTTTTTACATTCTAATGCAAGTCTTTCTAAAAGCCACAGATCCATGAAGCACCACGCCCCACCGCCGAGAGCTAGATCCGACGGAGAAGGAAGATTATCACAAAATTTTGGAGCCTCATCGACCGATGGAAAGAAACAAACCAGGGAAATAACCTAGTATTTACACAACAAGAAGAGAAAGGAGAGGAAAAAACCTCCTCCGGCAGGGCGCCGGAGGGGCGGAGGCGGCCGAATCAAGAGGTTGAAGAAGGCTCTGGAGAGAGAGAGAGTCAGCGAGGTTATTTATTTATCGAACATTATTTAAGCCCTTCGTCTAAATCGGACCAAAGAAAATTATTTATTTGACAGGGTTATTCATGTATCGAGGTTATAATACTAATTGGTAATCGATTTACTGGGAGTGGGTTGGACCAAGTTAATTGGATCGCCACCTACCTCAGCCATTTACAGTCGCTTTCTAATTGCTTTATAGAGCCCATTAATGCATTTATTCGAGTTTTTTTTTATTTTTTATTTTTTTTGATACACATTTATTCGAGTTTTATATCGAGAGTAAAGTCAATGTGGTGTATTATAAATAAAATATAAAATAAAATAAAAGAATATTATTTATTCATGATTCTTTAAGTTGATATTAAGGGTTGGCCCTAATGAGACAAAATTGAAAGTTGATATTAAGGGTTGGCCCTAATGAGACAAAATGTTCAGGCTAGAAATTGTAGTAGTACTACCTCCGTTTGTGATACACACAAATTAATAAATGTATTTTAAGTGCTAATTGAAATATATATCCTATCACATAATAAATACTTTTTTAGAATATTAAATAAATATATAAACATTAAATATTAGCATAGGAGTATGTTTAGAAAAATTGCATTAAATGATGTGTTAGTTTTCTAAATAGACACTTTTTATGAAACAACTCATTTTGAAAATATGAACACTTTTTGTGGGACGGAAATAGTATTTCATTAGGCCACTAGTACTACCTCCGGTCTAAAATATAAGTCATCCTAGGAGTTTTCACACAGATTAAGGAATTGGTTGAATGTCATTAATTTGAAGGTTAATGTCTAAAATACCCTCGACTATCATTAATCACGATAAGTTAAGTAATGAAAAGTTGTTGAATTCATAATAAATTAAGGGTAAGATAGAAAAGAAGAATAAATGTTGACGTTGGTAATGTAGAATGACATATTATGGGACAAGTAGAAAGTGTAGGATGAAACATATTTTGGATAGGAGGTAGTATTACCAAAGACAAAAATTAGTTATTTTACGGCAGCAAACTTCTTGAATATTTTTTTGAGGGAACTTATTAAATGATGTTTTGACATTTCCGACATTTGATCTGGCAATATGAAAAGAAAAAAAAAACGCCCTGAATTTCCTATAAAAAAAAAACGAAAAGATATAGAAATAATATTGCAATGACATTTAAAATGAGTATACATCTTTTCGAGTCATTAAAATGATACAGACACAACGGTTATGCATCAACGAGTGACACAACGACGATCTATACCGTTGATAATAATGAGTCACAATTGATCATCTTGTAAATCTAATACGTAGTCAATCTGATGCGGATCCCTCATTGTCACAAGCGTGTCATTACTCGTCGTCAATAGCCAAAGCCACATGTGAAAGACTGAAGCCTCTCCAAACCCACTGGAATTCCCCCCTTCATAATTAATTAATTTCTTCTTAGTGATATAGAAGTTACAAGAAAAGAAAAGGTCACAGCTGCTATGGTGTCTATTTAACTTTAACAAATTATTTTCAAAAAAATACTTTAACAAATTAAAGTCGAAATTCAACTATAAATATGCCCCAATGTTTTTTGTACTTCCCCCACACAACAACAAACACTTCCAAATAAAATCCCACTGTTTTCCTCTTTTTGTGATCTGAAAATGGATTTCCATAAGTTGATCAATTATTTCCTCTATTTTTTATTAAGTTGTTTCATACTGTTGGTCCCTGCAGACTGCTATATTCAAGAAAATTCCATTTCTAGAGCAACCTATTATGGTAGCCCTGATTGTTTAGGAAACCCAAGTATGTCATTTGCATTTTTTATTTTTTTACAAATTTATTTCATATTAATGTATAAATTATATGATATAAAACGAGATTAAAGAAAAAAAATCTTGGTTTCTTGACTGTATTTTTTTCTCAAATAATATTTGTCTGTCAGCTGGAGCTTGTGGATTTGGAGAATATGGAAGAACAGTAAACGATGGTCGGGTCTCCGGTGTTTCTAGGCTATTTAAAAACGGATCCGGCTGTGGTGCATGCTATCAGGTTCTGTTATTTCAGTGTCATAACAAAGTCACAACTTTCTGTGTCACAACTTATGTTTCTACCATGTACAAATATCTTGTGACAGGTAAAATGCAGTATTCAAGCACACTGCAGTGATGAAGGGATCAATGTAGTGGTGACAGATTATGGTGAAGGAGATAGAACAGATTTCATTCTAAGCACAGCTGCTTACGCGAGATTGGCTCGTCCAAACATGGCTGACATACTCTTTTCATACGGTGTAGTCGACGTTTCATTTACAAGAATACCCTGCAAATACACCAGCAATCTACTATTCAAAGTCCATGAACACAGCCAGTACCCTCAATATTTAGCCATTTTACCACTTTACCAACCTGGCGAATACGACATCCTTGCAATCGAAGTATGGCAGGTAAATAATAATAACAACTCAAACTTATCCAGCATCACATTGAAAATCGACCTTTTTCCAGTATATTAAGGATGTTCAACATATATGTATGTATACAGGAGGATTGTAAGGAATGGAGGGCAATGAGGCGAGCATTCGGAGGTGTATTCGATATCACTAGTCCACCATATGGGGCACTTACTATTAGATACCAAACCAATACATATGGAGATATAAAGTGGACTCAATTGAATGGTGTGATCCCTGACTATTGGAAGGCTGGCTATGCATACGACACCGGCATTTCTGCTTGATTCCTCAAACTGGAACCAGAAAGTCTAATTAATTGCTTAATAATGCTATATATGTTTATATATGTATTTTCAGTCCAAGGGTTTTATTATTATAGTTATATAATGTTGTTGGAGGGTTTCTTGTCCTTTGGAAATTCCTCTAAAATTTCCCTGAATTTACACAAGATTTCTCTGTTATGGATTAGGGTTTGCTATGTATCTTAGGAAACAAATAAACAATTACTACTACTATTACTACTACTTTCTGATATGGAAGATGACACTACTACTACTATGTTTGCTTTTCTTTCCACTTTTTAACTTGGACTATTCAAAAGTTACTTCATAAAGCTAACTGAATACTACTATTTAAAGAACCAACTGAACAACAAAGTTACATAGTGTAAAACTAACAACTTTTAGCACTATACATACATATACATATCAACTTGTAATGTAATACTCACAACAAAAACGAATCGACACTTAATTTCCAGCACCAAATCTTCATTTAAAAGAACAAATTTATATCACTATTTGCAATACAGATATATGAAGATGACTTCATTCAATCTCCCATACAGAAGTACAGGAGTTTATTTTTTTATTGATATTCTTCTGAATGCTTTTAAGTATGGCTTGTTTGTTACAAAGATATACTACAACAAGGGTTACAAAAAAACTTATATTCAAACTTGAGTAATGACAAAATTCTAATACATCCTTCCACTACATTCTGTAGAACCACAATAGCATGTTTTCATCTTAATATTTCCATGAGAATCACGAACCTGGTTCACCGTATAGTTGTAATCGTACGTAAGCTCCTGCAATGGAGGAATGTTTTCAGCAGCAAAGAACATAACATGGGGCATTCTTTTATCGCCGTGATCATACAACACGTCTTGAGCATATAGATTTGGTGAGCAACTATGGTTTATGAACCGACCCACGTTTCCGAACCGAGCTGCATCAACTGTGTAGCCACATTCTACAGAAGCCTTCGTGCCGTCTTCTTCAATAGAGTTCTTTCCAATGTCAAAAAGATACTCATCGCTTCCAGTTCTTTGCTCAGCTTCTTTGTCTTCTAAGAGTTCTCCAACATATTCGCATATGAAACTACCCGAAGTAATAGAAGCAAGGGATCTGACACCCCACCCCCGATTCTCTGTTTTGAAAACTTCAAGTGGAATCTTGATGCCATGCTGGGATACTCTATTATAGCAAGAAGAAGGGCATTTACAAGAAGGCCCACACTCATAGACAATAGCTTTCACTTCAACAATGGCTCCATTATGATTGTATGGAAGCTCCCCACCATTTCTCAAAATGCAAGGACATTTTCTAGACTCGGAGCATTTAGTGCTACAGTTACAACCTTGAGGAGGGGATAGATGCAACCCTTTAGGGTATTTCATCTTCCGGGTGTATGTGAAAGGAGGCGGTTTATCATTGTCGTTTGTGTTCACAGCACATATTGGAATTAATTCTTTTCCACCGGATATATCAGGAAGACAAACCCCCTCTCTACTTTTTTCTCTTTTTGCATCCTTCAGTTTATTCCCAGCAAGCTCTGGCTGACCAGGAATCCTCCTCAACTCGAACATATAGACTAATTTACCATGTGGTCCAGGTTCTTGCCTATACTTTTCCACTGTGTACAAGCCATCGTAAACGTAAGTAACAACCATCTTAGACTTTGAGTCTTGGGAATCAGAGGCCTTAGCCTCTTTTGATCCACGAACTACACGCACAGGATTTTTCGTTGTAGCACTATTTGCTAATGCTAAGTTTCCTCTTTCAAGCTTTTGGTCTTCAGGTTGCTTTTTCCCGATCACATTTCCTCCTTGCCCACAATATATCAAGACATCAGAATCGTTGTCCCAACCGTCAGAATATCCCCCTGAAGCAACAACACTAGCTGCAATGATCATCCCGTTTTGTTTTACATAATCAATGCCACCTTGGTATAAACGATGGACGCCTACAATAGCCATCTCAACCCTGTACAGAAACTCATCACCAACTTCAACCCCTGGGACAGGTCCTACAGGATTCTTGTCTGCATTAACCTCTACTCCTTTCTCTTTAAGAATCTTTGCGGCTTCAAGATCAATCCTTTTGGGTTTCTCTGCTTTTACTGATCTAGCTTCTTCTCCTTGCAAGAGCTTTCTGCATATGGTTTGATACAAACGGAGAGTCTCTCTCACTTTATTGCGTGCATCGCTATGTTTTGAGTTGGCACCAAAAGGAGGAAAGTTTACAGTAAAATTGTTTTTACGAACAGTCAGGGATTCTTCCTCTAAACCCTCTTCTACTTCACCAGAATTGCCCTCATCCCTAACAACTACAGCATGTGATGATCCAGCTTCATCCCTTTGAGCAGGGAGTGAATGTTTCTGTTTTTAAACTGGATTTTTCTTGCATACCTGTTTTGAATAGTTTTCTTAGCAACAACAACAACTTTGCCCTTCTGTTTCCAAGTTGGTTTCTGAGTGTCAACTCTGCCTTCAATCTTTCTATCATCTGAAATGACAGCTGCCTTTTCATTCACCCAAGGGCAATTTTGTGCAGCCATCAGAGCACTGACAATAACAGTAGGATATCCTTTGTTTTCTTCAACACCTGAATCCATTTCTTTTACCAAACTACCTCCCTCTACTTTAGCAGACAATGTCTTCTTCAACTTACCTCTTTCCAAAACCACCTCCTTAGGGCTCTTTAACTCATCTTGTGAAGATTCCATTTTTCTCCCAATTGAACTCTCTGTTTCATAAAAGATTTTGTTGCGTTCCTCCTCGGTCAATGGAGGAGCATTCTTTCCACAATGTGGGGGAAAATCACGTGAAGCTGAAACTTTTCTTCTGCGGAACTTTTCCTGTGGAGTTCGAAAAGTCCTATCAGTGACCGGTATCTCCCTAACAGCCACCTCTTTTAATTCACTGATTGGTTCAACCTCATCCACAACGGTACTCTTTCCTTCAGCACCTTTTCTGTTAATCTCTTTCACATGGTCCGTGCGGCTTCCTTCCATGTCATTGGGCAACTCAATACGCGAAGGTTTGACATCTAAAGCTGTTGCTTTGGAGTCATTACTCATGCTACCCATTACCATAGCCACGGCATCTCCGACCAATTCATCCATCGATACACTTTGTTCCAGAAAATTTGGACTTTCCACTGCCTCATGAATCTCAACCTCCATTACAGAGGTGGATTTAGTGCCATCAACTTCGTCAACATGGCTATCACTTTTCACTGTATTATTAGGCTCTGAAACAGCATGATTAGAATCGTCATGTAGCACATCAACGTCTACTAAATCGTTTGGCAATCCCAAATGATCAGTTTCATCAGGGCTCTTCATTGATTCACATAATCCTGTCTCAATCTTTGATTTAGTGTCAACACCATAATCCTCCACAGCTGCAGCAACAGGATCAGGATGTTGCACAACCACATTTTCTTGGAACTCATTGTCAACTGATGCTACAATCCCACAAGCAACAGATCTATTTTCCTCAAGTCTCTCTACACCGATTCCAAATTGAACAGAATTAGCATGTCCACCAGGAACAGCATGATCATCAATACTTATAATCACATCCAGCAGGGCTTCTGAACTAATTGGTTCAGCATTCGGACCACATTTAGGAGGGAAGCTACGGGTAGCTGAGACGTTACGCTTCTTGTATTTGGGCAGATTTCCTGAGCTAGAACCATAGTAACCATTTCCTAATGGCTGCTCTTTTGCAGCATCATCAATCAAAGAGGCCATTTTGCATCACATAAAATCAGATGAACTCCTGCAATCCCCCTTAAAAGAGAATCGTAACAATATTAGATAAATACCTGAAAATAAATAACAACTTGGGTGATTCGATTTCATGCGATTTTAGTCAAAATTAATAGAAAAATCAAAACAAACAACAGAAAGATTTCAGACATCCACAGACCGTGAAATCCATTAATAAAAATTAAAGAAAATAAATGGAATTACAATACGTAAAAGTCAGGTTCTTCAAAAAAAAAAAAAAAAAACGGAACCTGATTCGAAGAAAACATCAGTTCGCTCGCATAGGAATCACGCTGCAAATTAAGCATCGATCTTAAAAAGGTATTCCAAAAACCGAACTTTATCGGATAGTATTAGCTTTGATATGCGCATAGGAGCATAGGAAATTGAGTTTCCTGGGATTGTGGCACTCGGTCGTTGTCTCTGATTGGATTCAGCAACGGTTTTGGGATTTCGCTGTTTTGGGATGTGAATAGATGCAATCGAAATTCGCAATTGTTCAGTGAAAAGATAATAGTACAGTAATTCTGACAATCGGTGGGAGAATAGTATGGAAGAACTGACAAGTGGAGAGTAGATGAAAAGAGTGCAAGTGCCAGTTCCGTACAAATGTTTTGGCGTCCATTAAACTCCCTTTTGCAATGAAATTTGTTAAAAAAAATTATTACTCCCTCTCGCAGTTGTTAAAAATAAGTATATTAAAAAATAAATTAATTATTTTGATTTTGATTACATAAAGACTTGAATACCTTTATAAAAAATGGATTAAATAATACTAGTATATTTAAGACATTGTATGAAAAATAAAAAGATGGGTAAAAAAAAAGTGCATTAAATTTTGTATTAGAAAATATTCTGCCTTAGTTATTTTGAAACAAAATTTTTAAAGAATCGCATCGATTATTTTTGAATGGAGGGAGTATGTTGTAGTAATACAAAAGAGAAACTAAGGAAGATTTATCCTCAAAAACAAAAAAACAAAACTAAGGAAGTTTTGATTCATTCTCCTTATGCCTACTACCATCGTCCTATAAAAAGGATCCATTTTGAAATGAATTGTTTACAAAAAGTCTTGCATATAAAAAAATCAATGATCTTTTTCAAACATCTTTCATCACCATTTAATGTTTATATTCACTTTTCATATTCCAAAACAAGCATTTATTATAAAATAGGAGTACATATGTTCATTAGTATGTAAAATACAACACATTAACTATTTTCAAAATTTATGTGCACAATAAAAAATTTACACTTTTTATTGGACGAAAGTAGTACTTCGTTTGAATCAGTGATCGTTTTCTTCTCAAAATGATGCGGTAGACAAAGCTTCTTTGAATAAATCAATTGAATGTATTACCCCCTCCATCTAATTTTATCTGCCTCGCTTGACTTTTTAGACAGATTAAGAAAAATATAGTTAATACTTTGAATCTCAATAAATGATCTAATATTTTTACATTTTTGCCCTTCAAATAGTTGTTGGAACATTTAATATTACACATTTTTTATTGTGTATAAAGTAAGGAGTGAAATAACATTTGAAGAAATTTGACAATTAATACATAAAATGGACGCTTGTTTTGAAACAAACCAAATAAAGCGTGGACAAATAAAATAGATGGAGTGAGTATTTATTTTGAGTTGCGTAGTGTATTGTCACGTTTTGCTGAAAAAACTCACCTTCAAAAAAACTAATCAATCTTCTCAAAAAATAAAAAATAATCATGATCAAGTAAAAAAATATATATTTGTGTACCGTCTTTGTCCCGGATACCGATTCCATATCTGAAGTAACGTTCGATACGTGATATTTAGAGTAAACCTAAATCACACGTAATAAAGCGTGGAACACAACGTAGAAATAAAGCAACAAACAAGAGGTTCGGAAAAACTGACACGTAAGACATTCCATTAACAATCTCGTACTGTTAGAATATATTGTAATATCTAGATATTGAGGGACCTAGTTGTAATATCTATAAGTGTAATATCTAAGATAGATTCACTTGTACAAGTGGTTTATTATAATTATACTAGTGACAAGTGTCCTAGTCTAAGACTATATGTAACATATGAAAATCAATGAATATCCATCTTTTTGGTGCATTACATTTATCAAAGTTGGTATCGAGCCACCTTCTTCTTCCGGCTATGGCGCCCACGGGAGCACAGCTCTCAGCGAGAAGCTTACACAATTGCTCCTCGCCTCTGCAACATCGATCCCACTCAAACTCTTCCTTCTATCGACCTCAAGACCCGTGCTCTTTGTCTGTTCTATTATAAACTTCAACTGCTCCACCTTTCTCCGGCGTTGTTCCGTCCACTCTTCTCCGGTCATCTTCTTTTTCACCAAATCTACCCATTTTATTACTAATACTCCTCCATTTGGAGGCAACTAACTCAAGATTTACAACAAACTTACTCGCACAAACTACTTGCTTTGTGGAAGTATTCCATACTACCAGCTATCGGGGCCATCGACTTGAAGGTCATGTGTTTGGAACAAAGCCCAAACCACCGTGTACATCTATACAACAGGAAACCCAGCAGTACCTATCAAAAATCCAGCACATGATGAGTGGGAAACTATGGATGCGTTGTTACTTGGATGGATGCTTGAATCTATGACTGAACAAGCACTCATTGAAGTTGTTGGATGTGGTACTGCTGTAGAAGTTTGGCATACCCTTGAGATCATTCACAACAATCAAATTGAGTCCCGGATTTTGGAACTGAATGACGCGCTGACTAAAACTGAGAAAGGAAGCAAGTCTATGGCAGATTAATTGGCTATGATGAAGACTCATGGGGATGAAATGGCCTCTGCTGGATATCCTGTTTCACACCGAGTTGATTTTGGGCACTCTTTGAGGTCTCACCAAGGAATATGAGTCTGTGATAGTCAATATCACATCGAGGGTTGGTTCTCTATCCTGGCCTGAAGTCCAGTCTCAACTGTTAACACATGAACGTCTGATTGCATGGTTTAATCCTTCATCTCCACTAGACCTATCTCAATCCAGTGCTCACATGTATCAAGGAGGAAATAGAGGCTCCAGACCCCAGAACAATGAGAGAGGAAGAAATCAACAGGGATCTGGAAGAGGAGGCAGATCCAGGGGTGGAGGTAGAGGAAATAGTAGAGGTGCTAACAATGGACCAAGACCTACATGTCAGATATGTCTATAGGTTGGTCACATTGCATCAGAGTGCTGGCATAAATATGAGTCTAATACCAATCCTCGGGGTAATGGAAATCAAAGCAGTTGAAGCAGACAAGTAGGCGCTTACCTTACCACACCGAAAATGGTGGGATATCCAAGCCGGTATCACGGTCTGAGCAACTAACCATGTAACTTTTGACTTCCTTTGTAAATTAATCACAATGTCCACATGTTTTGTTTTGTCATGATGGATGGATCCTTGCGCCATGCATAGTCTTTGAGTGATTATCACAGCAGAGTGTGATGGAGTTCTTTGAAGAGGCCGCCTGAAGTTCGGCGAAGTACTCTTTTCCGAGGCAAAGAGCTTCACAAATGCCAGACAAGTGCTCTGAGTTCACTTTTCTGATCAGCTTACAGACCTGATGGAGTTGTTTCTTGCTCCTCCAAGTAACAAGATTGCCCTACAATACATAAAGAACGATGAACTGTAGTCGACCTTCCTTCATCTATGTGGCATCCACCCAATCAAAGACTGTAGACCTTGATGGATCTATCAAAGACTTGGTGAAGTGTAACCTCCTGGCCGAGTAGACTTCAAATACCTCGCATTCTATTTCTTCGCATCCCAATGTTGCTCAGTAAGAGGGCAATGCATGAACTGACTAACTGGATCGACACCATATGCAATGCTCAGAGTCTTGTATGAGAGGTAGATGAGTTTCCCTACAAGCCTTTTGATATTGTTCTTTCCCCGACAAACAATGTCACCATGTAGCAAAGGTATGGTAGACCGGTCTGAGGGGATATAGCCTGTTTGCACCCAAGCATGCCGCTTTCCTTCATAGAGATCCAAGACATATTTCCTTTGGGATCTGAGAAATGCCTTTGTTGTTTCTTGCTACTTCCATGCCAAGAAAATATTTGAGAAAACCCAAGTCTTTCACTCTTAAACACCTTTGCCACAGAGTCTTCAAATGTTGGATCTCGGTAGAGTCATCTCCAGTGAGGATGATATCATCCATGTAGACAATAATAATAGACCTCTTACGGTTGGTTGTCTTGATGAACATAGTGTGACTGTAATTGCATTGGTGATATCCAATAGCTTTGACCACGCTTGTTAATTTTCCAAACCATGCCTCTTGGTGATTGCTTCTGTGGCCATATAGAGATTTCCTCGCTTGTACACCTTGCCTTGAGTATGAGGATTGATAAAACCAGGAGGTACATTCATATAAACCTCATCAGTGAGGTCCCCATTTAGAAAAGCATTTTGATGTCCAATTGGTGAAGAGGCCAAATCAAGTTGGACAATTAGTAGAGATCAAAACCGGGACAGTGTTGAGTTTTGCCACTTGGTGCAAAAGTTTCCTTATAGTCAATGCCATAAGTTTGAGTGAATCCCAAGCTACCAACTGGCTTTGTACTTGTCAATAGTGCCATCGACATTGTATTTTATAGTGAATAACCATCTCTGAATCGACTGTCTTTCTTTGCCTCGTGAGGAGGTGTCAAATCCCAAGTATGATTATCCGTGGCGTCGCTATCTCTGTTTTAACAATGACCTTTCCATTTATCATTTTGAAGGCCTCCTCAATATTTTTAGGAATAGAGTGAGAGTCCAGTCCTGTGGAAAACATGGCAAAGGCAGGAGATAACTTATCATAAGATAAATAAGAATGAATAGAGTGATCGGTGCGACATGATCTCTTTCCACTTCCTAAGAGCAATAGGCCTATCATCAATGCCGCAGTCTTTGAGGATCTGTAGATTGCCGAGGTGTCATGAGGCTCGGGAGCAAAGCAGGCTCAGGTCGGAACTCTTGTTCGGGAGGTTCTTTGAGGAGTATTAGGTCAGTAGAGGGTCGTGAGCAGTGCGAAGTTCATCTGTTTGAGGATCTGGAGTTGGCCGAGGTTAAGAGTTTGGCTTTGAGGAAGCCGGGTTTGTGTCAATTTCAATCGTGTTTCCATCGATGAATGGCTCAAGAGGTTTGTTTGTAATAAGGGGTTCTTTTCAAAGAATTTTACATCCATAGAATTGTAAAATTTCTTTTCAATAAGGGAATAACACTTGTAACCTTTTCTCATCCTTTCATAACTCTAGGAAAATGCACTTGTGAGCTTTAGGATCAAGTTTACTACATGTTGAGCATGGATATACACAAACACAAGATACAACCAAAGATCTTTGGAGGCAATCTGGAAACAAGATGATGGCAGAGAGTGTGTGGTCAAGTAGGGGTTTGGAGTGGAGTTTGAAACTAACACTCTGTTTGGGAAGTCTGTTGAGTAAGTAAGTTGCGATCAGTATAATACCTTCACCCCACATATATTTAGGAACATGTGTGTGAACATGATTGATCCGGCCATTTCCAAGAGGTGCTGTTCTTTCTCTCGAGAACCCCATTCTCATTTGAGGTGTTTCCACACAACTACGATATGAACAATTCTCTATCTCATCAAGAAGATGCATAGATTAGACTCATAGTATTCTAGAGCATTATCGCTCTTTAAGATCTTGATCTTAGTATCAAATTGAGTGGAGACCATATGATAAAATTCTTGAAAGATAGGGGCCAACTTGATTTGTCTTTCATTAAAAAACCAGTGTTCCTGGTATGATCATCAATAAAGGTGACAAACCACCTTTTCCTCTGTTATACTTTTCACCCTGAAGAGGTCCCCACACATCACTTGTGTATTAAGGTGAAGGGTGAGGAATGCAAATGAGGTAACTTAGCATACAGATTTTTGTAAGTTTAGCAAATTGACAAATATCACATTGAAGGTCATTCAGATTACATCCTTTAAACAATTAGGAGTTAAAGATTTTAAGTAACCAAAACTTGGATGTCCTAATCTATAATGCCATAACATGATATTGTCTAAAGTCCAGGAGCAAAGTCTTGAGGCGGTCGATCTTCATCTTACGCCTTGGCCTCAGGAGGTTGACCGAAAACAATCCAAATAAGGTTTAACTTCCCAATCACTTCACGTGAAGTAGGATCTGGAATGCAATCGATTTTCCTTAAAAACAACAGTCCAATTCAAATCTTTAGTGAGTCTCTTGACAGATATAAGATTGCAGTCTAAGTTTGGAACAAATAGGACATCCCCTGTAAGACATATCTTATTAGTGAGTTTAACATTTCCAACACCTTTTGCACGAGAGATAGATCCATCGGCCGAGCTTTAATGTTATGAATTTGGTGACAAGGCATATAGTTGGTTATAAGGTTTTATTACTACCATATGGGAGGATGCCCAGAATCAACAATCCATGTTTCATTGCTAAGGAAGAGTAGAATTTACCTCAGTATGAGTATGAGTAGCAACATCGGTGAGTGACTACCTTCCTTTTGTTGATTCAGAAGGCTTTGAATGCAAAGAAATCGAGCATTCATCCAGTTTGTCATTCTCCTCCTCACCGATGTGTCTCGCTTGACTTTCCCCTGATAGGTTTTGAGATTTTTGAGAGTTAGGCTTTCCATGGAGCTTAAGCAGCTTGTCCTTGGTGTGATTTGTGCGTTTGCGGTGATCACGAGCAGTTTTCCGATTTTCTCGATGGAAGCAGTATGTCTCAAACAACCTCGGCCGCCTTCTGGCGGTCCAGTGGCGACACCTTCGATGAGGGTTGTCGGTAGTGGATTTCGTGGCTTATGACTTTTCTCACTACTTTCTTCATGTTTGACCTCGGCCAAACATGGATTTGAGATTGGAAGAGGTTTGGTGGCAAAGAATTCTTCCTCCAACATCATCAAGTAGGATTCGATCCAGGTGGTGAACACGAATACTCTCTTCTTTCTATGATGTCTTTATAAAGAGCGGCATCGCCGACATCATTCCATGAGTGAGTTTCAACATATCTAAAGTGTTGCCAAGCCTTAGATAGTTGATTGAAATATTGGAGTTCGGACATATATCCCTTGCTCGCAAGTTTGAATCCGAACACAGTTCATATACCTCGGATGTATTATCCTTCGTGCAGTCTGAGATCTCACTGGCATTATCCTTGCATTTCTTTGGCGATGTCATACATCATAAAGTTTTCACTTATCTCTTTTGTCATTGACCTCGTGAGGATGGTCGTGAGTTGATTATTTGTTGTGTCCCATGCTTGAAAACCGGTCGGCCGGTCAGGGAGGTTTTGTTCCGAGACAAGTATCCCATCTTACTTTGTCGAAATGTACATTTTCATAGACGCTTGACCATAACGGATAGTTGTTACCATCAAGTCTATGGATGGCAAACCACATAGATCAAATCTACGTTATGATGGTAAGAGTCTTTAATCACATGGTAATGGCCAAATTGCATATAGCACACACTTGGACACTCTGTCATTGAACCCGATATGCACTTGAATGATATCCTACATGTTTCTCATATCAAAAAGAATATGATTAGCATTTCGGACTAACCCGATAATAATGTCTTTGTTGAATTTCATGGTTCTAAATGTTTTGTGAAGGACAAAGTGTCAAATAAAGTACTTCCGTAGAACCCTGGCAAATGGCACATGTCGATTCACCTCTTTTTAGTGAAGACCGGACACGCCCCAAGAGTTCCTTCAATCCAAATGTGATGCTCCTAGTAGCTTTATTGCTTCAGTTATCTCTAATGAAACTAGCCCTGATGTTTAGCATAGAAGATTAGGGCATCCTAGTCTAAGAGTTTTAAATAAAGTTGTTTCTGACTATGGTGTAGCCATTACTGGCAATCTTTCTTTTTGTGATGCATTCCAATTTGGCAAACTTCATCTTTGCACCTCTTGGTTCATCTACTAGTCATGCTATTAATGTTTTAGACTGGTTCACACGAGATATTTGAGGATCGCCCCGATTCAATCCATCTCTTGGTTTTACTTATTACATTCACTTGATTGATGACTTTAGTAGATTTACTTGGATTTATCCTCTAAAACATAAGTCGATACCACTAGCTACTTTTGTTCGATTCAAAAAGCGGTTGAAAACGCATTCAATACTACTATTAAAATTGTTCGAGTATGGTTGGAGAGAGAATACGAAGTTTTCATTTCTAGGCGATCATAGGATTAAATTCAGGCACCTCTATCCTCATGTCCATGAGCAAAATGGAAGGGCAGAAAGGAAACATAGGCATATAGTGGAGACTGGTCTCACACTTCTTGCTCAGTCATCCTTACCCTTAAAATATTGGTGGGACAGCTTTCACCATGTTGTGTCCATCATAAACATTCTCCCCACATATGTTCGCACAACAAATCACCTTTTGAAACCACAGTACAAAAATAAATCGACCTTAAAGGATAAAAACCTTTGGATGCACTTGATATCCCTACCTCAGACTTTACCACACTCAAAAGGTTCAGTATCATACCCAAAAATGTGTCTACTTAGGACTCAGTCACACTCACAAAGGGCATAAGTGTATGGACACAAATGGCAGGATCTATGTTTATGTGCAAGTTAAATTTAATGAGTCAGAATTTCCTTATAAGTCTCTACATCCTCATAGCACTACCAGTGTGATATCTAGTCCTATTGTTCCTAATGATATTCTATCTGCTCCTAGTTATACTATTCCTGCAGGTTCACAAGGTCAGGGTGCCATTTCAGAAGTACTATTACCTGGTCCTCCACCTTCCACTCCAGTGCATTCATCATCACCAGATCATACAACTTCTCCCATGCATCCATCACCAAACAGATAACAATGCCTCTCCTATTGCAGAGTTCCCTGCTCCTCATTCATCTGTGCCTTCATCATCAAGTGCATCCCAGTCCAGTGAATCATCATCCACATCATCTTCAAGTGCATCACCACCAAGACACCAGATGCAAACAAGGGCCAAGAGTGGTATCTCTAAACCCAAGAAAATATTTACCCTGGCGACAAATTGTTGTAGCACCGGATGGCATTCTGAACCAACCACGTGTCCCTGCCATGGGAGATCCAAAATGACTAAAAGCTATGCAAGAAGAATATCAAACTCTAGTTCAGAACCAAACTTGGGAGCTAGTACCACATCATCCATCACAGAATCTGGTGGGGAACAGATAGATTTTTAAAACCAAATTGAAACCAGATGGAAGTGTCTTAAAATACAAAGCCAGGTTAGTGGCTAAAGGGTTCAATCAGAAGGAAGGCATTGATTACACAGAAACCTTCAGTCCTATGGCCAAGGTAGGGACAATCAGAATAATCCTATCTATTGCAGCATCTTTAAACTGGGGTATTCATCAGGTTGATATCAATAATGCATTCCTAAATGGAAGACTCTATGATTCTGTGTATATGCCCCAACCTGAAGGTTTCATTGACAGCACCAGACCTGGTTATGTGTCATTTGAAAAAGGCCTTATATGGCCTCAAACAAGCTTTATGAGCTTGGTTTGATGAACTTAAGACACAGCTAGTTCAATGGGGATTCACTCAGTCAGTGTCACATACATCTCTTTTTATCCTGAGACACAATCACACACTTCTTGTACAAGAGTGTCATAGTTGCACTTCAGTTCTTGACCTTTACAAGATCAGATGTGGCCTTTGCTATCAACACCTTAAGTCAGTTTATGCACACCCCCACTGATGTACATTGGCGGGCTTTGAAAAGAGTTCTAAGATATCTAAGGGGCACCATGGACTGTGGGATCGCACTTCAAGTCACAGGCACACTTGACCTCACGGCTATCTTGATATTGTTATTTCTCTCACGAGGTATATTGATGCAGATTGGGGTCTTTGTAAATATGACAGAAGATCAAGTGGATGGACATTGTATGTATCTTGGTGACTCATTTGTAACTTGGAGCTCAAAAAACATGTGGTTTCCAGGATCTAATCTGTAATCTAAGTATAGAAGCTTGGCAAATGTTGCAGCAGAGGTTACTTGGCTCAAGTCTCTCTTGAAAGAACTTGGTATTCAACTCACATCCACACCAGTGCTGTATTGTGATAACATCAGTGCCAATTCCCTAACTCAAAATCCGGTTTTCCATGCTAGGACCAAGCATATTGAGATAGATGTCCACTATGCTAGAGATCAAGTTATTAATGGTGAGTTGGTGGTGGATTAGATCCCATCTAATGAGCAACCGGCAGATATCTTCACAAAAGCTCTGTCCAGTACAACTTTTATTCCATTTCGAGCCAAACTAAATGTTGAACATCACCCTCATTTAGTTTGAGAGGGGATGTTAGAGTATATTGTAATATCTAGATATTGAAGGACTAGTTGTAATATCTATAAGTGTAATATCTAAGATAGAATCACTTGTACAAGTGGTATATTATACTATTGACAAGTGTCCTAGTCTAAGACTATATGTAACAGATGAAAAATTAATGAATATCCATCTTTCCTCGCGCATTCATTATCAAAGTCTTACAATCACCACAAACTAAAAGCATAAATACCATAACACTTATTACAACTTCATGTCCCAAAAGAGGAATCTTCAAAACAAAACGAATTCTCATAACTTAAACTTACCTCGCAAACCACTCATGAAATGGATTAAAAAAACGGTATACCCCTAATGATTAAAGACACAATTCTTAACCTCATATCTAAAACTAAAACTCTTAAAAGACAATAAATATCATAACTTAAACTTACTCATAAACCACTCATGAAGCGGATTAAAAACGGCATATACGAATTATGACCGAATCATCTTCTTTACTTTTCTTTTTCTCCTCATGTTCTTCTCTCATGCCGCACTTTTTCCCCTATTTTCTACTCCTCCGTCCCAAATTGTTTGGATTTATTTCATTTATGGATTTCCTAAAATAAGTAGGATAACTAATATTTAACTAAAAGGTTCTTCTCAAATTCCTAAAATACCCACATAACTATATTTATTAAAAAGTTTAAGGCCAATAAAAGAATGATATAATTGTAAAAGTAATCGTGCTTTTAATGACTAAATGTTCTCTCTCCTTAAATCTTTGGAGTTCCAAAATATCCCAAATAAATTGAGACGGAGGGGGTAGTGTCTATTTTCCAATAGCTTGCCGGCTGTTCTTTTTCTTTTTTCCTTTTTTAAATATAAAATATCCAACACAACACACATTTATTTATTTATAGTGTGTAATCCTTCTTCTCTAAGGAATTCAATAATTATTGAATTAATCCAAGATCAATCATATAATATCTTTTAGTAATTTACCTTAATTATCGAATCACAGTAATATCTCTATAATTATCTCCTTAAAGAGTTAATTATTGTTCCGGTCAAATACGTATTTTTCGGTGATTTAATAATCCATAATAATCAGTCGACAAAAATACCCTTAATTAAAAATTCGAGGTTTCACAGAACGTTGCAAAGGTTGTCTCGTGAATACATTGAAACCAAGAAAACATGTAGAAAAAAACGACCTTATTGAAAGGAATGAAGAGTACAATATTGATTTGAAGTTGTCGCTCCCTAAAAATAATTTTATTTAGGGGAAAAGGAGTTTTTATTTCTTCATATAAAAAAAAACTAGTCATTTGTACATGAGATGATTGCACAGAACCACATTGTTTCTATGTTTTGCTAAAGAACTTACGATTAAAGTTTAAGAAAAGTGGTTAAAAGTGTTAATTCATATAGTTTATGATCCAAGCCTAGGTAAGCACCTAAGCAAGTTCAAGTTGCTTTTAAAAAGAAGAATTTACGAAACCAGACTATTTTACACAATGTTTGCAAGCTTGATGTAATGTACAGTTTTAACCTATTTTCACCATGGAAAATTATAATTCCATTTAAAACATGTTGTATACTCCAAAGTTGATGATGCTACCGTAAATGGTAGTTTTAACGTGAAGGGCTTGAAATTTAAGTATATTCAAAAGTAGTGTCCTTGGCACAATACACTAGTATGTTACTATATTCGTTTCTAAATATAAGTCTCATCCTGTATTTTCACATGACAAGAAAAGTGGTTAAATGTATAAATTTAAAGGTTATTGTCTAGAATGTCCTTTGACTATCATTAATGCAATAGTTGTTAATGAATGAAAATTAGTTAGATTAACTTCAAAAAATTAGTTTGATAATAAATTAGGAGTAAGATAGAGAAATGAGTAATAAATGTTGCATTGATAATGTAAATGACTTATATTATGAGACAAATTAAAAAATCTAGGATAACTTCTATTTTGGAACGGAGGTAGTAATTTTTAGAAAAGTTGTATGTCATGTAGTTTTGGACCCTTAATATTGGTCTTATTAAATATGTTATGTACGTACGTAAGTAAATGAAACGCTAAGGACTTTTAAGGTAGTTTGTGGGTTAACTATAAATGACGGTGTATGTCCGGTGTATATAGCAACTATCTATGACGATGGTACGTAACGATGTATATATAGTTAAAGCAATGATTATCTATGACGGCGATACGTAACGGTGCATTGTCAAATGAAACAATTGTGTACGACGAAAATACATAACAGTGTATAGTGAATTGAGTAATTGTGCATGAGGACGATATGTAACCGCGCATAGTTAAACAGTTAACACATGTTACAAGTGTTGCATGCAATACTCAGGGATGTAATCTTGAGAACTATCGGAAAACTTTACTTAGAAATTAAAGGTGGAACTATAAATACCATACTTTTGGTGAATCTCCGTGATTTCTTCAAGTGTTAAGCTTGTCTTTCGGTTTATTACCTAATGTTATTGTATTTGTCATTACATGATAAAATACTTTTCTATGTTCACTTTAACATCGTGCTACAGATCATTTACCAGGAAATGTTTGTAAGACAACTTTCGATGTGAATTCTTACTTAGGAGTATTATGTTTTTATCACATTTCTTGTCTTTATCATTTTCGTATGTAAATCAAGTTCAGAGTACAGGTTGTAGCATGGGATCGCGAAGATCAAGATTTTGGAGAACAAATAGTCATGGCTTTAGATATTGTGGGGAATGTATCTAAATTGCCTTTATATTAAATTGAATTGCATGCATAAGCACCTTCAAATTTGAGTGAGTGTCATCTTCTAGGTTTGTCTGTTGGGTTAAGACACTTTGAACACAAATATCATTACATGATATACAAGTGGAATTGTGTGTACAGTAACACTTAGTCAGTGTTGATATATTGATCTGATCAGAGGCTTAAACTCTTTGTAACTTGCTGAAATTAAATTGCTCATACTTACTTTTTGACATCTTAGCTGCAAAGTTACATATAGCGCGCAAGTTTTTAATTAGCTTAAGAAGATCAATTCCAACTCACAAGTAAGAGAGCTTGATTGTCACTGCATTGCACAGTGACATAAGTCTGTGCTGAATTATTTTGTTTGGTTTGAGTTTGTATCGTTTCTATAACTTTGTCTAAGCTTCTTAACAACTTCCTTGAGCTGCATACTTGGAATTTCATTTCATACCTTTCAGCATCACACCTTTTATTTGCTCACACAATAGCAAACACTCTATAATACACTTAACTCTGATTTTGTGTTTGCATACTTGTGTGTTGTGTTGATTATCTGTTCTTACTTCTTACACAAGTTTATGAGATTAGCTTTGATCTCTGCAATTGAATGATTATATTTCTGCACCTTGTATTATTCATATTGCAGAAGAAATTTCAAAGTGGTCAACCATTCAACAACACAACACCCCCAAGTTGTCAAGATCCAACAGAAAACCGGGTTCAGATAATTGAATTATTGGAAAAATTCTTGGGTTTTCCCAATACGGGCTAGGGTACTTTGAGTCAATATATGATCTCAGCATCTCTCAGTAAACACAGGCTTATTAGAACCGTTTGATTGAGCCATTTCTAAGTCATATGCAAGAATAGTGATGGAATGGCCTTATATAAATGTTTAGGCTGCCAGCCAGTCAGGGGCGTAGAAGACGAGGGTATACCGAGCTACTGCTGGTACTTTCTTGGGCAGAAAATCTTGAAGTTGGATACAATAGTTCCGCCTGTGGGAATGAGCCATTAGATGGTACATTTAGCAAGAGATCTTGATCAGAACTTGCATCTGCTGACTCCAAAGATTTCAAAGCTAACATGCAGTCATCTGGAGGCGGAACGAACAGATTTCTCGGGACGAAGCTCGAGCCATCATTTTCGATTGGTTCTCTATTTACATGGTTCGTCTTTAACACCGAACTTTTACTACTCTCGGTTATATTAGTTAACCCTGAAGAACAAAAAGCAAAAAGGTTATTCACATCAGCAGTTAGAGTGCTTGCAATTATGCCGTCTCTAAAACATCTAAAACAATGTAAATCTGTTAATTAAAGAATCGTAATGAAACGACAGAACAGGTTGCAAACCTTGAAACTTATGGGTTCGTGTGTTGACAGAGTGGCAAGTTGTGACAGCGTCGTAGTCTACTGCACCTTCTGGCAAAAAGGTACAACCTTTACATTTTGGATCCTACATTGTACAATAGAGTTTGCATTAAGACCTTAAGGCCCTTCTTGGACATGCATACGTACGTTCGCACACAGAGGCACATATTTCATGTCAAGAACATATACCTTGAGTAAACTATAATGTTCCACCCACTTTGATTTAGCCAAATTGCATAAGATGTACCTCTTCAGCATCCTACAATCTTCTGTCTTCACCCCAGAAAGCGAGTTATCAAAAACACCTTCCCCAAGAAGCTTCTGGAAGGAGGACACGGTCTCCTTAAATTCTGCGCTCTTGAACATGCTTTTCAGACTATAGTAAGAAAAGGAAACTTTCTTTAGTTTCAAAATAAGGCATTACTTGTTGAATCTTCTTTTTTAGTATATTTAAGGAATTGAGAGGCAAACCTGTCTGGTGGTCTAGAAGTGTCAACAGAAGGTAAATATTTATGCATTTGTAGCTGTTCATCGCTCGTCAAGCAACTCACGAACAAATCAAAGTTAATGACATCCTGCATCAAGCAAAAGGATGGAGATCATATTTATTTTGCAATAAATACAAAAAAGTTTTCGTCTTTTCATGGTTTAATAAGCAACCAGCAACTCACATTCAATCCTACATAGCAAAGTGGTGAATTATGATGGCCCAAGAGTTGCAGTTTCTCGAGCATATCCCTGAAATTTTTCAGATGTTTGTAATACATACATTAAAGTATGAATGCAATGCTACATGAATATGGAAGTTTATACCTTTTAGCTTGATCTTGTTCTATACTAGACTGACAGGGAGCCTTGTTGATTTTCTCCATTCCCAAACTAGGTACATTGACACCCGTGTAAGCAGTATTTACATGAAAGGATGTCATTCGGGAATAAGCCTCGTTTACAGGATGCAGTTTGTTATCAACTGATAAGGAGCTAGATTCTGATTCTTCTTCTCGTGCTATCGAGCTTGGATGCCTAATGAGAATACTTCCATGGCCTATCTCGACAGAGACCATAGGTTTATCAGTCTCAAGTAGTAAAACATCCTCTTCAGAAGAACCAGACAACAAGCATGAAGCCTGTTGTTCTTGAAAGATAGTGTACAGATCTTTTGTTAGCTTCTCAATATACGATGACTTTGGACGAGAGACATGAGTTCGTTTTCTTGAAGGTACTGTTGAATCCCAGACCATGTTCTGGGATGGACCTGAAAGAAACATACGACGAAGTCCAAAGATGTTTTGGCATACACACAGTCACACACACACACAGATATTTATATAAAGTATCTCAGCCAACCTACCAGTTAGATCACTAGCATCAGTGCCAACAAATAAGGCACAGCTATCAGAATTAGAAATGGCAGAGCCAGAACTTGATCTGTTGCTACCATCTTCATCAAAACTTTTACGTAAAATCTGGTTACCAACGGAAGCAAATGCTGCAACTTCAGCATTATCAAGGTATCGCTTTCGTTTAGAAACTTTTGTCTCATTGTTCTTGATAGTAAAATTTCTCATCCTTGAACTTCTATAATCATCATAGTCATCATGTTCTGCTCTGGAATGCAAGGGGTATAATTTACAAGTGTACCCTTTGTTCTCCATCTGGATCCACATGCATTGCAAAGTACTGGCTTGTCTGGAGGCCCGTTTCGCCATAGAGGGGTGCCTTATAGCATGAAAGAACAGCAAGAAATGAGTTTAACTGATTTTCGTATAACTTCTTTTTTTAAAAGCAAAGCCCTGGATTTTATCGCATACAAACACCAGCCCCTATCTATGCAACAAGACAAGATACAAAAACAATTGAACTGCTATAAAATGCCTCATGCACAAAGGGTATTACAAAGATATACAATTTATCCAATTGTGTACATCATAACAACACGAACATGATCTATTACAATCCTCATGGCTACAACCATCACTGACCATGGGCATTGTGCGATGAAAAGGTGTGGCGGATTGATTATTACAAAGTGAAGACATATCATAGAAGTAGGACGAAACATTGCAGGCAAGTGTAAGGAGGGTATTTGTGTTACTCGAGAAGAACACGGACTAACAATGAGAGCAATGCATACTGTGAAATAACGGATAAAGTGATGTAGATACTGGAAAACAACAATCATCATACAAAACCATAATCAGGCCTTGAGAAGGTAACATCGTAAAGAGACATTATTAGAAGACTAATATAGAACACAAAACCATAATCAGGCCCTTTAGAAGGATACATTATTTTTGCACTATTAAACAGCAATGTCAGCCGTTTGAAACGTGCAGACCGTTGTACAGAACAGTTTCTTCAGTTAACTGACATGAATGGGAACAACTCAAGCCAAAAACGCTGCATTTTCTCAGAATGAATCATCAACTTTACTTGATCAACAAAAACGCTAATGAGAGACATGCAAGGACCCCAAAAACACATAAAAGTAAGCAAAAAAAACATGATTTTCCTAATGACTCAATTGATTGAAAACCAAGATGGCCAAGAAACATACTAAGCACGAAACAACGTATGCATTAGAGAGCATTGTAAAAGTAGTCAAAGGGCAGTCCATAGAAACTAAAGAACAATGAAAGAACACTGGAAGAAGATATCAAGGATTAATACACTAAAGAAACAAAAACATTGAGCTGATTAAATTCGTATTCAACAAATTCACATTACCAGATTCCTTGTACAATATATATGGGCAGGAAAAAAGAAAAATTTAACATTTTGATATGTATATCATAGACTTAATATCTAAGAATTACATGTAAAGCATTTCACGTCACTACAATACAATCAGGAAAGAATAGCTAAAAATCCAAGCTTTTGGCAAGGAAAAATATTGTTTAGAGGGAAAAAAAAGAAAGAAAAAAAAAAAAGTAAAGAACCTCACTTGTAACACCACAGTGACAGCAAGGCCCTTGCTTTCCCATCTCACCGAATTCTCTTTCGTCCTTGATTTCAGAAAAAAGGTCAATTGTACACTAAATTCACAACAGGAAGAGGAGAAGAAAAAACAGAACACCTTCCTGAGGTCTCAAGAAAGAAAGATAAAAATCAATTCTTTTTTTTCCAGAATTTACGTTAAAAAATTATTAATCTTCAACCGCTTATAACATCTTTTTTAATAAATTATTATTCTTGGGGATCATCAACCATTTTCAGCTTTATAGTTATATATACAAAATCAAAGCAAGAGAAGACCCACAGCCACAGGAGTTTTGCATTTTAAAATCCCAAGATACGCAGAACAACTGCAAGAATTTAATAAAGATTGGATTTTTTTTTTTTTTTCACTCAGAATCTATACAGGCCAATCGAAAATAGCAATTTTTGAGAGTTTGGAGGAATAAGTTAAATTGTAAGAAAGGTCTTAGCAATGGGAAAAAGCAAAGTGGAAGGTTGTGATTGTATATGACCTGACCGACCTCTTTTTGTTGTGTTGAATATGGAGTGAAAGTGAATGCTTTCATCTTTCTTAACACCATTGCATTGGACTTTTTTAAATTTACTGTGTGTTTTACTTTTCAAACAATGCATACTAGTAGTACTATATTTTGCAATATTATATTATATTCCATGCTTAGTATACTACAAAAATATAGTAGTATCCTACAAAAATGATCAATCTCTTGGGATTAAAAAGAAAAGTTTAATTGCAATCTACCTCAAGACTACGTGAAACAATGAATGAAATTTAAATGGTTTCTAAAATGTCGGGTTTGATAATATTCTGATAGAATGACCTTTCGAGATCACAATCGAATTGACTCAAATATGAAATGAGTCACTCTCATATGATATATTTGTTAGTTTAGCAACTTAAAACTAAGTATACAAAAAAAAACTAAGTATACAAGACTATATATTTTCCTTTAAAAAAAAAAAAAAAAAAAAGACTATATATTTGTCTAAACTCTTTTAAAATGAGAATTCAAAGTTTAATTAACATAAATTTAGATCAGGTTTAAGTTGTTTTTAATTGAGTTTTGGTTTTACAGTCATATATCAAACTCGTGGTCAATCGTGATCATATAATTTAAACTTTGATCGAGTCAATAAGTCTAATGCTTTGAGTAGTCCTATGGTCTTTTTTTTCTTCCTCTTATCTCAAATCCTTCATTTTTCGTATTCTTGAAATATTGGTTTGTCTCAAAAATAAAAATAAAAATATTGGTTTGGTTTTTTTTTTTTTTTTTTAAGAAAGAAATATTGTTTTTCTTTTTTAGAGCAAATATTGGTTTTGGAAAAATGCTAAAATCACCAACCTGTTTTTAGGAACATCAAACATATATAACCATTAAATAATAAAATTGAAAACTATTGACTAATTTAAATAAACTATTTTACCAAATGGTGTTTCTTTCATGTGGCAAAAGTGATACACATAAATTAATATTATCAAGTTTTTCATGTAATACATCAATATATATATATATATATATATATATATATATATATATATATATATATGCTCAAACCCCGTAAATAGAGACTTCTTTCAATTCTTTGGTATAATAGCAAGCTCATGACTCTAAAACATTCGATTACCTGATTAATATTTCCAATCATTCTGCGGAGACCCATATGATTAGGGTTTAAGTATTTTTTACATTCTTGTTGGCTCGATATGTTAAGCACTTGTTTTTTTTACCAGAGATAGGCTTTTTAATTTTGACAAGGACAAGAGATATGTTAAACACTTGAATTTCCTAGGTCTCCTTATGTATAAATATATACCTTTTTTTTCCGCACATTAGTTCCTATTTTTTTATTTTTTTATTTAATGCTTTTCTAAAAGTGAACAGCCTTTTTTTTTTTTTTCCTATTTTCTTATCGCAAATTTTAATTTTGTCATGGACCAACTATGACTTTGTGATCCAGGACCAATAAGAAATCAAAAAAAAAAAAACAGATGGGCCCTACCCTTCTTTTTAAAACATACTATTGGTAGAACAAGAATGACATGGTGAAGCAGGACCACCATAGACGTTTAGTTGTTTTTGTAATTTATGAACGACTTTAACTATGTTTTAAGACAAATTTAAGCCGGCAATTTGTTTTGGAACCTCAAAACATGGTGAATAAACTGTACTCAAGCTGCAGGGAAATAAATTAATGGTAAAAGAACGGGATGTTGTAGTGGCAGCTTTTGAATGTGTGGGAAGTCGATATTCTATATCGACTTCTTTCAACAAAAAAAAGATGTACAGATCTGATCGATCTTTCTTCCGCCTGAGTGACTAATTGATGGGAGAGTTTTAGTTGCTAACTCCATAGGGGATGATATGGCCCGTGAAATGATCAAAAGCATATAGTTCATATTCATTCAACTATGAAAGAAGCTTCGATTAGAATTGGGAGAAGTTAGACGAGCAATATACATTCAAGCCATGCTCAAGCTCAAATCTAAGCTAAACTCAAGCTGCATTGCTAAATGCTCAATCTCAACTGTATTTCGTTCCAGTCTATTTCTTGGTTGAAAGTGGACAAGAAATACTTAATTTTTAGATTGAGTTACATTCAAAGAACATATTTTTCTCAGAGCTAAACATTGTAAAATCCTAAATACAAAGGATCAATCCTCAATTCAGCTCAACACTTCAAGACAGACAATGAACATGTTTATATGTGTTCTCTGTTTGAATTGCTCCTGTCTTTAAGTTCATTGAGTAGTTAGGTCCATTAGAAACTAAGTTTAAGCTTTCCTTAATCAAGTTAGACCTTGCAAATTCCTACAAAAGATTCTCAACACTATATGTTGAAGAGCCAAATTAAAGTCTTCATCTATCAGCCATGAATCATGTGAGAATGAAGTACTTGTAGATGCAGAATTATCAACTGCATATGTATGTTAACAAATAGGGATGAGATTAGCTGAAGAGCAAGAAATGTCTTTACAAACTAATACACTTCTTCTGTCATAAGCATATTTACTACAGTATTAGAGCGACCAGATATTATTCGTGAATCTGCGCCCAGATTCATCATATGCAACATCAGGCAAGACAAATAACAAAGTTCAGTATAGCTGAAGAACAGTCCCCTAATATCTTCTTTTCTTCTTCTTTTCCCTCTCTTCCTTATCAGAAGCATTTTTCAACTGTAGTAAAAACAGAAAGGGGGTCAGTTATTGCAAATCTCATACTGGAAACAAAGAAAGTTGAAGGACTAAGGGTAGAGATATATACCATTATGACCAAAATCCTAACAAACACTGCGATAAAATCTGTGAAAAGGGTTAAGGAGTGCTTCACATAGTCCAAATCACCATAATGTGCCTTCTCAATTATATCCTGGGTGTCCACAACTATGTAGCCAACAAAGACCAGTAGCCCGAAATATAGCTGCAAGATACATGCCACAACAGCATTACCATACATTACATACAGGTCTTGTCTTGACATTTAAAAGAGAGACGACTCTAAAATGATACCTCAAACTTGAATAAAGCCATTGACCCTCCGAAGATTGAAGAGGCAAAGTGCAGCCATAATAGAATGGAGACACCAGAAGAAAGTAGGCCACCCAAGTATAGATACTCCCTGCGCCTAGCCAACATGGCAGCTGCAGAAAAACAAGCGAAGGCCACCCCACAACCAACAAAGGCACTAACCAGTATGCTGGAAAGAAGAACAAGGTTTACCAATCAGACATTAACGTCACCCCCAAACGAAAAACGGATGATTATGCTAATTACATTCAGCTCTAATTATATGGTATCATCACGGGAAGCAGACATCTGTGATCATCGTTGATTTCATAAAACTAACCCAAAACACAAATGCATTTTACAATACATTACACATGAAATGTTGCTAAACAACAAATGTTATACGTCCTAAAAAGAGAAAACCATGATTCAGAAGCAAGGATAATATTAGATTAAAGTATTTCATACTGAAACTAATAAGTGAGATGCAGTCAATGGCCATAGTAATGTTGATTTGATAAGCAACACCACACCATTTAACTGAATTAGCTGACCCCAAATCATTAAAAAAGAAATAGATATGATCTTTAACTATGCATGTGTGGGCAGAAAGAACAGGAAGGGAAAGGGTAGACGGAATGCAACAAGCCGCTGAAACTAAGAAGGCACAAGGTCATGATCATACCTACAATTAAAAGTCATTCAGACACAATCATTAATTCATTAAACGAAGAAAACATCCAGACATACCTTGGATCAAACCGAATAGCCAAGTCAACAAGAGGACCAATTGAAGCCCCTTCAAGAACTGCAGCTGCCATCAGAAGTCCCAGCCTCTTTTGCTGCACGTCATTTTAAAAACAAGCACACAAAGTCTGGTCAAGACCAAAAAAATAAAATAAAAAATGGAATAAGAAGCAGAGGTAAGGAATGGAAAAGTAAGGGATACCTCTTGATATGGGGGAATTGAGAGTAACCATATCATGGTTCCAACAGAAGCAAGTGTGGTTAAAAGCCCTCCAATGTTCATCAGTATGTGAAGATAAGCCCCAACGGCAGATGCTACCAGTGCACAACATAGTGTGAGATAAACCTGAAATTAAACAATTAGGATTACAACAGAGCACATAAAAACCATTTTTTTTGTATAGGCTTCATAAAAACCAATAAATAGGTAAAATCTGGATTGTGGACAATATATAACAACCATAAAAACAGGTCATAATCATACAGAAAGAGAGAACTACTCTTATACACGACATACAAAGCATACATACACCAACGAAAATATCAAAGATCCGTTCCCAATTCATCAAGATTCTCAACTATTTTCTTGATTAGAACTCTCGACATTAATCTTCGAAAATCTAACAAACAAAGGCTAAGTGATGACAAAATTTAAAATACCAACAAACGACTGAACGAGGCACGCAACACATTAAGAAATCAACATAAATGTTGCCAAATAATATCCAATCGAAAAACATATTCATATCCCCAAAATCAATAACAAATTCATCAATATCATCCACAATTAACCTAAATTCAGACAACTAAACCACTCTGAGAAACCGAAAAAGCGAAAATTGTAATCAATAATACCTGCTTGAGATGGTTTTGAACGACAGGAGAGATCTGGCGGAAATTCTTGAGAGAATCGTAAGTCCATCGGCTTCCGGCAGCAGATTGTGATTCGAAAAATGAAGTGAACCCTTCCATGTCTCTTCTCTTTGACGGAATGTTTCTTCAGAGCCAGGTATTTTTAGAATAGTATTTTTCGCAGATGAGTATTAATATGTTTTTGGATTACCCGCTGATATACGAAGTTTTATATTTATCCATTGGCAAGGGTGGTGCTTCCTCGAAATTACTAGAAAGGTCACGAATTGTTCGGGTCATATTAAGATAAGGGAAAATTGCCCCTTCCGTATCTAGAACGAACCAAACTTAGACGAGGGGATTTCCTGCTCATCTTGGAGCGTAAGTTTTGTTTTTCCCCAAATTTTATCCTCGTATAATAATCTATATTAATATTTCAGAAAAAAAAACTGTCAATTGATCCGTATTTTTTTAATTGACCCGACCCAAATCCGGATATTTAATTAAAACAATAGAAAAAAAACAAAAAAAAAACCATTCAGTCCCACGTACATACTCTACTCACCATGTCCCCTTTATTCTGAATTAAAAAAAAATTAATTAAAACAACAGATTAAAAAATTAAAAAAAAACCATTCAGTCCCACGTACATACTCTACCCACCACGTCCCCTTTATTCTGAATTAAAAAAAAAAGTATCAATTTATTACAGTCAACTATAAGCTACACTACAAAAAAACAACCCACTATACCCACTTCACTGTTTAAAACAATAGATTAAAAAAAACAAAAAAAAAAAATCCAGTCCCACGTTCAGATTAAATTAAAAAAATAAATATCAGAAAAAAAATATATCCAGTCCCACGTTCAGATTAGAAAAAAAAATCCAAAATACACTTTTCATCGTCCCACGTTCAGATTATTATTATTTTTTATTTATCAAAATACAGTTTTCATCTGCCGCCTTTTACTCAACAATTTAACCACCCTACTCTTCCCAACTTCTATCATAAGCACTACTAACACCCCACGGTTGTTATAACCATTTCACTTTTCTAAAAACAAATCTACAGCATCACTTTTCTAAAAACAAAACAAATTGACAGCTTCACTCTTGCAATTCTACAAATCTTCCAGTAAGCAGTTCTTCATGCATTGGCCGTTGATTTTCCCATTCTTTATATTCGCACTGTTACACAAAACTTAACACAGGTAATTGATCATTTCAGGAAGATTACACATCAGTCATTACCAACAAGTGTTTCAGGCTACTATCTACATGTAAGTGTTATGTTCTTATGCTACATTATTTCATTATGCATTACCACCAACTTTTCAGAACACCAAATAAAATTAATACTGTTTTACTTACAGAATAACAAACAACAAATGCAGAAAACTTAGCCCAGATAACTTACCTAATATAAGTGTTCTACAATTGTTCTGCTAACATTACCAGCAACATTTCAAATTTAATACTTCTGTTCTTTTTAGCCTGTGTATGTAAACACCTGAAAGCCCAGATAACTTAGCTAATATAAAATCAACAATAGTTTTCAGAATCAACAATCGTTTTCAGAATACCAAACAAAATTAATATTGTTTTACTTACACAAGACTGTACAACATCCATTAACCACACTCATTTCTCTTCAACTACTACTACTACCTATAACTGTAAATATAACATTCTGAATCTGATAAAACTCAAACAACGAGTGCAGAAAACTTAGCCCAATACTTCTGCTATTACTAGCAACTTTTCCAATTTATATTTCTGTTATTTTTAGCCTATGTATGTAAACATCTGAAACTTTAAAACCAACAGCCTACAAAATCAACTATCAACATTGTACAACATAACACTGTTCAATTTGTTGACTTACCACATCATAGAATCAATTGGTTCTCAGAGGTTGTTCTTGTTAGTAATACCATCCGCAACGGAAGCGATTTAAGGATCTAGATCTATAAATTACACGTAATAAAATAACTAGATCTACTTCTCTGCAGGCGGTTGTAGATCATACCTCTTGATCTCAAAATCCAAGTAGAAGAACCGCAATATGAAGAACAAAAGGATGGTGTGAAGAGCACCACGATCTTCCGCACGTGTGATTCAAGCAACTCCCGGTGGAAGGAAATCCTCGTCTCGAATCCTTCCGATATGCTACCCGGAAAACCTCCAAGATTTTCCTCCTTATACCCTCTGACCGAAATTTTCCTTCTCTCTAGAGAGGTAGAAGTCTAAATTTGTCCGGTAAATTAGAACTTTATAACTCTCTTTATATAGGAGAGTAATCCTCATCCTCCAAGGATTTTATTTGCAAATAAATAAATCCAATAAATAAAAGATAATCCTATAATATTCTTAAACAAATCTGAATAATATTTATCTTTATTTCTTACCATAAATATTTATCCAATAAATATTTTGTGACACATGTCTTATTAATCTACAAGAAAACTAATTTCTTGTTGACTAAAACACATCCCCATGGTCGAAAATTTACTTATTGACCTAGTCAATATTATTTTCGCCATAACACTAATTTTGCCAAGATTATGAAAAATATCTTTTTCACATATTTAATTATTTAAATTTCAACTAATTTGATAAATTCACTAAACAATTAATTCACATATCGCTTTTAATTAAATACTAACAAGAACTAAATTAATATTATTAGGATTCGACGTCCGAGAATAGCTATGCTATATTGGAGGCACGTCGGGGACCATGGACTAATAATCGTGACTCTGATAAATCAAATAAATAATTATCTTACTGACGCGTAATAATTATATTCGATAAATCAATCACATGAATATGCCACCATAATCCCGTGATCGCACTCCTCCGATTATGAGATTATATTTATCTCTCACGAGAATGATAATAAGCGTCCCATTGACATAATCATTACATATGGATTAATCCTCCATAGATCGCTCATTCTAAATCGGGAAGTTACCGTTAACCCTTTTAGAACCTCTTATCCTTATTTACCATTAACCCCTAGTGATCAATTAATTCATACAACTCACCGGCACTAATCGTGTAATATGAACTCCATGGATCGATCGCTTTAGGATTAACAAATAAGGAACCGCTTATCTCGCTTACAGAAATGGAAGGAATGGATTCGGATCTGTGATAACACGTACTACTCACTCAATCCAAAGACAATGCCAAGATGGGGTAATTCGGATCACACTCGGTGTAATCCTTAAAAAGTCAAGTCAAACCTCATACTTGATTCAAGCGGTTGATCGTGATCACCTCAGATTAAGATATATCCATAAATATGATCATCGATTGATTCGATAAGACTTCTCGATTACGGAATTATATCGTGAACTCTAATCAAATCGGTCCAAATTTATATGATATATCTATCATATATAAATGCCCCACTAGGTTCTCTTAACCGAAAGTCCGGATAAGACAATCACACCTATTGTGTTCTGGGCGCATTAATAGCACGTTAAAGGAGAGACCCGATACTCTCGATTAACTTCACTACGGGCTAATTGTATTTTAAGTACATCTTCACTAACTCAATCCTCCCGTGTATATCCCATACACTGAGTTAAGTGATTACATAAATGATATACTTTAGGGTTTTCTGTAGTGTAAATACTATTGTCACATCGGTGAATATGAGAATAATAAATATGAATAATAATATCATTTCATTTATTAAATAAAAAAATTACAAAATTGTCTTTCGGGCATCACACCTAACAGTTCTGACCGGAATTAAAATGACTATCCTCGGGTTCACCCTCAGTCAAACCGGTTCAGCACTCTCATTAAAACGGGTCCCCACCATACCTGAGCCAACCCGGCATGGAACTCGGGTTGGACCTTACCTAATCTTTAATCAGTTGAAATTGGCAAATCTTTAATCTTCAGATATCATAAACAATCTGGACCCAAGAAATAAATTTGACCGGGCTTACAACGATTCAGATTCTTCTGAATCATCATCACCGAAGAATTGGGGTTGTCAACTCCCCAATCCTTGACTTTTGAAAGCTTCAATTAGCCAAGACCTGCAGATAACCATCCTTATCAAATCTGTAAGTACACCAAGGTCATACACAAATATTGCATGAAATCAAAACATAAATCAGATACAAATAGGAACAATATCACCTAATTTATCTCTCATAGAGAGAAGTTCATCCGGGTTTAGAATATGAATTCCTCATATTTCGATTGAAGCAGAAAATGGTTCACCTTCTTCTGAATCATCATGACGCCTTCACGATTCTGAGAATCGTTTTGCGATTTAAATCGGGTAAGAAAAGTTTCACAACCCCTGAAACCTAATCGACTCCGGATTATTCGTTCAGATGAACAATACGGCCATACTAAAGGGATGGGTGAAGAAAAAAACCAAAGCAACACAATTTCGATCTGAGCAAAAATCCAAAGCAACATTGGCCTCAGATTCGCCATCACAGCATAAAGAAGTATTTGATCCAAAGCGTGTAGCATCAAAGAGGATGCCTTTTTCTTTATAAATTCGCCATCACCGCATCACGATTTGATATTTGGAGAAAGACACGTCATAGGCCTCAGATCGGTTCATCATAGGCCTCAGTAGTGCAGAGATTTATCAGATGAAAAAGACCTTGCCTTCACGGACCAAAGCAACACAATTTCGATCTGAGCAATAATCCAAGTGTTGCAGAGTCTTCATAACATCAGAGGCTTTTTCGAGATGAAGGAGAAACAACTTTCATTTAAACCATATATGGTTTCTCATTGAAAAGGAAAGGAAGCAACTGTAATCCCCTTCAAGGAGCTTTTCATATTCACCTTTTTGACAAGAAAATAAAAGGACGGTTAGGTGGTGGTGGATAATAGAAACCAGGAGGTGGAGAATGGTGATAAGGATGGGTAATTAAAATAATGGGTAGGGGAGAAGTTTCTAGGAAGGACAGTCATGGGTAATTAAAATAATGGGTATTTATTTATGCAAATCAAGTATCCATTGTATGTCCTAATTAAAATCACTATACTACTTACAAAAACTAATATTTTTATGTACTAATAACCAAACTTATATAATTATGTACTATTTTTTTTGAAACAATTATGTACTAACTAAACTTATTTACATACAACTACATAATTAATAAATAATAAAACACTTAATTAAATTACTTATTATCTAATAAAAATATATATTCATTAAATTGCTTCAACAAATATACCTAATACTTATTTTTTCTGAACTTATACAGATTTTTGTTTAATTTTCATTTCTTTCAGAATATCACGTAACACCTACCACTGTACTCATACATATTTCCCACAGAATGGACTCATACATTTACCAACCAATTGGCTCCAAAAGGCGACGTTTCGTTATTCCAGATGATGAGTTTACATACGACAATTTGGTAGATGTCCCTATGACCCTTGACACAGCTGATGCTCCACAGGATGAGCCTATTCCTGTTGATGTAGTACACGTTACTACTGCTGAGGATGTTCCACCTACAGGTCTGTCAATCCACACTTTACAACTTCACATATTGTACATAACTTGCTGTTTGATTCACACAATGTTGTGGTTTGGATTCATATACACCTACAACTGCGCTTCCGTACCGATTACTACAATATTGTCCCACGTGTATGTTTACAGTTTCCTATATAATTATTGATTACTTCCAATTAACATCCCATTATTAAATCCTTCTTTATTAACACATATATATACCATGTAATTGATGCAACTCCGACTGATATTCAATATATTAATACATGCTCATGTACCTCAACCATGTCCTTAGGTTCTCCTATACATACAATTCCACACATTCAACACCAACATTTAAGGTGGTCTTTTGGTCCACGATCCTCCATCTGTGAACATTGCAATGCTGTAATGTGGATAGAAGAAAAAATTCAACACAGTAGTACCAGATCACCAAAGTTTCAACTATGTTGTATGAACGGAAGTGTTCGACTACCTTTGCTACCTCCAACTCCGAACACATTGAACAATCTACTTCTACGTTCAACATTCAGGGATCAAATTCGATCATATAATTCCATGTTCTCTTTCACCTCCATGGGTGGAAAACTTGACCACAATATAATGGATAGACAAGGTCCTTACACCTTCCGTATTAGTGGGGAAAACTATCATCGGATTGGCTCACTTTTGCCACAACCGGGTGCACGAGGAAAATACGTTCAATTGTACATTCATGATACAGAGCATGAGGTTGAGAATCGCATCAATGCCATCACAGGCAACCAATCATCAGTATCGTCTCTGAATGTGAAAACCGTTCGACGTTTGAAGGAAATGCTAGATGAAATCAATCCTTACGTGCATGTATTTAGAAATGCACGAGATCGGTTGCTGAACAACCCTATGTTGACTTTGAATTTGTCAATCATTCGTAACCGAGGTGGTCGCCAATACATACTACCCACATCTCATGAGGTAGCGGCTTTAGTGGTAGGTGACATGTTAGGTGATAATGCAGGTCGTGACCTTATTCTAAAAACCCATGAAGGCGTTCTGCAAAGAATATCAGAATTACACCCATCTTACATGCCGCTGCAATACCTTTTGCTTTTTCCTCACGGTACTGATGGATGGAATTCGACTATTCCGTTCTCTACATCATCTTCTACAAGTTGTGACCATGTTTCCAAGCGTGCGTACTATGCATATAGGATACAGTATCGAGAATTGGAAATGACCACATTATTACGAGGATGGAGGTTGTTTCAACAATTTTTAGTAGATGCTTGGGCTGCTATTGAGCATAACACGTTAAATTTCTATCGCACTCACCAATCCCAACTGCGAGGAGATGTATACCAAGGTATTGAAGATGTATACCAACATGCTCACATATTTTCTTTTACTTTTTCATTCCAGGTGTTAAGTAAACTTTTTTGGGATGGTTGTTGTGCAATCTCACGTTCGCTTTTAAGTGAACCTACGCTACTTTTCATTCTCATATCTATGACAGATGTCTACATTTTTATATTTCATTGTAAATATTTCAATCATTCCATTTTTTTGTTGTTATTTTTGTTTCACTTACGTAGCTCTTCAGTTACTACAATATCTATAAATTTCTACATACACGTATATCATTGTAAATATTTCAATCATGCTACAGTATCTACAAATTTCTACATACACAGATCGACTTTCCAAATATAACGTTCTCCGTGCGTCGCACGGGTTTTATACTAGTATAAGTATAATGGTGATCCAGAACCAGTAACATATTACATAAATAGATTTGCCCCCTATTTTATACTACATACGTCCTAAAATATAATTATATTTGAATTTTTCTACAAATATTAAAAAAAATGGTTAAATTGATTATGTCATTAATTTTAATAAAAAAATTTGATCAAAATGACGTTTCACGGTTATTAATGCAATAGATGTAGAGTAATCCAATGATGCAGTTGTCAAAATCATTTGTTTTATTTTATGTGAGACGGTTACATTTCCAATCAGGGATGTAACTAGCCATTGGCTCGGGTGGGCGAAGGCCACACCGTTTTTTATTTTCGGAACATCAAAAACCTTATATAAATTAGTCCAATACAGTTAGTTGTTTTAATTCAGCCCACCCGACCATATAAATATAGTCAATTAGGCCATCCGACCACCAATTCATGGTTCTGTCCCTGTTACCAATGCGTTATTTATTGTGTTTTTTCTATATCTACCCTTATTTATTAAAATATGAGAGAATAAAAACAACATTATTTTAATTATAGTCTAGGGATTTTTTTGTCATTTTGGTATACAAATTAAAGCATTAAATCGCTAGTGGTTTAATGGGGGTGTGTTATCCTTTTGTAGCTCGGAAAAAAAAACATTAACTCACTTCTTTAATATGCGTGTTTTTGGCAACTGTATCAGTTATTTTGGAACGGAAGGAGTACTGAAAAGTAGGTGAATAAGTAATAAATTAGGGGTAAAAAAAGAAAAATATAATAAATGTTTAATTGGTATTGTAAATTACAGGACAAAAACCAAAACTTAAACGGATTTTTATTTGAAAAAATTAGCTTATAGTCCACTTTACAGGCTGTTATTAAGTTTTAATCATATAATAATTATTTTATTAGTATAAGGTCAAAAAAAATTCTACTGGACTATGACAAGTGATATTGGGCGTGTTAACTTTCACAATCTGTGGATCGTTGACTCAGGAGCTGGCAATCATATGACCGGTGATAAAGAAAGACTTCAAAGTATGACAGAATACAAAGGAGGTCGTGTTGTCGTAACGGCGGATAACACCAAGCTTCAAATTAGACACATTGGAGAGACAGTGATCACGCCAAGCTCAAATTTTCAGCCAGTGATATGATAGCAAAATAACTAACCGCTAACTTTGACCGACAGAGTAACGGGTCAACGGTAGTATAGTGGTCTCAAGGTCGAATCCACAGGGAGTAACGTCTAAGTACCAAAGTCGACTTAGAACTTAGTTCAGGTCAAAATAGTGGTGAAGAGATATTATACTAATGCATAAGTAAAGATTATACTAATGAGTTTACTTCTAGGTATCAAAAGGTATAGCCAAACTATGATCCCACGAGCTGCTTTCACCCCTAAGGAAAGACTTAACGGGAAGCGTGTCTTAACCGACCTACCTATCCAATGTAGTTTAACGACATCCACGGGTGCCAACTCCTAATTCTAACGATTAGACTGAACAACTTGATCTAACCACCCTATGTGAAGTTAATTAATTCTCCCTTTAGAAAACTGATTAACCTAACATGATAAGCTCTAGAGTCGCTCGAACAACGATGAAAAACCTCTATATTGGAAACGGACCTAACAACTAGGCCGAATCTACGCAACGATCCTAAAACCCTTATCCCACATCTCACCGCAAAATGCATCTGTAAGTTTGATGTGTGTGACAGTGAACTAGGTGATCAATCTAATTCAAAGGCGTTAAAAATAAGTTTTAGGACGTGGATTAATCGTTTAAACATGAAATTACGCACTACACAACTCCCAATCTCATCTCCCTTAAGGTTTTCACTCGCTTTCACATAATTCGACTATACATGCAATTAGCTACTCATAATTATGCTAATAACGGAATAAAGAACGGAAATTGAACTAAAGACAATAAATAAAAGAAACGTCATTACCATATAACTGCTGAAAAACAGATCCAGAAAATATGAAGAAATAGTTGCACCCAAAAAAAGTTGAATCTTTGATCTTGTAATGCAAATCTAAGCTATAAAAGATGTGTAGAATCAAAGGAAGTTATCTAGGAATCAAAGGATCAAAGGGTGTTTAATCTACACTAAAATCGCACTAAAATCGCCAAGAGAAGTCTAAAGTCGCCAAACATGAGTAGGGGCTGAATGAGCTGCGTATTTATAGAGTAGATCGAAATCTCTTCTTGGCCAATCCACGACGCCCGTCCGGGTCATGTCAAATGCCCGTCTGCCTGGGAGAATATGAAGATATTAGGGTTTCGTCTTCAGTGGACGGGCGTTCGCATTCCTCTGAACGCCCGTCTGATGAATCATGACTTGAGGGCCAAACGCCCGTCTGGACACCCTGGACGCTCGTTTGTGTTGTATGAGCTTCTTGAATCGGGTTGAACCTTCCCAAACGCCCGTTTGGGGGTCATTTGGACGCCCGTCCAGCTGAAAACCCAACTTTCTGAATGATGTATTAATTCTGTGGACGCCCGTTTGAACAGGCCAAACGCCGGTTTGAGGTGTGCTTACTGCAGACGCCCGTTTGGGGTATGGCAAACGCCCGTTTGCCTTGTCTTCACTCCAAACTTAGCTTTTCTTCCACTTTCATCCAACTCTCGTGCCATGAACATGTCCTTTAGTCCAAAACATCGCTTTCCGGGTCCTCGAGTTACCTAGATCCTGCAATAACATAGACGAACAAACACCACGCGTAATTCCACAAGACACAAGTGTCGTAAAAGAGTCAAATATCGCTAAAAAGGCGGAGTTTACTATAGATGTGACAGTTTAACTCCCCGTGCATATAACTCTCGATATTACTCTCAAACAGGTCTATATCTACCCAAAATATGCCAAAATAACCATGAATAACTCGTAAAAGGAGGTAATCTCATATAAGAAATACACTACAATTTGACTCCCATCATGATACTGCAAAATGTGATGCATGTTGATGGAATGAAGAAAAATCTCTTATCAGTATCACAGCTCACAGAGTCAGGTAATTATGTATTGTTCAGTCCACAAGATGTGAAGGTTTATCGTGATCTTAGAGTCGTTGGGACTCCAATCTCGAAGGTGGAAAGAAGGAGTCAATATATCTTGATCGATCAAAGCGACATCTGAGGAAAAATGACACAGCTGATCTATGGCATGCACGTCTGGGACATGTCAGTTATAAGAGACTTAAGGTCATGATGAAGGAGTCTGCTCAAAGGACTTCCTAAGTTGGAGTGTCGGGATGACACGGTTTGCACCGGATGCCAATATGAAAAAGCGCATCATCTCCCATATAAGGAGTCAAAATACCGAGCAAAGGAGCCGCTCGAGTTGATTCATTCAGATGTTTTTGGACCAGTAAAGCAACAGTCAATTGGAGGAGCAAAGTATATGATCCCATTCATTGACGATTTCTCAAGATATACATGGGTGGACTTCATGAAGGAGAAATCCCAGGCTTTGGAGAAATTCAAGGAATTCAAATGTAAAGTAGAAGCAGACTTTCCTCAAAGAGTACGTTGTCTACGTACAGATAATGGAGGTGAGTATACATCCACCGAGTTCTCGGAATATCTAAAGCAAAATAATATTCGCCGGCAGTTGACTTGTCCGAGAACGCCGCAACAAAATGGGGTAGCTGAAAGGAAGAATCGACATTTAGCTGAGACATGTCAAAGTATGATACATGCAAAGAATGTCCCAGCCCGTTTTTGGGCAGAATGTATGAAGACTGCAGCCCATGTGATCAATCAGCTACCACAAGCAAAGCTTGGATTCATCTCACCATATCAGAAACTCAAAAGAGAAAAACCAACTGTATGTCATTTCAAAGTATTTAGCTGTGTCTGTTATGTATTCGTCCCAGATGAGCTACGAAGAAAATTTGACAAGAAAGCAATCAGATGCATATTCTTGGGATACGATGAGGAAAGAAAATGATGGAAGTGTTGTGACCCAAGAACGAATCGATGTATGGTGTCAAGAAATGTTGTATTCGATGAAGCATCTTCTTGGTGGTCATCTTAAGATGAGGAGCTTCCTGACTCACCTATTCTAGATGAGAAAATAAGAGAAAAGACTGGAGAAGATTTATGCACTCTGAAAGTAAATGATGATGGTCAAGAGAAATCAGCAGCAACTCAAGAGATGGAATATAGTAGTATCGAAAGTCCAACACCGGAGATGGAGGAAGTTGATCCTCATGAACAACTTAGGAGATCATCTCGACAGAGGAAACCAAATCCTAAGTATGCTAACATTGCGACAGTTGATGATACTGCAACTATGGAGCCTTCAAGCTATGAGGAGGCGTCTAAAAATGGTGAATGGATCCAGGCGATGAAAGAGGAAATTCAAGCGCTTAAGCAAAACCAGACTTGGGAACTTGTTCCGCTTCCGGAAGGAGTAAAACCAATATCTTGCAAATGGGTTTACAAGGTGAAAACACGACAAGACGGATCCATAGAAAGACATAAATCTCGATTAGTTGCTCGAGGTTTCTCATAACAATATGGCTTAGACTATGATGAGACGTTTATCCCGGTGGTGAAGATAACTACAGTGCGAGTTTTACTGGCACTAGCAGCTAGTAAGTCTTGGAAGCTATGGCAGATGGATGTAGAGAACGCTTTCCTACATGGCGAGATCGATTGAGACATATACATGGAGCAACCAAAAGGTTTCGAGAGTACGACTCATCCTAAATACGTGTGCAAGTTAAGAAAGGCGTTATATGGATTGAAACAGGCTCCAAGGGCTTGGTACGGAAAAATTGCAGAGTTCTTGACTCATAGTGGATTCTCTATGGCTTCGTCCGACTCAAGTTTGTTCATAAAGTATCAAAATAACAAATTAACAGTCGTGTTGGTATATGTTGATGATCTCATCATCATTGGAGATGATGACAAAGAAGCTCAGCAAGTCAAGAGGAACTTATCAGTCCGGTTTCAAATGAAAGAACTTGGAGAGCTTAAGCACTTTCTTGGACTTGAAGTCGAGTACACTAAAGATGGGTTGTTCCTCTGCCAACAGATGTATGTTAAGGATCTGTTAAAGAAGTCTGGAATGATAGACTGCAAGCCTTCTCCAACACCAATTGAAGTCAATGCCAAGTTAAGCTCAAAAGAAGGCAAAGAATCGGATGATCCTACAAGTTATCGATTTACTAGTAGGAAGTCCGATATACTTGACGTTAACAAGACCGACATTTCCTTTGCGCCATGCGCCGCAAGCGATTTATGCAAAGTCCAAGAAAGCCACATTGGCGCTTAGTTCGAGAAAATTATAAGGTACGCCAAAGGAACTTATGACTATGGTATTTTCTACCGTAAAGGAGTGCCATGTAGACTCGTTGAATCTTGTGGCGCCGATTATGCTTTGAGGATCATGACACTCTCCGATCAACTACCGTTACGTGTTCACCTTTTTGGTTCGGAATAATATCATGGTGTAGCAAAAGACAACCTAATGTATCTCTATCAACAACCGAGGCAGAGTACCGGGCAGCCGTTATAGCAAACTCAAAAGTCACTTGGCTTGTGCAGTTATTAAGAGACTTACATCGGCCAGATTGACTACCCAAAGGATTTACATTGCGACAATATATCATCACTACAACTAGCGAGAGAATCCAGTATTTCATGCAAGGACCAAGCACATTGAAGTGCACTACCACTTTATTCGAGAGAAGGTTCTTCAAGATGAGATACTGAGATGATTCACGTGAAGACCAAGATCAATTAGCGGATATATTCACAAAAGGATTAAACGGACGCAAGCTCGAGGAATTGAAATGCTCTTGGGATGCAAATGAGCTCGTCGTCAAAAGAAAGAAGTCATTGAGGGGAGTGTTAGAAGTCAATGACTTCTAGATTATTCTACAACTAGTACATGGGAAAAATCTGGAAATTATTTCCTTAGAGAATAGTCTAGAATTCTTGAAAATACTTAGATTAATATCTAATGCATACTTTGCCTAGAAACATCTAGTGTGCATTTCTCTAGAAGGATCTACTACTTTTTCTAGGATATTCTTACCTTTCCTATAGATAGGAGTTGTAACTTAGGCCAACAACACAACACACACAAGTTGTGAAGTGAGTCTCCCACATCAAACACTTTCTAGTTGTTCTCTTCTTGTATTTTTCAAGTGTCCCATTTGTTGTATATTTTGTGTATCAATAAAATATCAAGTTCTATATTCCAAGTGTTTGGACCTACCGCTTACGACACAACAGGTAGGTCTTTTGACTGAACCACAATACATAGTTGTATTCACTATTTTCTATCATTACTTTTTCATATCTTGATTGCTTTATCTTGCTTGAATTATTTTTGTTGGTCCATTGAAAATGATTTAGTTAAGTTTAGGGGGGGTGAATAAACTTAACACTTAAAACTTTTGGAGTTAACAAACTCAAAGAACTTCAAAGAACTTTGCGATTGGTCAATAGTCCGCTTTTGTTGAGTTTTATTGAATTTGTTGCAGTGGAATATATTTAAATTCAGCCTTATTACTTGTTGATAAAATATGATACCAAGTATTAGATACTCAGTAGTGTATGTATGTGATTCAGTAGGTTGATGTGCTAAATGTACTAAGTGCAGAATATAAATGCATAAAGTAAGTAGGCAGATTTTATAGTGGTTCCAGGTGGTGTAATCTCGTCACCCACTCTTCTCCTGTGATGTTGGAGGTAATTCACTGTAGATTCTTGAGGTAGCGATTACAAAAATCCCTAAGTTGCTTGTCCTTCACCAATAACTATGGCTTCACAAACCGAACACTTGGAACATGTAGGATTGCTTTGCTCAAAGTCTTCCACTGGTCCTTGAAGGGTAGGATTGCCTCTTCACCTGCTTCACCACAAACAACAGTCCTTGACACACAAATGTGCTTCACTGTCTTCAACAGATTCCTTGTAAAAGAAAGTTTGAATCAAGTAAGTGATTCAACTTTCAGCAGCTTGATCAGGATGATATGATCAGCAACTTGAGGTCTTAAAGCGTGGTCAATCTAGACCAGTTAGCAGCTGAATTTGAGGATGAGCTAAGAGAAGAAGCCTTGGCAGTAGGACCACTAAGTAAGCTCAGCGATTTTGAGTTGAAGAGTGGCGATCTTAAATCAAGTCTAGAGGATCCTCCCGTAGATTTGGTACTGAAGCCGTTGCCTAAACATCTTAAGTATGTGTTTTTAAGAGAAGGTGACAAGCTTCCTTTGATCATCTCTGCCAAGTTATCTCGTATAGAAGAGCTTAAATTGTTAAACGTCTTGCGCAAAAATGAAAAAGCCTTTGGATGGCAGGTGGGAGATATCCGAGGGATATCTCCCGACATCTGTATGCACAAAATCAAGATCAAGAGGGTGCAAAACGTGTTAGACAAATTTCTCGCCAAGGCTCAACCCTCACATGCAAGAGGTAGTCAAGAAGGAAATTATCAAGCTTCTAGATATGGGTATCATTTACGCCATTGCAGACAGTGAGTGGGTATCCCCAACCCAGGTAGTTCCCAAGAAAGGTGGAATTACTATTGAGAAGAATGAGAAGGGAGAGGAGATAGCATTGAGACTTGTCACTGGTTACAGAGTCTGCATTGATTATCGAAAGCTCAATGAGGTCACACTGAAAGATCATTTTCCCCTTCCATTCATTGACCAGATGCTTGAGCGTCTGGCGGGGCACGCATTCTACTGCTTCCTGGATGGATATTCAGGATACTTCCAGATACCCATCGATCCTGTTGACCAAGAGAAGACCACTTTCACTTGCCCTTATGGGACATTCGCCTACAGGCGGATGCCATTTGGTCTCTGTAATGCCCCGGCCACCTTTCAAAGGTGTATGATGGCAATCTTTGACGGGCTAGTTGAAAAGTGCATGGAGATTTTTATGGATGATTTCTCGGTCTTTGGTCAATCCTTCGGTGATTGCCTAGATAATCTTGATCAGGTGTTGTCAAGATGTGTGGAAAAGGACTTAGTGCTTAATTGGGAAAAATGCCATTTCATGGTAGATGAAGGCATAGTCCTTGGCCACAAAGTGTCAGCCAAAGGTATAGAAGTAGATAGGGCCAAGGTAGAAGCCATTAAGAAGATGAGTTATCCTAAGAATGTGCGCGAAGTCAGAGGTTTCCTCGGACATGTCGGTTTCTATAGGAGATTCATCCAAGATTTTTCCAAAGTAGCCAAGCCCCTATCTACTCGCTCAAGGAAGACGTTGAGTTCAATTTCGATGAAAACGCAAGCAAGCGTTTGAGGAGCTCAAGAATCGGTTAATATCCGCTCCAATTCTTATATCGCGGATTGGAACTTGCCTTTTGAACTTATGTGCGATGCATCCAACTATCTTTGTTAGTGCGAGTCTTAGACAAATGAATCGAAGGAAAGTTCCACTATCTATTATGCCAGTCACACATCGAATCCTTCTCAAGTTAACTACACGACCACCGAAAAGGAATTATTAGCCGTAGTATTTGCTATGGATAAGTTTCGTGAGTTACCGCTGGGTGCTCAAGTGATCGTGGGTGATCATGACGCCTGCGTTATCTCATGACCAAAAAGAAAGCTAAACCGCTTCTCGCATTGGATATCGACCCTCCAAGAGTTTGACGTTCACATCAAAGATAAGAAGAGGCGGAGAACGTAGTGGCGGATCATGTTTCTAGGATGATAAGTGAGGAAAAGGGTGATCCTCGAGATATAGATCTTTACTTTCCTCTAGAAAACATCATGTTGATCGATGGCGCGCCCCTCGATGTTCCATGGTATTCGTCCATTGTGAATTACCTTCATGCCCGCTACCTTGACCCGAAATGTCGTATCAAGAGAAGAAGAAGTTCTTCTCTCGATATGAAATATTTCGCTTGGGATGAACCTTATCTGCTCAAGATCTGCAAAGATGGTTTGCTTAGGAGATGCGTCTCAATCGAGCAACAAGAGATTATCGAGCAATGCCATAGTGGACCCACCGGTGGTCACTTTGGTCCTTGGAAGACGGTTGCTAAGATCTTCCAATCCGGTTTCTATTGGCCTACAATCTTTAAGGATACGAAGCTTATTCAGAAAGCTTGCGATAGATGTCAAAGAACCGAACTCGACAAGGCGTTTCGACATGCCTTTAAAACCCATCTTAGAGTGCGAAGTCTTTGATGTATGGGGCATCGATTTTATGGGACCTTTCCCATCATCGTGTGGCAACAAATACATCTTAGTCTGCGTTGATTATGTTTCGAAATGGGTGGAGGCAGTGGCCACTCCTCACAATGATCCCGGCAACGGCGCCAAAAACTTGTCTACGGATTTTATCTATGCAAAACAAACAAGTAATAAATTTATAATCCGGTTAACCCCAAGTATAAGGATCGTAGTACTAGTGGTTAATGCCGGGTCGATCTTACGGGGAACTAGACGATGGTGGTTCCTAGTTTTTGTCTAACTAGCTATGTCACGGAAAACTAAACTAAACAGCGATTAAACAAAACTAAACTGAACATATATGCTGAATATAAACTAGACAGAGGACGAATCCAAAGCTAGGGAGGTTTGGTTGCGAACAAATTACTCTAAAAGTGCAATAGAAAATAAACTAACTAAATAGGTTCAAGTCTCAAGGTTAAATCAAGTTTAATATGGGCAAACGAGTATTCATCCACCTATCCAACAAACACTAATCTCTCATCCCGATTATATTGCGCTTTCTACCAAGTTGTGGTTCATCTTATCAAAGGTATGAATCCTACTTTAGTAGATGATTCGCCTATTAATTTCTATCTTTCGATTTACGAAATTAACGCGTCATAACATAAACAAAGATGTAAACTTTAACGTTTTAACCTAGATTTCCAACCTATCAACTTTCGTTTGACATAGATTAAAGATCTATTCCTAAATCATGGTGATCTAATGTTTATAAAGATTTTCATCAAATATAAAACATCATACATGCACATCTTTCGATATAAATGCAATTAATCAACATAAGACATGATAAAGGAAACAACTTGATTAAAAACTTACAATATAACCGAAGAATCAAAATTAATGAAAGTTGGATGGCTTCACAATGCTCGTTTGATTGAAGCCTAGCCTCTTAGCATCCTTGAATAGCTTGAATTGTTGAAGTAAATTGCATAAACTAAACTAATTTTATCTAGGAATTTAAGAACATAAAACTGGGAAAAAACTGAGTAAAAACGCAGCCTATAGCCGCCCCTAGGGTTTAGGGTTCGAGAATTGTCAAATTGGTGTCTCAATGTGTGAAAATAGGCAAGTATTTATAGAGATTTGAGGCGGTTTCACTAAGTCGGCAATCCGGACGCTCGTCCAAGCGTTCTGAACTCCAACATAGACGTTCGTCTGGATAGCGTCCAAACTCTCTGATCTTCTTTTTGCACCTTGACGCTAAATCGCTTCTTCTTCGGACGTTCGTTCGATGAAGTTCATGATGCCTCAGTATTGAATTCTTCCTCTAGACGCCCGTTTGGATTGTCAGACGCCCGTCCACTCCTGGACGGGACTTGGACGCCAGTTTAACTGGAATAAAACTTGATTAAATCATCTCTATCTCTTTTCCTGTCCACTCCATTCGATCATTATCTCTTCTTAAATCTTTATAGCTCGAATTTTAACCCTTTTGATCATCATTTGAGCACAATAAACATACCTATAACACATGGAAAACATCGCAAACTGTAATAAAGTCCAATTAATTATAATTCACGATGAAAACACATAATTCATTCAATATTGCGATTAAGTCCTTAAAAACCTAGTATGCTCAATATTTCCATATAAGGGCCATTTATTATGAAATTAATCCAATTAAGAGGGAAAATACCATAAAATATATCATAATAAAACATAGATTTTCACCCTTAACACAAGGCATAGCTCATATCCCTTCCAGCAGGGTTAGGTCCTTGGAATTCCTCCAGAATAGGATCAAGAGCAAGTTCTTCAAAAACTGGTACAAATGTCTGTTGAGGTTCAACATCTATTGGTTCTTCTTCAGGCACTTGAAACTCCTCATCACTGTAGTCATAGTCCAGCAGTTGTTCATCTTCATCAATAACAGTAGTCTGCTGACCATCTTTCCCTTCAGTGATCTTTCCTCCAACAGGCTCTACTACAGCAGCCTGTTCTTCAACAACAGCAGGGGTTTCCTCCAAACCCATAGATAGTTCCAACCTATGCCCAGGTGATGTTTGTACCTCGCGCGACTGTACCTCTCCTGCTCCAACCTTTGTTCGAGTCTTTATCTGCTTTTTCAAAGAACTGTACCACCAGTTCCAACCTTTATTCAGATGTTGTCTGATCCTCAGCAGCCTGAACCTCCTAAATCAAAGGTGATCCTTCAAATCCCATCACCATATCCAATCTCTGTGCCACCACTATTTGTTCTTCAGTGATCAGCACTCTCTGTACAAGAATTGCAGGAAATTCAGCCATATTATCTCTTTGAAATTCTCTAACATCTGCAATCCTTCTTAGAAAATTGGCAGTCTTGGATAGAGTGTCCTGAGTGTCAATCCATGCTTGATATTGAGCTGAATCCTTAGAACTGACATCAGGCTCACTATGATCAGTAACCCTCTCATCATCCAAATCTTCATTATGCTGATCCTCAGGTTGTTCAGCAGCTTCTACAACAAATGAAGTATCTGATGCACCAACCATCTGTTGCCTCCAAGGTTTATCCCATCATTTATCAAGGCCTCCAGACCATCTATGGTGAGATCCTTCAGATCCTCATCCATCTGTTCATTTTCTTGCCTCTCGATGAATTTATCCGGCTTTGATGTGTGAGATCGCTCTACTCTTGGTTCAATAATCAATGCAATCCACCGACTCCTCCCGGACGGATGGATGATCATCACGAATCGGATGATGAAGAGTCATCACTGCCTGATTCATCTCTAGATCTCTCTGAATTTGATACCTCTTCCTTTTTTGTTCATCAATAAGATCCATCAGTCTTGCTTCCAGCAGAGAGGTATCAACCAAATCCAAAGCAGATTTTCCACTCTTAATTTCCCAAAAGCCCACTCTCACTCACAATCATTCATTGGTTCATGCAGCGGCTTTTGTCTTTTATAAAACCAAACTTCCATCGAAAGTAATCGGCTACCAGCTGGAGCTTTGGATCAACAGACCCTTCTTTCTTCTTCTTCTCCTTTCTTTCAAATGGCATGGTTGGGTGTCTAGGAGCAGTTTGAGTACCTTGCTGACCTCCAAAGGTATCAACAAGCAGTGTTAGAGTTTCTTCCACAGATGCCTCTAGGTCAGTAGGTTCTTCAGGTTGTACATTGGTACCTACCATCTCCATCTGCTCCACACTAGGTTCCCCCTGACTTACATGCTCATCAGCAGGGTTAGCAGCAGACTGCTCTTCCCCCTGAACTATTGCAGAACTTGCAGGGTCTTGTACCAACTTCTCAACTTCCACAGCAGGTGCAGACTCAGTAGTCTGCTGTGGTTCTTCAACATGTTGCTCAACAACAACTTGTGCAGCTTAAGTAGGCTCAGCAGCCTTTATAGGGGAGGATTCTACTTCTTCGGCAGGCTCAGGTTCAGTAGCATGCTGTGATTCTCCAGTAGGTTGGTCAACAACAACGTGTTCTTTCTCAGTAGGCTTGATAATTGTTAAGGGCTCAGCCTCAATAACCTCTTCTTCTTCTTCCTTTTGAGTCTCCAAAATCCTCAACTGGTTTCCTTTGCCATGTTTCTTTTTCTTGGCAATTTCTTTCATTCTCTTGGAAAGTTGCTCTTCTTCAACTTCAGCAGCTTTCCTATTCCTTGTAATTTCAATATATCAATAACTTCAACTGCATCTTCCTTCTTGTCTTCCTAGGCTTTAACATTTCAAATTCATCTTTCTTGTATCATCACCTTTCTTTTCTCAAAGAACCTTCTTAGGTGCAGCAGACTTAGTAACTTCCTTAACAGTTTGCTTGACCTGCTCACCACCAGCATCATCATCTCCTTCATCATCATCACTTTCTGTGGCTTCATCATCCACATCTTCATCGTCATCTAAGCCAGGAATAGGAGTAGCAACTTCTAGCTTATACCTCGATTTGTTAATCTTTTCAGATGAAATATCAGGTATCTGAAAATGATTCAACAAGGTCTGAATCAGTAGACCTAGGGGCTTGACTTTTGACTTCCTCACACCATCGCTATCTTCAGTAAACACCTTCTTCATGTAGTGTATGAAGAATCGAGCCCAATCAAACTTCATACTTCTGCAGATGATGATCAGCATATCTATCTTAGGTCCAGACAGTGTATCTAGACTCCCAATGAATCCCAAAATAGTTTTGGCAATCAATTTGCTCAGCAGGTTATACTCATAACCAATGTGTTTCACATTAATGCCTAGAGATGAATATATCTTCTCATTTGTCTTTATGGCTTCCACAAACTTCATCCTTGGCAGATTCATTGCTTTTGGATTGGTGGGAGCATTATTTCCAGGTCCAAAATGGAATAATTCTCTCAGTAGGTCTGAGGAAATTTCAATTTCTCTTCCATTAACAGTTGTAGTGAATGTCTCTCTACCTTCATGTATAACAATATTCTTCCAGAAATCCAACACATTAACATATGAAATTCTTTCCAGCCTTCTGTTGATGATGTTCTCCAAACCAGCTATCCGTCTGATTCTTCGTCCTATGTTAATGGCTAGTTCAGTAGAGTGACAGTCAGTCACATAGCCTCTTACACTTTGACTGGTGCCAATATGAACTTCATCTTTGTTTGCCATTATAGATGAGAAAGATGAAGAAGAAAGCTTTCAAATCTGCGTTCAAACAAGATATTTGCAGAGAAATCACAGATTGAGAGATGTGAGTGTGAACTCTGTGTATATGTCTGTATATATAGACAGAGGTAGTTGTAACTGTCAGAGCACATACTGTGGTATTAACCACGATTAAATCTGAGTGAATGCTGTCTTGACACGTGGCCCATTACTTTTCCATAACGTTTTGTAACCGTCAGATCGTGTAACTACGGTTACAAAGATAGAATAAATATCCCGCCATTTGCTTTTTGACTTTTGTAAGTTTGACTGTGTAACGTTTCCTTCAGCAGCCTTGTCATCAGTAGACTTGGCTCAGCAGCCTGCTGACAAAATGTCTCAGCAGCCTGCTGACAAAGTAACTTTGCTGATTTTCCATTCTTCTTGTTTTGTCCAACTGATAATACAAGATGAAGTTTAATACCAATGACTGATCTGTCATGTGAGCTCACCCAACATGACAAAGACCAATCCTCTTGGCAACTTCATTTGCTCAATTGTCCAAACATAAGTACATGGAATTGTTGATACCAATGACTAATCTGCTAAGTGAGCTCACCCAACATAGCAAAGACTAATCCCCTTGGTGAATTTCAGTACATTGCTGATCATAGATGTATCAGTCAAGTTTTATAATTCCAAGTTCAGTCCTTAGTTTAGCAAATCTTTCACTATCCAGGGGTTTAGTGAAAATATCAGCAAGTTGATCTTCAGTAGGGATATACAGAACCACCACATCTTTCTTTTCAATATGATCTCTTACAAAGTGATGTCTCACATCAATGTGCTTGGTTCTTGAGTGCAAAACATGATTTTCTATGATTGCAATTGCACTTGTGTTGTCACACATTATAGGAATTTCATTTTCTTCAATTCCATAATCCCTTAATTGTTGTCTTAACCAAAGTACTTGTGCACAACAGCTTCCAGCAGCAATATATTCAGCTTCAGCAGTGGAAGTTGATATTGAATTCTGCTTCTTGCTAAACCAGGAAACCAGTCTATTTCCCAATAACTGACAGGTTCCTGTGGTGCTTTTTCTATCAATTTTGCATCCAGCATAATCAGAATCTGAGTAGGATATAACCTTGAAGGTTCCATCTTTTGAAGACCATATTCCTGCATCCGAAGTTTCTTTTAGATATTTGAGAACTCTTTTGACGGCAGCTAAGTGACTTTCCTTAGGTTTTGATTGAAATCTTGCACAAACACCTACAACAAAGGATATATCAGTCTGCTTTGGCGATGAAGTCTGACAGACTACCTATCATCCTTCAGATATAAGGTCCGATCAACATCTTTGCCATCTTTGTCTTCATCCAATCTTATGTTTGTACTCATAGGAGTTGATACATTGGTGCCGTTTTCCATACCAAACTTCTTTAGTAGTTCCTTGGTGTACTTGGTTTGATGAATGAAGATTCCATCTTTCATTTGTTTGACTTGTAAGCCCAAAAATTAGTTCATTTCAGATTTGTCCCGTTTGACTTGCTTTACATCACTTTTTCATAAATCTTGACGCTGTCGAATGCTTTTGACATTTCTGATCTGTCCACCCTTTGACTTGTATCCATTGGATAATCCTCTGTTTCTTCCCAACGTCCAATTAATCTTAACCATTGATTTATTTGATAAAATCAGAGGTTGTTAGCTGTCCGTTTCTTGTAATCTTCCAATGTAACCTTTAAATAATTCGAAGTATATGTATCAGTAGGTTCCTGTGATCATGAGTCTGCTGAAATGCGTATCAGTCAGCTGATCCATATTTTGCTGTGTTTATGAAACAATGCAGCTGACTTCTTTTATCTAACTTTTATTTATGAAGTTAGAATACACCATTTAATCATAACCAAGTTCCAACCACCATTTAACTTATGGAACTTAGACCTTGTACACAAGGTATATGTAATCAGTTTAGGACATCACAGACTTCCCTAAATTCTGATTCCATATCCTTGACTTTAAATACTAAGTTTGATCTCTTAGCCTTCAATAACCGAGTTTGAGCCTCACCTTCCGGTCTTCAAAGAGGTTCCTAAACTAGTCTCTTGACTCGGTACCTCTTGATCTAGACAGTCTCACGATGTAAGTCACCGACCATTTACTGATCTTGTTTGATCAAACCTATACAAAATCAAACTCTAATAAGCCTATACATTTGATCTAGACATATTTTTGCCTTTGCTCTATAACAGCTAGTCTGGCACTCATCATTAAAACATAAAAATAAGTCCATCAATTTTTCACACTTATGCTATAAACCTTAAAGAACAATTATGCATTGCCCAAGTAATTTGAATTAGAACACAATATCACAAACATGTCATTGCATGACTTAACTGTCACTACATAGAACTGTCTTTGTGAACAGGCCTTAAATCTTGCTCTAACTTTTTGAACTTGCTCACACACATTATAAGTATCTTAACTGCAGGTTCTGATTGAGTTTCAACAGCTCAATTCAGCTCAACACTTCAAGACAGACAATGAACATGTTTATCTGTGTTATCTGTTTGAATTGCTACTATCTTAAGTTTATCGAGTAGTTAGGTCCATTAGAAACTAAGTCTAAGCAAACTAAGTCTAAGCGTCCCTTAATCAAGTTAGACCTTGCAAATTCCTACAAAAGATTCTCAACACTATATGTTGAAGATCCAAATTAAAGTCTTCATCTATCAGCCATGAATCATGTGAGAATGAAGTACTTGTAGGTGCAGAGGAATTATCAAATACATATGTATGTTAACTAAATAGGGATGAGATTAGATATAGCGTTGGTAAATATAATGAATAACTGACGAACAAGAAATGTCTTTACAAACTAATAAACTTCTTCTGTCATAAGCATATTTACTACAGTATTAGGGCGACCAAATATTATTCATGAATCTGTGCCCAAATTCATCATATGCAACATCAGGCAAGACAAAGTGTAGAAAATAGCACTTAGAGAGGAGAAAGATTGGAGGAAGCTCTTGTTTTATTGCTTAGATACTTATCGGGTAGATAAGGGAGGATTACAATATATAGAAGAGGCCTCCAACGGCTATATAAGTAAACCCAACGGCTATAAAAATAGCACTTAGAGAGGAGAAAGATAGGAGGAAACTCTTGTTTTATTGCTTAGATACTGTTGGACCTTTGAAAAGGCTTTGGTTAAGTTTAGGGGTGGTGAATAAACTTAACACTTAAAACTTTGGAGTTAACAAATTCTGCAACTTCAAAGAAATCTGCGATACTTGATGATCTCTGCTGATACCTCAATAACTTCTTTGATAAATGATGAGTCTCATGATAGTTGAGTTTGCTGAATTTGTGCAAATGGAATTATATCAAAATTAAGCCTTAATACTTGTTGTTAAATATGATACTAAGTATTAGATACTCATTAGTGTATGTGTGTGATTTCGATTGCTAGATTCGATGAGGTTGATGTGTAAAATAAACTAAGTGCGAGAATGTAAATCTTTGAAAGTAAGTAGGCGAGATTTTATAGTGGTTCCGGGTGGTGTAATCCTGCCGACCCACTCTTCTCTGTGATGTTGGAGGTAATTCACTAGAGATCTTTGATATTGCGAGTTACAAAGATTCCTAAGGTTGCTTGTCCTTCACCAATGACTATGGCTTCACAAACCGGCGGGAGCAGTAAAATTGTCGCTCCCGAGTCTTCCACTTGGTCCTTGAAGGGTATGATTGCCTCTTCACCACTTCTCCACCACAAACAACAGTCTTTCACACAACCGTGCTTCACTGTCTTCGGCGAGTTCTTTATAAAATAAAGATTGAATCAAATAAATGATTGATTGCGCACTTGATTAGGATGATATAATTAGCGACTTGCGGTCTTCAAGTGTGTATACTTGATATGGCTTGAATGCGAGAATACACTTGAAGAATTTCTCTGGATCGAGTAGCTTTAAGTTCGAGAAGTTCGAAGGTGTGTTTTTCACTCGAGAAAAATATCTCTTCAAAGTTTATCGATTTTCATCATCTTGTTTACGAGTTGAAAGTCCTCTATTTATAGGTAGGAGAACATGTGACTTGTATTTGAAATTCAAATGTAACCGTTCCTTGTTTTTGTCCCATCCGATTTGCTTTCATCACTATTCATGGGGTCGACCTTTGTCGAAATTCCTTTTTAATGATGCGATCATCCCACCCTTTGACTTATAACCATTGGATAAAAATTTGAATCATCCCAACGTTCTTTTAATCTCGACCTTTGATTTGTTTGATAAGTCGAGAGGTAGTTGGTCGTCCCTTATCCATGTAATCTTCCAATATAATCTTTGAATTAATCGAGGTATATTGTCGCAGTTCATCGATCTGTTGTAATACCAATCGATCTATTTGAAACGACAATTTCTTTGTATGTAAAATAAAATGCAGTTGATTTCTTTTAGCTAAATTTTAGTTGTGAAGTTAGATTACACCTTTTTTAATTATAACCAAGTTCCAAACATCATCCAACTTATGGAACTTAGACCTTCTACACAAGGTATATGTAATCGCTTTTAGGTCATCACAGACTTGCCTAAATTCTGATTCCATATCCTTGACTTTAATTACTAAGTTTGATCCCTTAGCCTTCATTAACTGAGTTTGACCCCTCAGCCTTGATCTTGGCAAAGAGTTCGAAAAAGTCTCTCGACCTAACTACCTCTACGATATTGACTAGTCTCAGCGATATGAATCAAGCCCCCATTCTGATGCTTGTTTGATCAAACCTATTTATGAATCAAACTCTAATAAACCTATACATTTGATCTAGACATCTTTTTGCCTTTGCACTATAACAGCTAGTCTGGCACTCATCATCAAAACAAAGAAATAAGTCCAACAGATACTTATCGGGTAGATAAGAGAGGATTACAATATATAGAAGAGGCCTCCAACGGCAATAAAAGTAAACCCAGCGGCTATATGCACAGTAAAAGTAGTTTACTGTTGCTAGATAGATTAAGCACTAAACAGGTGTTGAATAATAAAAACATGTCTAACAATCAACACTCCCCCTCAAGTTTGGTTGTATATGTTGATGCAGCCAAGCTTGAAGTGTAGATGTTGGAAGACTTGATTTGAGACGACCTTTGTTAGAAGATCACCACTTGATCCTTAGTCTTGATGTGGAACAAGGAAATATCACCATTGTCCACTTTCTCCCTTAAAGTGTCTCATCCCACTTCTACATGTTTTGTTTTATCATGATGAGTGGGATTTTATGCACTACATAATGCAGAGGTGTTGTCACACATGAGATGTATAGGTTTGGTGACAGCAAACCCTAATTCTTCTAGCATCCTCTTTATCCATAGGCCTTCACACACTCCCAGAGCTAAAGCCCTAAGTTCGGATTCAGCACTGCTTCTGGATACAATATGCTGTTTTTTGCTTCTCTAGGTAGTAAGATTCCCCCAAATATAAGTGAAATATCCAGAAGTTGATCTCATTTATGGACCACCTCCTGCATATTCTGCATCTGTTTAGATTTGAATTTCTCTAGTCTGATTTTTCTTGAACATTATGCCCTGTCCAGGATCCTTCTTTAGAAATCTAAGCACCTTTTCTACAATTTGCATATGCCTTTCTGTTGGTTGATGCATAAACTGGCTTATCAAACCTACAACTTAACATATATCAGGTCTAGTATGTGAGAGATAAATGAGTTTTCCCACAAGCCTCTGATATCTTCCCTTATCCACAGGAGGACTATCATATTTTTGTCCAACTTTAAGCCTGGTTCTACAGGGGTATTTGCTGGTTTACAACCCAGCATACCAGTCTCTTTTAAAAGATCCAGGGTGTATTTCCTTTGGGAAATAGAAATACCAGTTGCATTTCTGGCAATTCCATTCCAGGAAATACTTAGGACTCCCAAGGTCTTTAATTTCAAATTCAGATGCTAGAATAGCTTTAATTTAGCATATTCCATCACTATCATCCCCAGTAAGGATGATATCATCCACATAAACTACAAGAATAGTAGTTTTTCCGGAATTTTTCCTTATGAATAAGGTATGATCTGTGTGACATTGATGGAAACCATGTCCTTTTATGAATCTAGAGAATCGCCCAAACCATGCTCTATGAGATTGTTTTAGACCATATAGGGACTATTTCAGTTTGCATACATCACCCTGATTCCCTAGGGATTTTTAAATCCTGGAGGGAGATGCATGTAAACCTCCTTATCCAAATCCCCATATAAGAAAGCATTCTTTATATCAAGTTGGGTCAAGGACCAATCCAAATTCACAACCATACTCATTAGGATCCTGATGGTATTAAGCTTTGCAACAGGGGCAAAGGTTTCATGATAATCAATCCCATAGGATTGAGTGAAACCCCTTGTCACAAGTCTAGCTTTATACATGTTAAGTGTACCATCTGCATTGTATTTAAGAGTGAATATCCACCTACACCCAGCAGGGTGTTTTCCTTGAGGAAGAGGAATGATGTCCCAAGTTTCATTTTTAACAAGGGCATGCATTTATTCCTCTAGTGCAGACTTTGGACACCAAGGCATCATGCAGGTTTCTGGGCTTCTCAAGGCATCATGGACACCCTTTGGTATCTTTATGGTGTCCAAACTAATTGTAAAATCCAGAAACCGAGGACACAAATTATCATAGAACATAAAGTTGTAAAGGGAATGGGCAGTACAACTCCTAACCCCTTTCCTTCTTGCAATAGGAAGATCTTCCTGAGAATTATCATTCACATGGTCACTAGGTGAATCAGTACTCTGATAATCAGTGCTAGTTTGATCATCAGAATCCTGTTTTTCAGAAGTTTGTTCATCAGAACTCAGATTATTTAGGTTGTCCTCATCCTCATAAATTTCAACCTCAGGATTTTGTGAGATTGCCTTTCTTTTTCTAGAGTACACAATAATATTGGGTACTTGATCATTCTGTTTGTCCATAGCAGGACTCTGTTGTTGAGAAGTTCCAGTCAAATATGGATTTATAAGTGGTGCATTAGATTCTTCATAATTTTCAGCAGGGTCAATATTCCAAGATTCATAGTGATCTTAAAATATCTCTTCCTGAGGAGAATGATCATTGTTGTAGAAAGATTGTTCTTCTACAAAAGTTACATCCATGGTGTTATAGTATTTTCTGGTACAAGGGCAATAGCATTTGTACCCTTGTTGGGAGGATGAATACCCAACAAAGATACATTTTAAAGATCTTGGATCAAGCTTTCCTCTATTATGAGGATGAATATGAACATACACCCAAAAACTTTGAATTCCAGGGTGCTTATAAAGTGTGTTCCAGAATGTCCCTCCTTTAGCACTTGGATAGGAGTTTGGAAACCTAGAATCCTTGAAGGCATTCTATTAATGAGATAGGTTGCTGTAAGGACAGCCTCACCCCACAAATACTTGGGCACCTTCATAGTGAACATGATGCTCCTAGCAACTTCTAGGAGATGCATGTTCTTCCTCAGTTCCTCTCAGCCACCCTATTTTGTTAGGGGTATCAACACAGGTACTTATATGAATGATCCCTTTGTCAGAAAAAAAAATGAGGTAAGACATTTCTCAAAGTATTCCTTACCATTATCAGTCTTTAGTACTTTAATTTCAGTATTAAACTGAGTTTTGATCATGGTATAGAAGGTTTTGAAGATAGGTCCAACCTCAGATTTTTCTTTTAGAAGAAATAGCCAAGTAACCCTACTGTGATCATCAATAAAACTGACAAACCATCTCTTGCCAGTGATGGTCTTTAGTTTTGATGGTCACCAAATATCACTGTGAAACAGAGAGAAAGGACTAGAAGGTGCATACACTTTTTTAGGAAAGTTAGTTCTAGTATGCTTAGAAAATTGACAGATTTCACAATTAAGAGAATCAATATTTATTCCTTTAAACATACTAGGGCACAATTTTTTCAAGTACAAAAAAATTGGATGCCCTAGTCTATAGTGAAGAAGAATAATGTTGTTACAAGAAGATGTACTTCTACAACTAATAGATAGACCCTTAAGGATATTATCCATACAAAACTTGAAGGAGTCTTCAAAATAAACAGCCCAGATCTTACTTTAGCACTGCCAATCTCCTTCATTGAACTCAAATCTTGAAACTTACAGCCATTAGTATGAAATATCACAGAGCATTTAGGCTCCGTTTGTTTTGGGTTGGAGTTTTTTTTAAATAAAGTGATTGAAGTAATGATTAGAAAGTTGATGGGGCAAAATAAAGTAGAATACTGATTGGTGTAGATTATGAAATGATTGGTGAAATAAAGTAGAATAATGAATAAAATAATGGTAAAAAAGGTAATAAGGTTGATAAAGTGAAATGATGAGAGATGATTTAATATTTTTTTATTTGTAGTTGAAGATTTGATTGGTGGGAGAATTATAAGAAATGATTGGTGATGTGAAGTAAAAAAACTCTCAAAAAAACCCTCTCCAAAACAAAAATGGGCTTAGAGTCTTTTATGAATCTACTAACAGACAATAAATTGCTATGTAAGTTAGGAACATAAAGGACATCTTTTATTGTGACATTTTTTTCTTAAAACAAAGTTTCCAGTCCCGGCAACTTGGGAAATGGAGCCATCAGCAATCTTAACATTATGAGGGTGAATACATTTGAAAAGTTTGATAAACAATTCTGGATTTCCAGTCATATGGTTAGTTGCACCAGAATCCACAATCCATATGTTCTTAAGGATTTGATTTCCAGAATAGGCATGAAGACACACACCTGTATTAGCCATGGAGACATTGCCATGAGGAGCAGCAGTCTGTGTATTTTGAGCAGTCAGCAGCCTTTTTAAGGCTTCAATCTGATCAATGCTAAAAACACCATCAGACTTGTGTTCCTCAACGTTGGCTAGTCTAGCAGAGCTTTCAGGTGTGTGATTGGGCCTAGAGGACTTCCAGTTTGCTGGTTTCCCATGGATTTTCCACCAAGTATCCTTGGTATGACCAGTTTTCTTGCAGTGTTCAAAAACTTCTAGTACCTTTGGATTTCATATCAGGACCAGTAGTGCTCTTAGTGAACAGAGCACTGGATTCAGTAGATGAACCAGGGTTAGGCACCCCAGTAGATGAAACAGGGTTATGTTAGGTGTAGTGCCCGAAAGACAATTATCTAATTGTTTTTATGACAGAATTAATAATTCATCTTATTATATTATTATATGCATGTATGCTTATAATTAAGACACTACTGAAAACCCTAAGTACCTCATTTATGTAATCACATAACTCAGTGTATGGCTATACACAAAAGGATTGAGTTAGTGAGATGTACTTAAAATTAACTTAGACCGTAGCGTTTATTAATCTGGGTACGGGTTTCAAGATTAATTTGCTAATAATGCTCCCAGAACACTTTAGGTGTGACAGTCTTATCCGGATTGTCGGTAATAGGGTACCTAGTGAGGTGATGGGAGTCAACTTTACATGATTCCGGTGCATCTTTTACCCCCGTTTATCCCACTTTTAGCACGTTTCTTGGTGATTTAGACCGTTTTAGGGCAATATCGTGAATTATTAGCACGGGAGTAAATCCGTCACTTTGATAGTTTACTACCTCTTTTAGTGATATTGACCCTATTCCGAGCACTTTTACCCTCCGGAATGTTTTGGTTGTTTTTGGTTGTTGTGATGATGTAGGGTATTGGTGTCTCGAGAACCCGGAAGGCGAAGATTTATGATGATAGGTGTGATCAAGGTGCAAGAATGAGCCAAGAAAGAAGAAAGAATAGGAAAAGGACGAGAAAGAGTTGGTGCCCGAGTGACTGTTCTGATTCAGAAGCATTTTGACCCATGATGGAGGCATTTTCTGGTCATGACTTCTTCATGAAAGTTGTAGAGAATTGAAATAGCTTTCCAACGCATCTTGAATCACCCCAATCGGAGCTCGGATGAAGAAGTTATGAAGGTTTTACTACAGCAGAAAAATCGCATCATGCGAAACGCACGTTTGGATCTTTCAAACCAAATGTTCCATGTCTCAAACCAGCGTTCCAGGTCCCAAACCAGCATTCCCAGCTTTGCCAAACCAGCGTTTGGACCCCTTTACTCCCAGTATTCATCTCCTCAACTCCAAACGCTGGTTCCAACCTCCAAACCAGCGTTTGGACCAATTTTCTGCAGATTTTCCCGTTGCACTATAAATACCCCCTCTTACTCCCACCATTGGGAGAACCCTCGACGCCTCCCTCTTTTAGCTTAGATTTTGCTTGTTTTTGTACATAGTTTGTTGCACCTTCTTTTTTATGTAGATCAAACACCTTTTAGCTTACTCTTTTCAATTCTTAGATTAGATTTTCATTTCAAACAACAAGTCTCTATCTTTTTGGTGATTCTCTCTTTTGTACCTTCATCTCCAACTCGAATTTCTGCAACTTTTATGGTATTTATCTTCTTCCTTATGCTTGTTATGCTTCTTACTTATTGTTTCTTTCATGTTTTAATTAGTATAATGAGTAGTTAATTCCTCCCCATAGCCGGGTCATGTGATATGTGATGAAATCACCCTTTGGGTGATGAAATTGGGAGTGGGTAGTGTGTTTTATTGTTGTTTCTTGCATGTTTCACGTCTTAGAACTTGTTATAACGGATTTGAGCTAGATTAGCTACCTAGGTCAAATATCACACACATCACTCTTGAGAGTTGTTCGAGAGAGAGGGTGTGGGAAAATGGTTCTAGGATCGTGGTGTAGTCTCGGTTTAGTTGTTAAGCCGAGCTCGTCGTGAGGTTACTCATTTATATGTTTAAGCGGCTCGAGTGCAAAACATGACTTGTTAGGAGAGAGTTGTTCAGACCTTAACATGGCATAAGGTGTTAGAAGAGAGTTGTTCGACGCTTTAGCACCGGGTTTAGGAGTTCGCACCCGTGAAATTTAATGCAGAGAGTTCGTTTATTATAATGCACACTCCCGGTTTTGTCTACCTTAGGGTTGAGATTAGTCACATTGATCATGGTTCGGCTATGTCCCTTTCTCCCTCGTTGAATCTAGTAGTTTAATCTTCTCTCTCTCTTTTATGTTTTAGCATAGTGTAATAACAACCAACCAACCGCTTGTTTGCCTAGACTAAGTTAGAAGTTCACTTTGGTACTCACAAACACACCTTTCTTTGTGGGATCGACCTCGGACTCCTGTAGCTATACTAGCAATCGACCCGGTCCACTGCCGGTCAGAGAGCTTGTTTAGTCACCGTTGTCTTGAGTATCTTATAAATTTGTTCGGTGAGAAAAAACGCTCATCAAAATGGCGCCGTTGCCGGGGAACGGTGTGTGTTATTTGTGATATCTTGTAAGTGAACCGAAGGCTTGGGCCTAGGTTTTGTTTTATTGTTTTCTTGTTGTTTTCGAGATTTTGCGGTTGTGCTTAAATGGAAGGATTTTTCAATCAATGGTACTCACCGAACAACAATACCCTTACCAAACTCGGGCACTGAGCGATATTATCAACAACGATTCATGCCTCATCCTCAATATCGCAGCAGAGTAACCAAAGTTCATGGGCTTATCGATTGCCTAGTGCATACCAAAGTCAAAATTATGGTTATTCGAGCTATGAGCCACAACATTATGAGGATTTTCGGTATGATCGAGTTCCTCCATGCCACAAGAAGAATTCACTCGACAATCAAATAGAAGCGGTTGTCGAATCAATTGCAAGAGTTCGAGAAAGATATGCAAGAGTTCAAGAAGGATATGCAAGAGGTCGACAAAAGATTTGACTCCGACATAAGCAATCTTGGAGACCGGATGGGAAATTGCTTGAACCGATGAGGCACGAGAAAGAGGAAGAGACTTGTGCAATAGAGGTGGTTAAGGAGGATGAGGTGTTCATTGAAGAAGTTCGGGTTGAGAGTGAGATTGATGATTCGATTCACTATGACGAGGTTTCTGAGCCAGACATTGATTTGGGGTCATTCATCACACCATCACATTCTATTGAAATATCTAATGATACCTTGGAAGAGTGTGTGGTGAAGCCAACCATTGTTATGGTGAGCAAGAATTCCTTGGTGATGAAACTCTGGGGATCAAGAAGAAGCTGCAAGATTTTGAGATGGAAGCGGGCGCAATTGTTGTCTACTACACCACCTTCCCATGATGTGCAAAATGATGAATTGACAGAGAGTGTGGTGGATTCGATTGCGGTTATTGATTTTGTGGAGATAGAGCCGAAAGAAAACTGGGATCGCCCGTTTCACCATCACTCCCGATTGAAGTGTATAATGATGCAATTTTGGAGTGTGTGATGAAATCACATGAGCTTGGTATGACATCCGTGGTAGAGCTACCGGAAGAGTTGGAGATTATTAGCATGCCGGTCCCAGGACTACTACACTCTTCCACAATGTGTTGAGGAGTATTATTCGATCGAGTTTGTGTACTCCCGGTAGATGAAACTCACAAGATTCTTGAAAATGGACGACTACCATGGGATGGCAACTTCAAGAAGAAGAGGATAAAAGACTTTGAAAGGAAGGACTCCCGAGTTGGCAAGAGGTGGCCTCGAGAGCCATGCGAGGTAAGTTCCTTGTGAACTCGTTTTTCCCTATGCTTGCTATTTTTGTTCTTCTGAAGTTGTTGATCTTTTTGAGTTCGGATTTCGGTTGATACTTTTTTTGGTGATTTTTGATTGAAATAAAAATGTTGTCTTGAGTTAGTTTGTGTCTTTTGTGGTTTTGGTCCATTTAAGTGCCACTTGGTCGAGCCAACGACGTAAAACAAAGGCGCTTTGTGGGAGGCAACCCACCCTTTTTGATAATTATGTTTTTGAAGTAGTTTTTGGTTGTAAGAGGGGAGAGTTTTGTCTCACAAGAGAGTGTGGGATGAGAATTTCCTTTTGGTTCTGGCCTTTGTACATAGACGGGGATGTTTTTATGTGAGCCTCTGTGGCCTTATTTTATGCGTGGATGCTCTGTGTTTCTTTTGATTATCTTTACATCCAGTGCACTTCCCGTCTAGTATGGTTGATATGCTTTGATACCTTGATTGTGGCATGGCTTCTATTTTTATATATCTCGTATCTATCACCATCTTTTGGCACGTGGACTTTTCCCGTGCATGCGTTTGCCTTGTTTTCTGTCTACATGGTGTTCAGGTACTCGAGATGGAGCTTACTAGAAGATGTCACGTGGGCTAAAGTGCGCCTTTCTGCCGGGTTTCGATTAAACAGCTAAGTCCTCCTTTCTTTTTATCTCTCACACACTGAGGATAGTGTTTCGTTTAAGTGTGGGGTGGGAGACTTAGCCGTTTTCTTGTTTTTGTTGTTGAATGTGCTATAAATGTGGTATGCTTAGCCTATGATCGGGCTCGAGTCGATTTTTGGGTAATTTTTAAAATTTTTCAAGGGTCTTAACACCGTGTTGTATGTGTTATTCTCACAATCGAGTGGTGATCACCTTAGTCGGGATCCCGAACATATGCATTCATGGTTTGATATTATCTTGAGAATGGAGTTTATTATTTCACGGCTACACCTTGTGCACAATTTGATTGCTACCACCTTTCATATCACTAGTCTTGAGGCGAAATGTTTAAGGTACACCTAAGTAGGACATGGGATGACGGTTTTGGCGTTCTTTTGACCCTACCATAGCCAAATAAGCCTTAACCGGAACATTTACCCTTCGTAACCCCTCTCAGCCTTGATAGAATGGTCTGACCACCATTCGTTTTAGAGCCGTTTGTTACTTAGTCGAAACCTACCCCAGCCCTTAAATATGGTCACATTTCCTTCATTTTAACCCTACGAGTGGACCTAGTCCTTATTGGAGCACACTTGCTAAAACAAGTGTGGGGTGGGGGAAATATGATGTTTTGATTGGGTTGTTGTTTCTTGTTTTGAGCTATAAGGTGTTGAGGAGCTCGTTTGGGCTTGGTGTTCGGCTTTTGGGCCAAGGAAAAGAACCTTCTTCTATCTTCTCTTTTTCATCAAAAAAAAAAAAAAAAAAAAAAAAAAAAATCAATCAAACAAGTTCAAAATACATTAGCTTTCATTGAATAAAAGTTGATGTTTATAGAAATAAAGGGTTGGAGTCAAAAGTAATGAGCTCAAAAGTGATTTTTATGATGTTGGAGTTGGGATAGTGAGATAGGTGCTAATGTATTCGATCTCACCTCATAACACTTGAAATATAGTTGAGTGTGGCAATGAGTTCGGGTATGTTAGTATCCTATGGTTCCCAAAGTGTTTAATTAAATCAAAAAGGAGTTTTGGGTGGTTTGCATGATAAAGATGAGTTGGTACATGTGTTGATTAGGTTCACTCGTACTTTTTTCTCCAGTTCTCAAAATACCCCTTTCGACTAACCGAAATCACCCTAGCCTAACGTTATAACCGCTCAAGTCCTGCCCGATCGTGTCCAAACTTAGTGAACTAGATTAGTGGAGAGGCTCGTGATTATGAAACGGTTGGTAGACTTTTGGTTGGGATTCAAGCCCCGACAATCATTTTGAGCACTTGGTTTTAGCTTGGCACCACACACACTCCATTTTCTTGATAATGTTGCACCAATGTGTTTATGTTCATGTTTCTTACTTTGGGACCACCTCGAGAGTGTGAGTAGTAGCACCTACATCATAAAGTTGAATCCCTTGGTTTGTTTTAAAACGCCTACTTTACTCGAGGACGAGCAAAGGCTAAGTGTGGGGTGGTTGATGGGAGTCAACTTTACATGATTCCGGTGCATCTTTTACCCCCGTTTATCCCACTTTTAGCACGTTTCTTGGTGATTTAGACCGTTTTAGGGGCAATATCGTGAATTATTAGCACGGGGAGTAAATCCGTCACTTTGATAGTTTACTACCTCTTTTTAGTGATATTGACCCTATTCCGAGCACTTTTACCCTCCGGAATGTTTTGGTTGTTTTTGGTTGTTGTGATGATGTAGGGTATTGGTGTCTCGAGAACCCGGAAGGCGAAGATTTATGATGATAGGTGTGATCAAGGTGCAAGAATGAGCCAAGAAAGAAGAAAGAATAGGAAAAGGACGAGAAAGAGTTGGTGCCCGAGTGACTGTTCTGATTCAGAAGCATTTTGACCCATGATGGAGGCATTTTCTGGTCATGACTTCTTCATGAAAGTTGTAGAGAATTGAAAGAGCTTTCCAACGCATCTTGAATCACCCCAATCGGAGCTCGGATGAAGAAGTTATGAAGGTTTTACTACAGCAGAAAAACTGCATCATGCGAAACGCACGTTTGGAGCTTTCAAACCAGCGTTCCAGGTCCCAAACCAGCGTTCCCAGCTTTGCCAAACCAGCGTTTGGACCCCTTTACTCCCAGTATTCATCTCCTCAACTCCAAACGCTGGTTCCAACCTCCAAACCAGCGTTTGGACCAATTTTCTACAGATTTTCCCGTTGCACTATAAATACCCCCTCTTACTCCCACCATTGGGAGAACCCTCGACTCCTCCCTCTTTTAGCTTAGATTTTGCTTGTTTTTGTACATAGTTTGTTGCACCTTCTTTTTTATGTAGATCAAACACCTTTTAGCTTACTCTTTTCAATTCTTAGATTAGATTTTCATTTCAAACAACAAGTCTCTATCTTTTTGGTGATTCTCTCTTTTGTACCTTCATCTCCAACTCGAATTTCTGCAACTTTTATGGTATTTATCTTCTTCCTTATGCTTGTTATGCTTCTTACTTATTGTTTCTTTCATGTTTTAATTAGTATAATGAGTAGTTAATTCCTCCCATAGCCGGGTCATGTGATATGTGATGAAATCACCACTTTGGGTGATGAAATCGGGAGTGGGTAGTGTGTTTTATTGTTGTTTCTTGCATGTTTCACGTCTTAGAACTTGTTATAACGGATTTGAGCTAGATTAGCTACCTAGGTCAAATATCACACACATCACTCTTGAGAGTTGTTCGAGAGAGAGGGTGTGGGAAAAGGGTTCTAGGATCGTGGTGTAGTCTCGGTTTAGTTGTTAAGCCGAGCTCGTGCGTGAGGTTACTCATTTATATGTTTAAGCGACTCGAGTGCAAAACATGACTTGTTAGGAGAGAGTTGTTCAGACCTTAACATGGCATAAGGTGTTAGAAGAGAGTTGTTCAGACGCTAGCACCGGGTTTAGGAGTTCGCACCCGTGAAATTTAATGCAGGAGTTCGTTTATTATAATGCACACTCCCGGTTTTGTCTACCTTAGGGTTGAGATTAGTCACATTGATCATGGTTCGGCTATGTCCCTTTCTCCCTCGTTGAATCTAGTAGTTTAATCTTCTCTCTCTCTCTTATGTTTTAGCATAGTGTAATAACAACCAACCAACCGCTTGTTTGCCTAGACTAAGTTAGAAGTTCACTTTGGTACTCACAAACACACCTTTCTCTGTGGGATCGACCTCGGACTCCTGTAGCTATACTAGCAATCGACCCGGTCCACTGCCGGTCAGAGAGCTTGTTTAGTCACCGTTGTCTTGAGTATCTTATAAATTTGTTTGGTGAGAAAAAACGCTCATCATGAGGCATTTATATATGATGATAATCATCTAGGGCTGGAAAGATTTGATTTGAGTTCTCGATATAATTCCATGATCAAGAAGTCTTATCGAATCACAAGATGATCATATATGGATTAACCTCAATCCTGAGGTGATCACAGACGACTGCTTAGACTAGGGTAGGGTTTGATGTGTTAGTAAGGATCACTTCGTAGTATGTGGTCCGACACTTCTCGTTAGCTCTATTCGGAATGAGTGAGTAGTCCGTGCTATCACGATTATGGAATCCATTCCTTCCTCGGGAAGTAGATGAGCATTCCCCTTATTTGTTAATCCTAGAAACTGACCGATGCGCGCAGTTCATATTATATTAGTTATGAACTATTTGGTCACTAAGGGGTTAATGGTAAATAAGGATAAGAGGTTTCGAGAAGGATTTACGGAGATATCCCGAATCGTAACGAACGGTCTATGGAGGATTTATCCGTATGTAATGATTATATCAGTAGACACTTTCGACTCATAGTTGAGTGTAAGTTATCTATATTCGGCGAGTTCGATTTGGGTTTATGGTGGTGTAATCCCGGAATTAATAGATTGAATATTATTGTTTGGTCTGACGAATAATTTTATTTAATTTATTGTAGCTACTGAATATGGGTCCATGGTCCCCGACGTGGCTCCTAACATGCATATGTTTTCTCGTCGCTTCACCTCAATTAATATTAAATAGCTGGATTGGACTATTTAATTGATATGTGGATTAATTGTTTAGTTGGACTAGATAATTAAATACATGAAAAAGACTGACGATGACAAATTAGTCACCTATTAAGATCCGGGTTATTCCTCTATGAATGATGAATAACCAAGAACCCTCGCTCAAGAATAAAGAGGGGCGTGGGTGTGTTTATGGCTGAATCTAAGTGGTATTCTTAGATTGCCTACGTATCATGTTATATGTCCAGGAATCAAGCCGTACGTAGTTCCTGGAACGTTGTATGTATATAGACAATGCATGACCTAACCCTAATATGAGTCGGTTATGAGCTATTGTCGTATTTACCCTTAATTGGGCCGTACCCCTTGCCCAAGTTATCATGTGGATAAGTGGGCTAACGTAGCTGGTGTGGACTCTGTTCCCGACTTGGAGATCTGCCTGACTTAGGGTGATCGAGTCTGGAACTATCGCCATGCACTGCTCGTAAGTCAATCCTCGTACCCTCGGGTCTCTGGCCTTGCCTTGGTCTCGAGGGTCGACATGCTTGCCATGGCTTCCAAGTCGATCGTTCGACTTGCTGGCCTTAACTGGCATGCATTCCTTAACACGTGTACATACTGTAGGACTTACTCGATGACTGTATCTCGAGGTGCGTAACTCGGGTCTCTGGCCTTGCCTTGGTCTCGAGGGTCGACATGCTTGCCATGGCTTCCAAGTCGATCGTTCGACTTGCTGGCCTTAACTGGCATGCATTCCTTAACACGTGTACATACTGTAGGACTTACTCGATGACTGTATCTCGAGGTGCGTAACCCGGTATCGTCAAAGACTTTTTTGGTGGACTCGGCCCAATGTGTATTAGGCGTGTCAAACCCCAATTATGTAGGGTTATGGCCGAAACTATTAAGGTAAAATAATTAGAGAGAAATTAGTTTTCTTGGATAATTATTTGATATATGATTTAATTATTTATTTGTTAAATGATAAATCATGAAATATTAGATAATATTTTTATTTATCCTAATTTGTTTGGGATATACTCCCTCCGTCTCAAAATGTTTGGGACGTTTGACTTTTCAACCGCTTAAGAAAAGTCTAATTAATCCTTCAAATTTCATCAAATAATCTAATACTTTTTACATTTATATACTTTAAGTTTCACTTTATCATAACCCTAATAATATTACATCAATTAACGAAATTCCAAGAATTAATTAGACTTTTCGTAAGCGGCTAAAAAAAGAAATGTCCCAAACATTTTGAGACGGAGGGATTATTATATATTATCTTTTATTTGAAATAAGGATTATTATAATAATTATCTCTTAATTATTAAATCCTTGGAGGACAAGGATTACTCTCCTATATAAAGAGAGTTCTCCCAAGCCTTAAAGATAGAACATAATTTCAAAATACACTATAAGCTAGGGCTTAGAATTTTCGGCCTAGCTAGGGTTCTAAAGAGAGGGATTTCGACTCACTTTGACCGATCTCCGACTCTCTAGGGTTTCGAGTTGGGATAATCCTCGGGATTATTCCGGTAGCATCGATGAGGTCCGGCGACTTGAAACACCATCCACCTGGTGTTGCTTGGAGACACACGTTGGAAGACTGTGGTTTCTCATCTCAATACTTGGATCTTGGATCTCGGATTGTTCTTGGTGTTTATTCATAATAAACAGGTAAGCAATCTAAACCCCTCGTAGGTTTAGATCTATAGTATTTATGTATTTTGGTTGACTAGATCTAGATCTTGTACTTTCCGTTGCGTAATCGGGTGGATCTTGATCCATCCGGCGATATTACTTCCTACAAGTGGTATCGTAGCCTTTGATCTATCAATCAAAGTATGTGAATTTTAGATCTAGGAGTGGAAAACACATGTTTAGATTGTTTTTGTTTTCGTTTTTAATTTAGTTAAATTCGAAAATTTCATTGATATATGCCTTGTGATTGTTGTGGTTGAAAAGATGGATTGAGGTTGGTATTGTTTACCCGGTAGATCTGTTTTGTAGCTAACATCAATCGAGCATAGGATGTGTAATTTATTTTTTGTTCAACTCGAAAATTGTAAAAAAATTGTATTTTTTGTATTTAAAATTTGTTCCGGATTCGAGATGACGAAATTCATGGTGTTGAAGATCATCAAGAAGGTAAAACGGGAGGAGGCCGAATTGTTTTTTTTTGGATCGGCTGTTTTTTCTTTTTGATGCGGCAAATAAATTTCTTTTTTTTTTTTCAAAGTGAAACCTTTTTTTGGCCGAAAGGCCATGTCACGGCAATAACAAATTTTTTTATAACTTTGATCTAATTTGACCATTAGGTCAACAATAAATAATAAATAAAAAATAAAAACTGTTTTTTTTTTTTTTTGCCGTGTAACAATGAAAAAAAAAAAAAAAATTTATTGGAAAAGCCGAGGGTTGTTATTAAAAAAAAAAAATTATAAAACAATTTAATAATATAGATATATTTTTTAAATATATTGGTATATTACGGCCTCCTCTCTCGTCGTTCAAGGTTCGTGTCAAGATCGAAGCTTTGAAGACCTGGATGATTCAAGTTTGAAGATCAAGACTTGAAGTTTTAGATTAAATTTTTATTTTTCCTTAGAAAATAGGTTAGTCGGGGTACCAACGGTCCATCTCGGTGTTTAATTTTTTCCGCATCTTTTTCGTGTATGATCGAAATATGTGATAGAAACCGGAAAATTGCCATGACATGCATCTTCATGATTCCACTCCAATGCATGCATGTAGCTAGTTTATTTCGAATAAATTAGGCATGTATAACTCGCATAATTAGTTCAAAGCTTTTTTAATTAGTATGTGGTAGTTAATTAAAATAAGTAACTAATTATAAAAACCGAGGAACCGGGTTTTGTCAATCGTTACGATTTTAGTGATGGATTCTCGGTGAAGCCACCTTAAACAGAAACGAGATTACGCTTTGGTTGACAACATAGAAATCGGAAAATCTTAGTACATGGGTTCGGAAATGGTCTGACCATGGTTGGGCGAGTTCAACTGAGCTACGGCTCGATTGACTCCCACCACGCACGTGACGCTTTGCACGGGGGTTCGACAAGACTTAGCATATCGATAAGCCTTTGGGCTAAACAGGGCTTCTCTTGCCGGATCCGACCAACAGTCACATATGTTCCAACGAATAAGACGGCGTAGGCTTGCCCACTTAATCGACCCTGTTCAGAGTACATGATTTATTGTTTCTTATTGTCAAGACCGAAACCGTAATTAGTGAACCTAACACTTTTTCAAATTATTGAGTGGGAGCGGGGAAGGTGACAGCCAACCCCACGGCCTCTACTATAAATGCAAGCACGTGAGAGAAGGGTGACGCCTCGAGCCGCTTTGATTCCGGCCCCTACGGGTGATGTTCACCCCTATAAAAATTCAAGGTTTGGTTTCTGAAAGGATAAGATTTTGGGTACTCATTGAGTCACTGGCCAACCCTACAGCGGCACACTCAGGGCGTACTTTGAGATCTGATATAGTAGGTCACACTTTTTATGGATATTTTCGAAATATCCAGGCCAAAAAAATGAAGGTAATCAATGATTAAAGACCGAGATGTATGATTCTCGTGGGATGTTTGATTCTCAAAGTTTAATCATTGAGAGAGATTGTCTCAGTTTGATCGTCGCATCTTTGACTGACCCTGCGGCGGCACTGATGTGTGAGATTAAATTTTTGGAATGGTAGGATAGACTTTTAACAAGTTTATTATTCCTAAAATAAAAAATCTAGTAGTTAAAATTTATTTTTTGAATTTAACTTTCTGTCATGTTTATTTTACAACTTTAATCTCTAGGCTGCTAAACTGTTAGTAATAGGACTTCATTAAAAATGTGGAAGTAACAAGTACGTTGTAATAATCAATAAATGCAGTTAATTTTCGGAAAAGATTTTCTCTTGAGCCTTTAAAAACTTAATAACATAGTATAGGTATGTCACGGATGTCGCTCGTGTAAAACGAGAAACGACCGTACTTAGTTTACAAAAGATGATTTAGGACTATATATAAAATTCATTTAGTGAATTTTAAAAGTGTAATTACACATCAAATTTCTAATTGAAAAATCGGAAAATCATACATAAGGTGTTGCTAGTTAGACGGTATTTGGAACCGATAAACTAGTGGGAGCCTTAGTCTTATGATTTGTTGTTTTTCTAAATCATTAGAAATGTGCAATAGACTGCACATGAGTTTCTCCATTTATCGGAAAAACAAGAATAAAGCGTTGTTAGTTAGACAGTATTTGAAACTGATAAACTAGTGGGAGCTTAGTTCTGAGTGATTTTCTAATCTTTGAAAAATCATAAATACAAAGTGTTGCTAGTTAGACGGTATTTGGAACAGATAAACTAGTGGGAGCTTTATTATGATCTCTCAAACCATTCGAACAAAGTGTTGCTAGTTAGACGGTATTTGGAACCGATAAACTAATGGGAGCTTTGGTCTTATGATTTGTCGATTAGAAAAATCGAATAGTCCAAGCTAGTAACACATCATTAGACATCCCACAGTTCAAGAGTAGTATCTACTCAAACGAATTGCTAGTTCAAAACTGTTTCCATTTAAGGGAAGTCGAGAATGGGAAAAAATGTTTATACGTGTTAGTCATCTAAACTAAGTAGTTTTAAGGCTAAACCGGAAAATTAATAAATTGGAAATTAGATGATAAGGAAAGTGATTTCGGATCACTGACCAATGCATCCTTAGCAATTTTCCCGAAAGCTAAAGTTCTTTGGAAGAACTAGGTAGCCTTGCATTAAACGATAAATAAAATAAACAACGGGCAGTTATTTCAGATAGACTAGTGGGAGTGATATAAGGAAATGAATCTCGGATTCAATTCTTGAGTATCACAGAAAATTCATTTTCTGTTTTCGGATTCGTTGGAATGAATGTATTCATTTTCAATAGGATAATTTGTTTGTCTTATTGACGATGAATATAACATTCGTAGCACGAATCCAAGACTCGGACTTTTGTTTGATAAAGTCAGAACCACTAAGCATTGCTGAAAATGTATTAGTAACACATCTTAAAATATATAAACGCAAATGGTTTCCGTATTTCGATAAACGCTTCTTTCTATTTTATTAATTAGTGCATATTCCCTAAAGACAAGATCTGCAGAATGGCTCAGGGTGATTCCTATCTCCCAGTCAAAGGAACCCTGTCTCAAAGGAACAATGCCTAAGTTTCCTTTCAATCGGGAAAGGGTAATAGATTTAAAGAAGTTACATAGCTTGTTCATATCGACCTTCAGGGTCATATGAAAGATACAAGCTAGTAGGAGCTTTTTGAAGTAGTGACATCTTGTTTGACAACTATTCGAGACTCCGGTAAGTTTATCCAAAATATTTGGAGGAAATCTCTTATTTCACCAGAGATAGAGTATTCCATACTCAGAAATAGGTTATTGCGTAGTCTTCGGGACTGATGCTCGGCCTGCCTCCCAGTGAAATGTTTTCATTAAGGGATACACCATAAATTTGCCTTATATAGTTATTGATGTGCTACGATCACGTTCTTTGAACTCATTTAAGATATTGGTTGCAAAATAACGGTTTACGTTGTAATGAAAAACCGAGAAGTCTACCTAAAAGATGCCTACGCATTTGTGGATAAGGAGTGAATTCGGTTCACCCCACTTCCGTAAATATAGACATTTAGCATTTAGTGCTTGAAGGTAGGACTGGAAATTTTGCGTACACGTTCAGGTCGTGAAATATCTTAATGCATTGAGTAACGGTTGGTTATAAAACTCGTAAAATCGAGAGAATGACGGTTATCTTTATCAAACTCGGTCTGATAGAGTCTATAAATAACAACCTTAGATCTGAAGTATTTATACTCAAGATGTTACTAATCGATTTGTTCATCCACATCCAACACCGGCGATTGGTGATAACACTAATAAAAACTACTAAACTAGATCAAGATATCAATCCAAATTTCGAGCGTGGTGGGAGTATGGTTTGTCCATTACCCATTCTGAGAACCTTACGGTCTATAGGGTAGATTGATGACCTATAGTCCTTCGTGGGTTGTATAGGATCCTGATCATAGAGGTTGGTTTAAAAGCCATAACCCTATGAATGGAGTTTGATACTCCAGTTCTGTTGAAACTCTTGTAGAACCACCTGAGTATCTCCGGCCCAGTGGGAGTAATTGGAACTACACGGAGAAGAGTCGAATGAATAGGAAAGTTTAACTTTCAACGCAAAGTTTGAGTAATTTAGGGTGATTCCTAAAAGGTAGAGAGTTAACCAGGACCGTGATCTCTCTTACCACTCGGTCTTGCTTGATTTCATCAGAAAGCGGGAAATAGGGGTGATTCCCTAAGACTTCCTTGCCGAACAACGGAATCTGAACTCATTCAGAACATAAGGGTTTTAGCAAAGAACAAATAACGGATTTGTTACAAAGCAGAAAATAGGGGTGATTCCCTAAGACCTTTTTGCGAGACTAACGGTATCTTAATTTATTCAAATAGAACCTTTGGTAGGATGCATGCCACAACTTATATCCTTTGGGGATTAAAGCAAACCTCTAGGTCATTTCAAAGTCATATATTTTAATATGTGGACTTGACCAGAATATTGATAAGTCTTTCGTAGACTGGGCATCAATATTAGTAAAGTAGTATGTAGATTAGTGTTTGTGAATGGTAACACTCAAATCATTGGAAACAACATGGGTGTGTTATCTCAAGTCGAGGCTAACATGCCATCGGGCTATTTTCTAAAGAATTTGACTCACTCGAATTCTCTAAAATAAGCAATTGGCAATCCCATTCGTTCCATCTCAATGGTTAAGATGTTCTTGCATAGAGGAATGCAACATTCAACGATGTAGTCTACCCTACCTCTCAGGAATGCTTGTCTAAACCTGCAGATGAATACTAAATGGGATGTTTAGTGAATCCTCAAGTCTCTTCGGGAGAATGAGGAATAATATGCTAATATATTTAGGTGCAAACTCGAATATAAGTGATAACACTGATTCTGGCTTTAGGTCAGATTGAGGATGATCGTTAAATCGATCTCGGTCTCAGTGTTTACTCATGTGATAAAATATTATCCAGTAAGCCAATACCACTTCATTGTGAAAACATTGGAGAGGTAGCTCATAAGGATTTTGCAATCACTAGAGCTCATAAGCATATTGAAATCGTACCACCGGATTAGATGGAAAGGCGACGTTTCGATCCCAAAGATTCACTAAAGCCGCCAACCTACCTGATCAGTGTACCAAGTCACATGGTATTCGGATTCTAAGTGCAGCGCGCCGGTCACCGACCTACCTCGGCGCGGCACACTCCGGTCGTGCTTGGAAGGATGAATTACTAAGATGCGCTTGGAGGTATGAATCTTGGGGATATGTCTCACTTGTTTTGAGCAAGTGTGAGAATGTTGTAGATATAAATATAAAGGGTGTGCTCTAAAACAATTAATCCACTTGCCTTTCGTGCAACTGGGAGATTGTTAGGTGTAGTGCCCAAAAGACAATTATATAATTGTTTTATGACAAATTAATAATTCATCTTATTATATGCATGTATGCTTATAATTAAGACATCTGCTTGAAAACCCTAAGTACCTCGTTTATGTAATCACATAACTTTCGGTGTATGGCTATACACAAGAGGATTGAGTTAGTGAGATGTACTTAAAATTAACTTAGTCCGTGGCGTTTATTAATCTGAGTGCGGGTCTCAAGATTAATTTGCTAATAATCGCGCTCCGAGAACACTTTAGGTGTGAAGTCTTATCCGATCTGCCGGTAATAAGGTACCTAGTGGGGCATTTATATATGATGATAATCATATAGAAATTTGGACCGATTTGATTTGAGTTCTCGATATAATTCCGTGATCGAGAAGTCTTATCGGATCACAAGATGATCATATATGGATTAATCTCAATCCTGACGTGATCACAAGATGATCATATATGGATTAATCTCAATCTGGCGTGATCACGCACGGCATTTGCTTAGACTAGGGTAGGGTTTGATGTGTTAGTAAGGATCACTTCGTAGTATGTGGTCCGGCGCTTCTCGTTAGCTCTATGCGAATGAGCGAGTAGTACGTGCTATCACGGATATGGAATCAATTCCTTCCTCGGAAGTAGATAGACAGCCTCCACTTATTTGTTAATCCTAAAAACCGACCGATGCGCGCGCAGCTCATATTATATTAGTTATGAACTATTTGGTCACTAGGGGGTTAATGGTAAATTAGGATAAGAGGTTTCGAGAAGGGTTTACGGAGATATCCCGAATCGTAATGAACAGTCTATGAAGGATTTATCCGTATGTAATGATTATATCAGTGGACACTTTCAACTCATAGTTGAGTGTAAGTTATCTATATTCGGCAGAGTTCAGTTTCGGGTTTATGGTGGTGTAATCCCGGAATTAATAGATTGAATATTATTGTTCGGTCTGACGAATAATTTTATTTAATTTATTGTAGCTACTGAATATGGGTCCATGGTCCCCGACGTGGCTCCTAACATGCATATGTTTTCTCGTCGCTTCACCTCAATTAATATTAAATAGTTGGATTGGACTGTTTAATTGATATATGGATTAATTGTTTAGTTGGACTAGATAATTAAATACATTAAAAAGATTTTTTTCGTGGACTCGGCCTAATGTGTATTAGGCGTGTCAAACCCCAATTATTTTAGGGTTATGGCCGAAATTATTAAGGTAAAATAATTAGAGAGGAATTATTTATTTAATTATTTATTTGTTAAATGATAAATCATGAAATATTAGATAATATATTTATTTATCCTAATTTGTTTGGGATATATTATATATTATCTTTTATTTGAAATAATGATTATTATAATAATTATCTCTTAATTATTAAATCCTTTGAGGACAATGATTACTCTCCTATATAAAGAGAGTTCTCTCAAGCCTTAAAGATAGAACATAATTTCAAAATACACTATAAGCTAGGGCTTAGAATTTTCGGCCTAGCTAGGGTTCTAAAGAGAGGGATTTCGACTCACTTCGACCGATCTCCGACTCTTTAGGGTTTCGAGTTAAGATAATCCTCGGGATTATTCCGATAGCATATCGAGGAGGTCCGGCGACTTGAAACACCATCCACCTGGTGTTGCTTGGAGACACACGTTGAAAGACTGTGGCTTCTCATCTCAATACTTGGATCTTGGATCTCGGATTGTTCTTGGTGTTTATTCACAATAAACAGGTCAGCAATCTAAACCCCCTCGTAGGTTTAGATCTATTGTATTTATTATTTTGGTTGACTAGATCTAGATCTTGTACTGTCCGCTGCGTAATCGGGTGGATCTTGATCCATCCGGCGATATTACTTCCTACAGGTTAGACACCCCATTTAACATAAGTTTTCTTCTACTTTCCTCATGTTTAATATCAGCAAACACACTTTTGATGGATGGAAAAGGTTTAGAGCTCAGTACTCTTCCTCTCACATCATCAAGAGATGAGTTCAGTCCCATCAAAAATTTGAAGATTCTTTTCTTCTCCTTAATGGCCTTATATGTCTTGGCATCAATACTAGACTGCCAAGATATAATTTCAAAGGCATCAAGTTGCTGCCAAGATCTTGACAGGAGGTTGTAGTAGTCAGTAACTGACATCTCCCCCTGTCTTAGATCATGCAGCTTTGATTCAATTTCATACTGCTCAGAGGTGTTCTCTTTTTGAGTAGAGATCAACAGCATTGCTCCAAATTTCCTCAGCAGTATCATAGAGGAGAAAGTTCTCTGCAATGTTGGGAGTCATGGATCCCAGCAAGATGGACACTACATTGCTGTTTTCCACCCTCCATTTTTTGCTAGATGGATCCCCTTCTGCGGGAGCTTGACTCTCACCAATGAGATATTCTTCCTTGCCTCTTCCAGTGATGTAAAATCTCACTGTTCTGGACCATTGGAGATAATTGTGACCATTAAGTTTGTGACTAGAAAGTGGCATTAAAGAGGGTTCAGAGTTCCAGGGGGCAGCATTAGAGACTGCTTCATCCCTTGAATTAACTTCTGAAGATTGCTCAGTTGCCATAGAGAAAGAGAATGTAAGCAGACAAGAGTTTGAGATCTTAGGCTCCGATACCATGTAGAAAATAGCACTTAGAGAGGATAAAAATAGGAGGAAACTCTAGTTTTATTGCTTAGATACTTATCGGGTAGATAAGGGAGGATTACAATATATAGAAGAGGCCTCCAACGGCTATAAAAGTAAACCCATTGGCTATATGCGCAGTAAAAGCAGTTTACTGTTGCTAGATAGATTAAGCACTAAACAGGTGCTGAATAATAAAAACATGTCTAACAATCAACACAAAGAAAAAAGTTCAGTATAGCTGAAGAACAGTCCCGAATATCTTCTTTTCTTGTTCTTTTCCCTCTCTTCCTTATCAGAAGCATTTTTCAACTGTAGTAAAAACAGAGGGGGGGGGGGTCAGTTATTGCACAAATCTCATACTGGAAACAAAGAAAGTTGACGGACTAAGGGTACAGATATATACCATTATGACCAAAATCCTAACAAACACTGCGATAAAATCTGTGAAAAGGGTTAAGGAGTGCTTCACATAGTCCAAATCACCATAATGTGCCTTCTCAATTATATCCTGGGTGTCCACAACTATGTAGCCAACAAAGACCAGTAGCCCGAAATATAGCTGCAAGATACATGCCACAACAGCATTACCATACATTACATACAGGTCTTGTCTTGACATTTAAAAAGAGAGACGACTCTAAAATGATACCTCAAACTTGAATAAAGCCATTGACCCTCCGAAGATTGAAGAGGCAAAGTGCAGCCATAATAGAATGGAGACACCAGAAGAAAGTAGGCCACCCAAGTATAGATACTCCCTGCGCCTAGCCAACATGGCAGCTGCAGAAAAACAAGCGAAGGCCACCCCACAACCAACAAAGGCACTAACCAGTATGCTGGAAAGAAGAACAAGGTTTACCAATCAGACATTAACGTCACCCCCAAACGAAAAAGCGGATGATTATGCTAATTACATTCAGCTCTAATTATATGGTATCATCACGGGAAACAGACATCTGTGATCATCGTTGATTTCATAAAACTAACCCAAAACACAAATGCATTTTACAATACATTACACATGAAATGTTGCTAAACAACAAATGTTATACGTCCTAAAAAGAGAAAACCATGATTCAGAAGCAAGGATAATATTAGATTAAAGTATTTCATACTGAAACTAATAAGTGAGATGCAGTCAATGGCCATAGTAATGTTGATTTGATAAGCAACACCACACCATTTAACTGAATTAGCTGACCCCAAATCATTAAAAAAGAAATAGATATGATCTTTAACTATGCATGTGTGGACAGAAAGAACAGGAAGAGAAAGGGTAGACGGAATGCAACAAGCCGCTGAAACTAAGGCAGCACAAGGTCATGATCATACCTACAATTATTCAGACACAATCATTAATTCATTAAACGAAGAAAACATCCAGACATACCTTGGATCAAACCGAATAGCCAAGTCAACAAGAGGGCCAATTGAAGCCCCTTCAAGAACTGCAGCTGACATCAGAAGTCCCAGCCTCTCTTGCTGCACGTCATTTTAAAAACAAGCACACAGAGTCTGGTCAAGACAACAACAGAAAAAAATAAAAATGGAATAAGAAGCAGAGCTAAGGAATGGAAAAGTAAGGGACACCTCTTGATATGGGGGAATTGAGAGTAACCATATCATGGTTCCAACAGAAGGTAGTGTGGTTAAAAGCCCTCCAATGTTCATCAGTATGTGAAGACAAGCCCCAACGGCAGATGCTACCATTGCACAACATAGTGTGAGATAAACCTGAAATTAAACAATTAGGATTACAACAGAGCACTTTTACCCCTTCATAAAAACCATTTTTTTTGTATAGGCTTCATAAAAACCAATAAATAGGTAAAATCTGGATTGTGGACTGTTGGTGATAGTTGTCGTGTGTGGAGTGATTTACGGAACAGATCCGTAATTCACGGATGTAATTACGGATTTATTAAATGCAGAAAATAGAACTCGAAAATAAAATCTTATTTTATTACGTAGATCTAATAAATTAACAGAGCTATATGATAGATCTAACAAAACACAGCTATTACGATATAGATCTAACAAAATAAGCAATTAAAGTACAGATCTGACTTAAAGCAATATAAAATTGAAGTACAATGCAGAAATAAAGACAAACCGAGGCGAGTTATTAAACTCTTTCCTTAAAACAGATTGCTCCGGTATGGTGCCCACGGTAGTAGCAACTGCCTCCCAAGATACAACGGCTTACGTCCTGGATTGAGAGGCACTTCAACAATCCAAGCTCCGCCGAACTTACAACGTGCTCCGACTTCTCTTCGACTCAATAACTAGAACTATATGCTTGATAGTATGTAGTGGAAGACACAAGAGAAAACTGAATGCTCTAACCTTCATCCTTGGGGTTCTTTATATAGTGGAGAGGAGGAGTCAATGCTTGAATGTGATTGGCCAGAACACATCATCAAAGTCGGCCAACTTTTCCCCTTGGAAAAGAAATTAGGGCCGAATTTTTAATTAAAATTGGCCAACTATTTCCACAATTCTGAGTGGTCGGATGACGTGTCTTCTGAATTCTGATTGGTCAGATGATTTATCGATTGACTTCTCCCTCAGGAAAAGTCATCTCTTGGCCGAAAATAAATAAATTAAATTGGCCGAATTAATTTAATTAATTAATTCCGGACCGACTTCCTTAATCAGAATTTGTTTCCACACAATTCTGGAACCTTCCAACCGCCTCACGATTAACTAAATAATTTTCTGGGTAAATTCAACCGAAATTTTGTCCAAAAAATTAATAGTAACACTCGAACCGAACCGAGCTCGAGCCGAGCCGGCCGGACAGGCGGCGGCGCACGGAATTATCTAAGTCCTACCTCCTGCACAAAAGTGCCTTGCCCCTTGGGGCACATTTTTAAGCGCATACACTAGCTCTTATATACGGAGCTCAAGTCTCTCAAACTTCCAATGTGGGAGATTGAGTTAGGTACTCCCTTCAACTCTTATCTTCAACACATTTTCAACCAACTATAGGCATTAATTTCTCATTCACCCGATATCCGAATTGAGTGATTCCAAAGCCAAACGTTAGCTACTCCGTGAGTAGAATATTTAGACGTAATAAGCTCCCGGTGAATGTCACCAGAGCGTATCCGAAATTCGCGCTAAAGTTGACTATTTTAACCCCATTTCATAGGATATCTCCAACAATCCCCCACATGAATGAAAATTAATGCAAATGCAAATGTAGACTCTGAAGAGAAGTCAGAAGGAAAATATTGCATCAGGAGAGGTAGCTTCTGACCTTGAACCTGCCTTAGTGATGTACTATCGGAGCTAATCAACGAACTAGGTCTTGAACTGTTTAGCCTTTAGTGTAGACCAAGACAATAGCACTCACACAATATTTCCCCTAGCACCTTTCGGTTCTCATGGTTGTGTCCGTCTCGGCCCTGGACAACACTTGGTTTCAGAAAGTGCTTTAGAGAATTCAAGCCTCAAAATTCTCACAGAAGCGGCCCCACTTCGCACTTACATAGGTGACTCCCTATCAAGGGTATTCTGCCCTACCCCACTTGAATATCAAGATACAGGAATCATTAAAAGCTTCGCTTAACCTCATACCCTCTGCAGACAACACTTTTATTCTCTCAGAATGGGTAAGTGCTAGACTGTTCCACATAGTTGTCCCTTTTGAACAACGATCTTGGGATCTCCAGTCAACATGGTTGGGTTGCCACTACAAGGAAACATGTGTAATAGGCTTCAGTCCCATTCCGGTTGTCAAAGCTGACTTCTGATCTCTCGCTAAATCTTTTGTAAGCGGATTCGCAAGATTCTCCTTCGATCTTATATAATCGATGGAAATCACTCCATTAGAGATCAACTGTTTAATGGTATTGTGTCTACGGCGTATGTGTCGAGACTTACCATTATACATACTACTATGTGCCCTTCCTATCGCCGACTGACTATCGCAGTGTAAGCTGATAACAGCCACAGGCTTAGGCCAACACGGAATATCCTCTAGGAAATTCCCAAGCCATTCAGCTTCTTCTCTAACCTTATCCAGTGCTATGAACTCGGCTTCCATTGTAGAGCGAGCTATGCACGTTTGTCTCATAGACTTCCAGGACACAGAAGCACCACCAATCGTGAATACGTATCCACTGGTGGACTTCGAATCTTTCGTGTCTGATATCCAGTTCGCATCACAGTATTCTAATATTGTTGGATATCTTGTATATCGTAATCCCAGACTCATAGTGTACCTCATGTACCTCAACAACCTATTTAAGGCTTTCCAATGATTATGATCTGGATTACTCGTGAACCTACACAGTTTATTCACTGCACATGCTAAGTCTGGTCGTGTACAATTGGTTATGTACATCAGACTTCCAATCATTGAGAATATCTCAATTGATCCACAGGCTCACCTCTATTCTTGGCTAAGTGCACACTTAGGTCAAGAGGAGTGCTCACTGGACTTTCATCAAAGACGTTAAATCTTTCAAAACAGACTCAATATTAATGAGTTTGTGATAACACAAGTCCATCGGGTACTCTAGAGATCTTGATCCCTACTATCACATCCGCAACTCCAAGGTCCTTCATATTGAAGTTCCTTGTCAACATCTTCTTCATATTCAAGATGATATCATGAGTACTTCTCATTATCAGCATGTCATCCACATATAGACATAGTATCACATAGGCATTAGGTGTGTTCTTAATGTAGACACATTTATCGCACTCGTTAATCTTAAATCCATTTGCCAGCATAACATTATCAAATCTGATATGCCACTGTTTTTGTGCTTGTTTAAGCCCATACAAAGACTTAACGAGTCTACACACCTTACTCTCTAGCCCTGGAACAACAAACCCCCCTGGTTGTTTCATGTAAATTTCTTCTTCCAACTCACCATTCAAGAAGGCAGTTTTCACATCCATTTGATGGATCTCTATGTTATTAACTGCAACTATAGCAATGAGAACCCTTATAGAAGTGATTCTCGTAACCGGTGAGTAAGTATCAAAGAAATCAAGGCCTTCTTTCTGTCGGAACCCTTGGGCCACCAACCTAGCCTTGTACTTATCGATAGAACCATCAACCTTTAACTTCTTCTTGAAGATCCACTTGCACCCAAGTGGTTTATTTCCTGGTGGAAGATCAACCAACTCCCAAGTATGGTTTTGCATGATGGAATCTATTTCACTATTTATAGCCTCTTTCCAGAAAGGAGCTTCGGGAGTAGACATAGCCTCTGCATACGTCCGGGGTTCGTTTTCTACCATATAGGTCGAAAAATCGGACCATAGGACTTTGAAGTCCTCACCCTCTTACTACGACGAGGTTCCTCGTGTTCTTGAGGATCACCTCTCTTCTTCAGACTCATAAGTCCGTTTGCTCGTGCTTGCTTCTTGTTTTTCTTTCTCCTTACAGGGAAAAATATCCTCAAAGAACACAGCATTCCTAGACTCGATGATGACATTATCATGTACATCAGGGACGTCCGATTTATGTGCCAGAAACCGATAGGCTCTACTATTTAGAGCATATCCAATGAATATACAATCAATGGTTTTGGGCCCTATCTTCACTTGCTTTGGTTTAGGTATTTCAACCTTAGCCAAACACCCTCACACTTTCATGATTTTGTAGTTAGGCTTGTGACCTTTCCACAACTCATACGGGGATTCATCTTTCTTTTTAGAAGGAATCTTGTTAAGAATGGAGTTTGCTGAGAGGATAGCTTCCCCCCACAAGTTCTGAGGTAAACCCAAACTAATCAACATAGCATTCATCATCTCTTTCAGAGTTCGGTTCTTGCGCTCAGCAATACCGTTTGTTTGAGGTGTATATGGAGGTGTCATTTGATGAATGATGCTGGCGCCAGAGCAAAACTCATTAAATGGTGCATCATATTCGCCACCACGATAACAACGGACATTCTTTATCCGTTTGCTAAGTTGATTCTCAACTTCATTCTTAAAATCCTTAAAAGCTTCAAGAGCTTCGTCTTTGCTTCTCAGCAGATAAACATAACAATATCTGGTACAATCATCAATAAAAGTAATAAAATACTTTTCACCACCTCTAGTTTGCACAAATTTTAAGTCACATATATCAGTGTAATTAAATCCAGAGGTTCTGTGTTCCTTTCAACCGTTGGAAACGGTGCTTTAGCTAACTTAGCTTCAACACATATTTGGCATTTGTGATTAGGATCAATTTTTATGTTGGGAATTAAATCTAGATTCATCATCATTCGAATCGATTTATAATTAGCATGTCCTAATCTACAATGCCATAAACAAGAAGACTCAAGCAAGTAAATGGAAGCAGTAGTCATCTTATTAGCCTTTTTCGGCACAACAGTTTTGGGTACAACGGTCATTACATTCATCTTGAACATATCATCTACCAAGTACCCCACCCAAACATACATATCAAATTTGGATAAAACAACTTTATCCCCACCTAAGGAATCCATTCTTCATCAGAAGAGCACCAGAAACAAGGTTCTTGCGCATGTCTGGAACATGCAGCACATTGTTGAGTGTGAGTTCTTTGCCAGAAGTCATCTTCAGTATGACCTTTCCCATACCTTTAGCCTTCGCAGAAGCAGAGTTTCCCATAAAGAGTTGTTCGCTCTCAACAGCCTTATAATCAGAGAACATCTCTTTCAGAGCGCAAACATGGTGAGTAGCCCCTGTGTCAATCCACCATTCACGGGTATTCCCGACTGTATTGCATTCAGAAACCACAGACGACAGGTTTATCTCCTGCATGCCTTCAGCCACCACTTCAGCAAGATAGGCATATGGCTTAACCTTTTTCTGTGACCTGTATTCACTTTGGCGATGCCCTGGCTTTCCACAGTTGTAACTGACTTCCAAAGAATCGTTGTGACCTTCTTATTGTCTTTTGGACCTTGATTAGGCTGCTTACGCTTTTTGCCTTTGTTGCTCACTTCGACCAAGTTCGCCTTGGGACGGGCCCATCGAAAGCTTCGTTCGACCTCTTGTTCTGCTCCTCAATCCCGCAGACGCGTTGCTAGCTCTTCCATAGTCATCTCTTTCTGCTTGTGCATCAAGTAGTTCTTGAAATCCTTCCAAGAGTGGGGAAGATTTCCAATCATAGCAGCAACCTGGAATTGTTCACAAATCATCATTTTTTTCTTCCAGTATCTCTGAGATGATCACCTATAGCTCCTCAATCTGACTGACAACAGTCTTGGAGTCTTACCATCTTGTAGTCCATGAATTTGACCACAGCAAATTTCTTCGAGCCAGCATCCTCGATTTTGTACTTTTTCTCCAAAGCCTACCACAAGGATTTAGCAGACTTCTATGATCAATACACCCCATAGATCGAGTTCTCCAAAAAACTCAGGATGTAGTTCTTGCACAGGAAGTCAGAGTGCATCCACGCATCCAAAGCCGTGACAGAGGCATGAACTCCTTCCGTCAAGACAGGAGGATCCTCAGTCAGCATCCGAGCCAAGCCAAGAGTGGTCGGATGGAACAGCATCTTCTGTTGCCACCTCTTGTAGTTAAAGCCACCAAACTTTTCCGGTTTTTCCCCTTGAGGTCCGGAATTGTTTTGCGCAGGTGTAGCAGTAGGCACAGCAGAGGTACTCCCTTACTCAGTTGTTGCCATTTCTTAAACACAGAAGATCGACAAATCAAGTTCTGTTTGTCCTCAAACGAACGTAAATATCAAGAAAAAGTAGAAACGGTTATCAGTTTGGCCTCAACCAAACTGACGCAGGATATAAATAAATTAAAACAATCTAGCAGATCTGTAATTTAACACGTAAAAAATATCCTCTAACACACGAATTAAATTCTGTCTTAAGCTTGTTAGTGATAGGTGTCGTGTGTGGAGTGATTTACGGAACAGATCCGTAATTCACGGATGTAATTACGGATTTATTAAATGCAGAAAATAGAACTCGAAAATAAAATCTTATTTTATTACGTAGATCTAATAAATTAACTGAGCTATATGATAGATCTAACAAAACACAACTATTACGATATAGATCTAACAAAATAAGCAATTAAAGTACAGATCTGACTTAAAGCAATATAAAATTGAAGTACAATGCAGAAATAAAGACAAACCGAGGTGAGTTATGAAACTCTTTCCTTAAGACAGATTGCTCCGGTATGGTGCCCACGGTAGTAGCAACTGCCTCCCAAGATACAACTGCTTACATCCTGGATTGAGAGGCACTTCAACAATCCAAGCTCCGGCGAACTTACAACGTGCTCCGATTTCTCTACGACTCAATAACTAGAACTATATGCTTGATAGTATGTAGTGGAAGACACAAGAGAAAACTGAATGCTCTAACCTTCATCCTTGGGGTTCTTTATATATAGGAGAGGAGGAGCCAATGCTTGAATGTGATTGGCCGTAACACATCATCAACGCCGCCAACTTTTCCTTGAAAAGAAATTAGGGCGAATTTTTAATTAAAATTGGCCAACTATTTCACAATTCGATTGGTCGGATGACGTGTCTTACGAATTCGATTGGTCGATGATTTAATCGATCGACTTTTCCCACAAGAAAAGTCATCTCCTGGCCGAAAATAAATAAATTAAATTGGCCGAATTAATTTAATTAATTAATTCCGGACCGACTTCATTAATCAGAATTCGTTTCCACAAAATTCTGGAACCTTCCAACCGCCTCACGATTAACTAAATATTTTTCCGGGTAAATTCAACCGAAATTTTGTCCGAAAAATTAATAGACAATCGAACCGAACCGAACCGAGCTCGAGCACGAGCCGAGCCGCTAACGGGCGCGTGGAATCATCTAAGTCCTCCTCCAAAGACAAAGTGCCTTGTCCTCAGGCACATTTATAAGAGCATACACTAGCTCTTATATATTGAGCTCAAGTCTCTAAAACTTCCATTGTGGGAGATTGAGTTGAGGTACTCCTTTAACTCTTATCTCCAACACATTTTCAACCAACTTTATGCATTAATTTCTCATTCACCCGATATCCGAATCGAGTGATTCCAAAGCCAAACGTTATCTACTCCGTGAGTAGAATATTTAGACGTAATAAGCTCCCGGTGAATCTCACTGGAGCGTATCCGAAATTCGCACTAAAGTTGACTATTTTAACCCTATTTCATGGGATATCTCCAACAATCCCCCACATGAATGAAAATTAATGTAAATGCAAATGCACTCAAGAGAAGTCGACGGAAAATATTGCATCGAGAGAGTAGCTTCGGCCTTGAACCCGCCTTAGTGATGTACTATCGGATCTACTCGGCTAATCAATGAACTAGGTCTTGAACTGTTCAGCCTTTAGTGTAAACCAAGACAATAGCACTAACACAATATTTCCCCTAGCACCTTATGGTTCTCATGGTTGTGTCCGTCTCGGCCCGGACAACACTTGGTTTCAGAAAGTGCTTTAGAATTCAAGCCTCAAAATTCTCACGAGCGGCCCCACTTCGCACTTACATAGGTGACTTCCTATCAAGGGTATTCTGTCTCTACCCCACTTGAATATCAAGATATAGAATCATTAAAAGCTTCGCTTAACCTCATACCTCTCGCAGACAACACTTTTATTCTCTCGTAACGGGTAAGTGCTGATCTGCTCCACATAGTTTAGTTGTCCCTTTTGAACCACGATCTTGGGATCTCCAAATAACATGGTTGGGTTTCCACTACAAGGAAACATGCGTAATAGGCATCACCCCATTCCGGTTGTCAAAGCTGACATCCGATCTCTAGCTAAATCTTTTGTAAGCGGATCCGCAAGATTCTCCTTCGATCTTATATAATCGATGGAAATCACTCCATTAGAGATCAACTATTTAATGGTATTGTGTCTATGGCGTATGTGTCGACACTTACCATTATACATACTACTACTGCGCCCTTCCTATCGCCGACTGACTATCGCAGTTGTAGGCGATAAGAACCACAAAGCTTAGGCCAACACGGAATATCCTCTAGGAAATTCCTAACCATTCAGCTTCTTCTCCAGCCTTATCCAGTGCTATGAACTCGACTCCAATTGTAGAGCGAGCTATGCTTGTTTGTCTCGTAGACTTCCAGGACACAGCAGCACAACCAATCGTGAATACGTATCCAATGGTGGACTTCGAATCTTTCATGTCTGATATCCAATTCGCATCACAGTATCCTTCTAATATTGCTGGATATCTCGTATATCGTAATCCCAGACTCAAAGTGTACCTCAACAACCTATTTAAGGCTTTCCAATTATTATGATCTGGATTACTCGTGAACCTACTAAGTTTATTCACTGCACATGCTAAGTCTGGTCGTGTACAATTGGTTATGTACATCAGACTTCCAATCACTTGAGAATATCTCAAATGATCTACAGGCTCACATCTATTCTTGGCTAAGTGCACACTTAGGTCAAGAGGAGTGCTCACTGGACTTTCATCAAAGACGTTAAATCTTTTCAAAACAGACTCAATATAATGAGTTTGTGATAACACAACTCCATCGGGTACTCTAGAGATCTTGATCCCTAGTATCACATCCGCAACTCCTAGGTCTTTCATATCGAAGTTCCTTGTCAACATCTTCTTCGTATTCATGATGATATCATGAGTATTTCTCATTATCAGCATGTCATCCACATATAGACATACTATCACATAGGCATTAGGTGTGTTCTTAATGTAGACACATTTATCGCACTCGTTAATCTTAAATCCATTTAACAGCATAACATTATCAAATCTAATATGCCACTATTTTGGTGCTTGTTTAAGCCATTACAAAGACTTAACGGGTGTACACACCTTACTCTCTTGCCCAAGAACAACAAACCCCTTGGGTATTTCATGTAAATTTCTTCTTCCAACTCACCATTCAAGAATGCGTTTTCATCCATTTGATGGATTTCTAAGTTATTAATTGCGGCTATAGCAATGAGAACCCTTATAAGTGATTCTCGTGAATCGTGAGTAAGTATCAAAGAAGTCAAGGCCTTCTTTTCTGCGCCGGAACCCTTGGGCCACCAACCTAGACTTGTACTTATCGATGAACCATCAACCTTTAACTTCTTCTTGAAGATCCACTTGCACCCGAGTGGTTTATTTCCCCGTGGAAGATCAACCAACTCCCAAATGTGGTTTTGCATGATGGAATCTATTTCACTATTTATAGCCTCTTTCCGTAAAGGAGCTTCGAGTAGACATAGCCTCTCGTGATACGTCCGGGGTTCGCTTTCTACCATATAGGTCGTAAAATCGTGACCATAGGACTTTGAAGTCCTCGCCTCTCTACTACGACGAGGTTCCTCAGTTCTTGAGGATCACCTCTTCTTCTTCGGACTCATAAGTCCGCTTTGCTCGTGCTTGCTTTTGTTTTTCTTTCTCCTTATATGGAAAAATATCCTCAAAGAACACAAAGATTCCTAGACTCGATGATGACACTATCATGTACATCAGGGACGCCCGATTTATGTACCAGAAATCGATAGGCACTACTATTGAAAGCATATCCAATGAATATACAATCAATGGTTTTAGGCCCTATCTTCACTTGCTTTGGTTTAGTATTTCAACCTTAGCCAAACACCCCACACTTTCATGAATTTGTAGTTAGGCTTGTGACCTTTCCACAACTCATACGGGATTCATCTTTCTTTTAGAAGGAATCTTGTTAAGAATGGAGTTTGGCCGAGAGGATAGCTTCCCAAGACAAGTTCCGAGGTAAACCCGAACTAATCAACATAGCATTCATCATCTCTTTCGAGTTCGGTTCTTGCGCCAAAGAATACCGCTTTGATTGAGGTGTATATGGTCTTTGTCGCTTGATGAATGAAGCCGCGCCAGAGCAAAACTCATTAAAAGGTGCATCATATTCACCACCACGATCACTACGGACATTCTTTATCCGCTTGCTAAGTTGATTCTCAACTTCATTCTTATAATCCTTAAAAGCTTCAAGAGCTTCGTCTTTGCTTCTCAGCAGATAAACATAACAATATCTGGCACAATCATCAATAAAAGTAATAAAATACTTTTTACCACCTCTAGTTTGCACAAATTTTAAGTCACATATATCAGTGTGAATTAAATCCAGAGGTTGTGTTCCTTTCAACCGTTGGAAACGGTGCTTTAGCTAACTTAGCTTCAACACATATTTGGCATTTGTGATTAGGATCAATTTTTATGTTGGGAATTAAATCTGTATTCATCATCTTTCGAATCGATTTATAATTAGCATGTCCTAATCTACAATGCCATAAACAAGAAGACTCAAACAAGTAAACGGAAGCGAGAGTCATCTTATTAGCCTTTTTTTCGCACAACAGCTTTGGGTACAACGGTCATTACATTCATCTTGAACATACCATCTACCAAGTACCCTCCCCCAACATACATATCACA